>BKCP01004516.1:504955-529671 GCA_008636005.1 Striga asiatica | reverse complement strand
AAAGGATGATGACTCGGAGACCGTGGTGGCCAGAAGTTTTGGTGGCCAGACGGCCGTGGTGGCCAAGAGACCACAGAGGCAGTGACCCGGTGGCCATGATGGCTGGGAGTTTGGTCACACATAGGGTAGGACAAGGCCCGTGACATAAAGAAAAAATATATAAAACGGAAGAAGACAGCGGCCAAGGCAGTTATGGGACCGTGGGGGGCCATGATGGCCGCAAATGGACACAGGTCTCATTTCTAGCATCCCGATGAATATATGTATCGTCGAAGATTGTCCGATCACCACCAAACTTGGAGAGGATGATCACCGACGACCACCGCATTCACCGTACCGACCGCCAGCCGCAACTAAGCTGAGCACGGGACTCGAAGAATTTCGAACTGTTTCGAAAATCCAACCGAAATCACTCTGAACTGAAAAATAACCGTTGACCGTTTGATTTTCTCTAAACCGAAGAACTGAAAAAGTAATTGGTACGGTTTTAGAGATTTTACAAATATCCGTACCGAGAACCGAACTGAACAGTCACATACCGTATCGAAGCGAAGAACTGAAATTAAGAATCGAATTATAACATTACATGTGTGTTATAAATACATGTTATGTCAACTTTGATCCTATATAATTGAGAATTTTTAAAATGGAAATAAAATATAGTAATAACAGTTAAGCTTTACTTAAATTTCATGCTTAGTAATACTCGATCTATAGTTAAATTTTTCCTGTTTTAAAAAAAAAAAATATTTAAAACGGTATGAAAGGTTAAAGATTTTTATTTTTTTTAAAAAAAATTAAGATTTTACTTACAATCTTATAATTAAAATGGTACGAAAGGTTAAATAAATTTTATTAGAAAAAAGACTATAATATATTATTTTAAATTTAAAATTTTCGATGTTAGTTGCACAAATTTAGTCTTAACTAAAAATATAGAGTTACTTCTAAAGTTGATTTCAAAATAAAAATTTAATATGATAAATTATTGATGAATGTTGGATTTTATTATAAAGCATATAAAATTAAAATATAACTAGGTAGTCATTAAAAAATTAAAAAATAATTAGAAATCTCCGGAGGTACAAAGGGAACTTAACCAAACCGAATCTTCTGATAGTCCCGAATAGTTAACCAAACCGAACTGAAAAATAATAATCTCCGAACTGAACCGTCCCGATTTTTTGGTACGGCTCCGGTGATCGAATTTCAGTGATCTTCGAATTTCGGTACGGTTCTGGAGATTTGTCAGTCTCTGAACCATACCGATTCATGCTCACCCATAGCCGCAACCACTAGACCACCGTCGTCGTCGCATCGCAGCGCCAATGCAACCACAACAACCGCGCAATCACGCCATCGCAGCTCTGCGCGACGTACGCCCACAGACGCGTCGCAAGGACATTACGCCAGCCGCAATCCATGACATACACACACGCGCATGAAGCCACATGCGGACAATGCCAGCGCACACACAGGGACGCACCGCGAGGCACACACATGCATCGACACAATGCGCACACCCGCGACGACTCTAAACGCGCACAACTGGCAATCCCGACAACGCGACCCAAAGACTTGTCGAGAAGAAACAAGGAATGTGGACTCAACGACGTATTCCAGAAACGTTCATCTAGCCCCATAGGTTGTGTAAGTCATCTAAGAATTGACAATTTTTTTAAACCGTAAGTCCTGATCCTAACTATAAATTCCGTTGTATAAGGATTTTTTTCATATAATTGAATGTTCATATTGACGAGGTTTCTCATAGAACCCAACAACTAGTATTAAAACCTAGACTTAATTCGTCTTTGTGCACTATTTGAATTATGTTTTATGTGGCATATGTGAATAAATTGTGTACGGGCACAAACACATAGGCCTCGTTTACTAGCTTTGATTGGGATAAGATGGGATAGGACAATTTATCTCATGGCTCATGTTTGGTCCACTTGTTTACTAAATAGGATACAATTTCTTTGAAAATTGTTCCATGTTTACCAAAGTGGATAAAATTCTATGATAAATACAATAAATTACATTTAATTAATTAAATTAATATTTTATGAATTAAATATTATTATTTTAAATTAAATAAAATTATTTTATATTAAACAATATATTTTAAATTAAATAAAATTATTTTATATTAAACAATATATTTTAAATTAAATAAAATTATTTAAAATAATATTTGATAAATTAAATAATATTATTTTAAATTAAATAAAACTATTTAAATTAATATTTTATGGATTAAATAATATTATTTTAAATTAATTAAAATTATCTTAGATTAAATAATATTTTTAAATTAAATAAAATTATATAAATTAATATTGAAAAATTAAATAAAATTATTTAAATTAAATAATTTTTATTTTTTTTTTGGACACAAGGTCATTTGAGACCAAGGATAAATTTATCACACCTCAATGGTCGAATTTTTTTATCCCACCAACAAGGATACATGCGTGCGCAAACTTATGCCACATCATCTGTATTCTCATCCCAATCCTGTTTAGCGAACAAGGGATAAGGTTGGTTTATCCCATCGTATCAAGGCTAGTAAACGAGGCCATAGTAGATTAGTAATCAAGAGTCATACACATACTTCACCTAACAAGACGTCTAGATAAAAGCCATCGCCTTCAAGGCTACATGTTGGCTTTGTGCAGAAGTCCTAAATATGACCCTAGCATAATAACAATAATCTAGGATCCTAAACATGTCCACTTTCTCCAAGGATGATGCCTCGCTGACTGTTTCCTTCAATTGTGGCAGAATATATCCAGCTATGTCCGGCGCTGGTCGCTTGCTTCCCGATGTCCGAGTGGTTCGGATGACAATGAAGTCAAATTTCTTCTCGTCATAGACTCTCACTTCTGTGGACCCTGTAAAACGCCGCGCGTCGACACGATGGGTTTCAGCCCAGAAGACATCAGCTGGTTTTCTCCCGTCAGGGAGAAGAAGTTGCCAATCGTCGGCATCAACAGGGCCGAGTATTGGTGTAATGGCCTCTCCAATGATGTAAGCAGCAATAAGGTCCTCCTTGTTGAAGTTGGATTTATCAGGAAACCAGGCATAAGCTGCAGGTGGTTTCAAGGTTATTACATTCTCGTTCGCAGGGTGCCAATCGAGAAGCCATGCTGGCGTTCCAAAGATATCGGAACTCAGCTTCTCAATCCTCCAGGAAGAGTTCCTCTTCTCCATGATTTCCATGAGAGCGTAAGCATAATCTTCGTCCACTTTCATGTCAGTGATGGTGAATGGGTTTTGGAGGTTGTTCCAGTCATAGGTGGTGGTAATCAAAGGAATGTACACTGCATCTGCAATAGTGTACTGAATGTGCGTTGGGCGGAGGATAGCATTAAGGTGAACCAGAAATCTGTCGTAACGTTCAAGAATGAACGATTGAGGTGTGCCAAAGTGTTGGGTAAATGCAGAACCAGAGACTGACTGAACTGATTTTCGAAGCGAAACGTATAAGTCCCAAAACCAGGCGGAGACGAGCGCGGTTGCGGCGGACTTTGCACCATTGACCGATGAGATGTTCGGTTGACCAGAGTGAGCCTCGACGATGAGCTTGAACTCCGGGTAGTGGATTAGGAACAGGCGAGAGTAAATGTCAACAAGTCTTTGAAACAAGTTGTTACACCTGAGAGGTACGCATCGTCTATGTTTGCTGGGGCGTTCTCGATCATAACTGATTTGGTTATCAGCTTCAAGAGATTTCGCGATTCTCATAAGGTCCATGCATTTGTTGTCCCTGTCATCAGAAGTCAGGTGAACATTTGTGGAGTTAGAGAAAGCAGAAAAAAAAAAATAGAGAGAGAAATGAGAAGACAAGGAAAAGGGCTGGAAAAAAGAAACGAAGATAAATCGTTATTGACACCAAGAAGCAGAACAGAAAGGTAAAATAGGTCATGGAATTTATGACATACTTTAGAGCCTGAAGAGGTTTACTAGGAAATGAAGCAACAGAAGGATCCAAGTCATTGATATCATTTAGCTCATCCTACAGAAAATAAGAAACAGATAATCAAGGAAACCCGAGAGAGAATGAGGCAACATACAAAAGATAATAATTTTTTCTTTTTTTTTTTGTGGATAATAAATGCACGTGGGCGAATGTAGGTACTCGCCATATATGTGCGCCCATATATGAATTATAATAAAACTATACATTGTATTCCACTCGTATCTTCCATCTAATCCACTTCAACGAATCAGATCATTTCCTAGTTCCCACAACAGTGAAGAGTTCTCATTTAATCCATATCCTATATATAGATATATACGTACATGATTAAATATTAATGACATGATTTTTCACTTTAGAAAACATACTTCCAATTGAGAAGCAGCATTAAAATGATTAACTCGCTCGGGATACACTCTATTCATAGTAAACCCGATATCATCTTGTGCGTCAATTTGCTTCCCACTCACACTTGAATCTTCTGAATTTGAAATGAGATCATCTTGAATCTGCGAATAACTACTAATGAATCTGGCATTTATAAAATCTGATACATTACGCAATTGAACAATGGATAGTAGGCTTACATGGGCGACTCGATTCTTCAGATCCTCCAAATTAAAGTTCCAGGCACTGATTCCTCGAATATACTCTTGCTGGACACAGCAACCGAGCATTTTAAGGATGGCTCTTGTAAGAAAATGGTGATATTTTCTGACATTATTTTAATTTTGGAATAATGTGTGCATGCACGTTCAGCATTTTTACAGTTTGGATCTTGTAGGCAATTGCAAACAATAAATAAGCAATGAAGACCGATAGAGAGTGAAAATTTGTTGATCTTAATGATGAATCATTTGTTTCAGATGCATAACAGAACAAATATTGAGATATTAGATTCTAAATAAGCCTATTTCTCTTTCTGAATACATGCAATGCTGTCTTGGTTGATTCCTCACCTGTGATAGATGCTCTTTATCCTTACATAATTCCTTATCTTGAACAAGAATGTCCTTTTCTTTAGCCTGAAAATTAGGTTTAGCATTAAAATTCTTACAAAAGTAATTAAATGACTGAAGCAAAATGCCAATTTGGTAAAATAAAGGCAAAAAAAATGAATAAGATGAGGAAGTGAGGAACATACCTTAAGCGTCCTAAAGCTTTCACCAAGTCGGGACAAGCTATCAAGGATAGTATGTGACAAATAATCACTTGAGCGAGCATTCTTGAAAAAGGGGAGCTTCAAAAGCTTTTCTGAGGTGAGGCGCTTTTCGGGATCCTTTACCAAGCACGAAGCAATCATTTCTCTGAAAGACTGCAAATTATCTTATATCAGCAACAATATACATGATAAAGAAGTAAGATTCTCCGGAAAACAGATTAACCTTTGAGAATCTTTTCTCTCTTTCGTAATCCAGCCCTGGAGGATCATTTTGAAGGGTCGTCAGCAGAACCTGCATTTAACTTAATGTAAGAATGCTCGGGCCACAAACATTCCTAAGAATCAGAAATAAGATAAGAACAGGAGATATATGGAACCTTCATTGGAGGGTACTTGGAGAATGGTGCATGACCATGAGCAAGCTCAAGCGCTGTTATTCCAAATGACCAGATATCTGCCCTGAGAAAGCAATCATAAAAATTAAGAAATACAAGGAGAAAGAAGAAATACAAGCAGTAAAACCTTTAAAACAAATTCTCACTTAAAATCATATCCACGCACTTGCTGCAGCATGACTTCAGGAGCCATCCTGTTAATAAAGATAAGTCTAAAGAAAAAAGAATATCTTTGTAATATAAAAATCCATACTGAGAGTAAATATGTCTTCAAGCCAAAATATTTTTACTGTAAAAATAAATAAATAAATAAATAAAATACCAGCATTGGGTACCGACAAATGTATTTCTTGATGGCTGACGATCACTGGTATCAAACATACATGCAGCAATTCCAAAGTCTCCTAATTTAACACTACCGTCAGAATCAATCAGGATGTTCCCAGCCTGCAATATGTAACAAAGAAATAGAATAAAAAGTAATTATGGCTTGGCCAAAGTTAAAGTAGGATGAGTGGTTGGAAGGATAAAACTACATCAACCAACTACCAAACATTACATAAGACACATTATTTCATGAACACTGAGAAAAGAATCGAGTTGCCCAAATGTCAAATGGATATTTCATATAACAAAAAAATAAAGCTAAAATATTGAGATGGCTGACAGATTATTAAACTGGCAAGTGATTCTACATTGATCTACTTTAGAGAACGAATAAAATAGCCTACGGCGTTTATTCAAAAGTAAGAAACATAAGTGAGACACTCATACTTTCACGTCTCTGTGGATATGTCTGTGGGCATGAAAATACACCAGAGCTTTAAGAACTTCACGTAATAATGTTGCAATAACGGCCTCCTCAAAACCTTTTGGAAAAGATGTCTTCAGAATATGAAGGCAAGATCCCCCAGCCATGAAAGGCATCACCACCCATAGATTATGGCCAGTGGTGAAGGAGCAGTAAGCCCGCAAGACATTTGGATGATCAATCAAAATCCTCGTTTGTACCTGTTGCCCGATACCATCCTGTTCATTTTACGTACCGATCATAAAGACTACAAAAATAAGAATTGAAATAAGATGTGCAATTGAAAGTACGTGTTCTAACAAGATACAATGTTTTAAGAAAAAGCAAGTCTCCGTAACAAATATCGACAACTTCATGATTCAAACAGACTTGAGTGAATACTGAACGGATAGTGCCCATTGCGAGTCAAGCATTTAAAAAAGTGCGGATAAACCCAAAAGATTCTACGTGGCACTAGGAGCAGCGAACAAGTTAACTTTTCAGCTGAGTTTCGGCAAACGAAAGTTTACGGGGAAAAAAAAAAAATGCTTTTTTGTCCAAATCAGCACAATGGGAATAGAGTAACTTACCAAGTCATTATCACATTTCTCGAAATCAAGGACCTTGATTGCAACAGTCTCGTTCAGAGGTATACAAAGAGCTCTATATACAGTAGCACAGGCGCCTTCTCCAATTTCCTCATACAACTCGTAATCGTTTGCGGTAAGGGGAAAGTTCTTCTTTGATTCCATGAATTTTCTGTTTATTACAACATTAACTCCCTTTTGAGTGGCAATTGTCAACTGCTGGAGTCCATACGATGTAATGCTTACGCCAATACCTGAACATATTTCTTAGCTATTACGGAAAAGCTATTGCAAACTCAGTCGATATATTAAGTCAACCCTATGAACGGTAAGAGAGATTAATCAGAGTATACTCTACACTTCTCATGATTTTTCAAGACAAACATAAAAATGAGCAAAATCAAAATGAACGTCAAACAGAAAAGCTTCTCGAACTAACACAAGTTACATTCTACACTGTCGCAAATTTGTTCAATCCAGAACAATATAAGTAAAATTGTCTAAACCTGCGAGAAGTCCTTAAATGCAGACAAATGAGACTCGGTAGACTAATGGCGACATAAAAAGGAGACGCTAACAAACAAAGGAAAAAAATTGCCATGAACACAAGGTGGTAGAGAGATAACACAGAAAAAAATGAACAGTAACATTAACATTAAGCATTAAGCGTCAGCTACAAAAAATAAAATAAGAAACTCTAGCTGTTTTGGTATGTTCCGACCCGACCTAGGTTTTCCTCGCCGGAGTAAGCGGTTGAGGCCAATTTAAGCCTATATAGTGACAGGACACGCCGGCGGCTAAGCATTGAGGTGGTGGAAATTGGAAAATCTGCTCGTCCCTGACTGGTCCGCCATAAACGATGCCATTAGAAAACTGAAAGCATCTGGTGTAATGTAAGCCCTTTCGTCTGATAATAAAAATAAATCTTTATTTTATGATTTTGAATTTCTTATTTCTGTAATTTTGTATACACACGTACGTGCGGGGAAAATAAAAGGCGAGATAATTTTTTTTTTATTCGTATAAAAAATTTCCATAAATTTCTGACTCATGAAAGTTGAGATGAAAAAAAAATATAGAAGACAGATAATATAGTATTAATTAAAAAATTGATAATTATTGATTAATATTTTTTTAATATTGATAATGAATTTGAAGAGAAACTATGAATGGTATTTTTTTTATTTTTTTGTAAATAATGTCATCATTAGTTTCAGTGTGATAAGTCTTTAGTAAATAAACGAAAAGAATATTTTTTTTATATCAAAGTGCAACCTTAGGTTCTCTTTATCCATGACCTTCCCCAAGAGGTATAAAAAATAATAATAAAAAAAAAAGTTACCAAAAACTCGTGAACCAAGTCACATTGTAACCTTGGGTGAGATGAAAGAATGGAACACTTGTTCCATTCTTAGAGCAACTCCAATCGTACCTCAAACTCAAACGCATCACCAAAAAATCCTTCAACCGGTACCGAAACGGAAACCCAAAATGAGTTTTGATCCGTTTCTCTCTCCTCCAAACTGCATATTTGCGTTTGTACTGTTCACATACGCAAATCTTTTTTTATTTGTGTTTTGGCCCTTCTATTTTCAAAAATGAAGTTTTAGTTTATTTATCAAAATTTATGGTTTGTCTATAAGTTGTTATTTTTCTATATAAAATTATAATATAAGTATGTAAAAATTCATTAATGAAATTTTTTATATAAAATTTTAATATAAATGTATGAAAAATAATGAACAAAATATATATATTTATATATATAAATATTTTGTGTAGGCATAAAGTTGATATTTTTTTAAAAATACTGAAAAATTATTTATGATAGAGCAAATTGTGTAATATATTAATATGTGATAAATAGTTTGACAAATAATATGACTATGAATAATTTTTTGTTTTTTTATGCTCTAAACCATATATGGTCTAGTGTGTAAATTTACACTAATTCATATATGGTCTAAACCATATATGGTCTAGTGTGTAAGTTTACACTAATTCATATATGGTCTAAACTATATATGGTCTAGTGTGTAAATTTGCACTAATTCATATATTTTCAAAAGTAACAGTTTTGAATCGGTACATAGATGTATATGTATCTTCTTTAAGAAATTCAATTTATTACAATTCATTTTTAAAATAAATAAATAAAATATATATTTGATGTAGAGTAAAATATAGAGATAAGGGCTGGAGATGAATGTTCAACTCTACTCTAGAGTAGAGTAAAGTCCGCGCTAGAGTAGAGATAAGGGCTGGAGATGACCTTAGTTTATTACATAAAGTCCAAATTGAATTGGAAATAATAGTGTGGTTTAATTTGTAAAATTGTAAAATATGTGGGTAGTATTTAAAAGTTGTAAAAGTTGATGTAAAAGAGAATATTTCGAGAATATTCTTTTGGGTTGAAGAATGAGTTTTTCGATTGGAGATGAATTACTGCAAAATGAGATAGTTACTGCAAAATGAGTTTGAGTATGGAGTATTCGGTTGGAGATGGTCTTATTGGTCAAAATTAATTTTATGATAAGATAATTAAAATTATTGATTCTAATTATCATTGTTATTAGATTGTTGTAAAGTTCTAAATAAACTGAAGAAGAGATGTGGTGAAGAAGACAAGGGGAAAGATTTTCATTATCTGAGAAAAGGGGAATGTGAAAAAGTGAATGTACAATTAGGGTTTTCATCAGGGGCTTTATTTAAAAGGGAGGGTCAAAGCAATATTTTATTTAAATGACCCTCTCAATAAATTTTTTTAAATGACCCTTCACTAAATAAAAGATAAATGAATAAATGAAATACCTAAAATATCCTTGGAGAGTAAATGACTCTAATAGCCTTCTTTTATTTTGTGTTATAAATAAAATTAAAAAAAAAAAAGATTCATAGAAGAAGCACGTACACTGCGTCTCGCCTCTCTCTTCAGCAGCTTCATCGTCTTTCTCTTGACAATTTGCGAACAAAATGTGATGATAATTTTGGATTCCATATTGCAAAACAAATGTGGTGATGGTGGAAGAACAACAAAATCAAGCATTATCACCTTTAGTGATTATTTTAGAGATAAATATTTTACTTTGATAAACATTTTGGTTCATATTTTATGATTGATAAGCATGTTGGTTTCATATTTATCATGTTTCTTGTGCCATTCACGTATTTTTTTTTCATTTTTCTAGATGATGTTTATATAACGAATGTACAATCGTTATGATGTATGAAATAAATAATGTACATTCGTTATGTTGAAAATCATAACAAACATACTCGCGTTATGGTTTTTTTGAACGAATGACGTGTTAACGATTGTATCTTGGTTATATATCACATTGGAACGATAATTTAGACCCGTTATAGTGTCGAAATACTCATAATGAAACCCATTTTTGGAAATAACGATGCTTGCTTTGTTTTGGAAATGGAAAGATAATGTGGAATCGTTGTACATTCGTTATTTTACATTAAAAATGACTAAAAGTATACTTATAACGAGAGTAATATATTTATAGTGATAACAAAGGTACAATCGTTATAGGTGTACTTGATCGAAAAATAACCATAACGAATGTACATTCATTATGATGTATGAAATAACGAATGTACATTCGTTATATTAAAAATCATAACGAACGTGCTCTCGTTATGGTTTTTTTGATAGCATGGCGTGTTAAATATTGTATCTTGGTTATATTTGACATTGAAATGATAGTTCAAAGTCGTTATACCTTCGAAACACTCATAACGAAACTCATTTTGTAAATAAGAATATTTTTTTTTTTTTTGGAAATGGATAGAATCATTGTACATTCGTTATTTTACATTGCAAATGACTAAAACTATACCTATAACGAGAGTAATATCTTTATGATGACTTATATAACGAAGGTACTATGAACATTGGATTCCCCGCCCGAGCATCTTGGACACTTTGCAATAACCCCGATATGCCTTCTAGCAAGATTTTCCGAAGAAGGAATTGCCGAGTTGCTCAGCTTCCAAAGAAACATTTTAATCTTTGGTAAAATATTCAATTTCCACAAAGCATTCCACCACCCATTTTTTTAAGATGAAGAAGATTCCAGGGGGCCTGTTGATTGTTCCTTTAGCATATGGTAGCCACTCTTCACTGTACTCCCCATTTTCTGAATGATGCCAAATGATCGATCAGGGTTATCAGACAGGCTAATAGGACTTGAGAATATTTTGAGTGACTCTGTCGGTAAGAAAGCTCGGTTAATCATATCGTGATTCCACTCTCCATTCCTCCCAACGAGATCGCTAACTCTGTCAATGCCTGCCGAATTGCGAGAGATAGGTTTAAATCCCTGGAAGTGGGGAATCCAAGGGTCTGAGAACACCCTGATTGATTTACCGTCCCCTACTCTTCATCGCATTCCGGCCTGAATAACTTCACGACCCCACAATAGACTTCTCCAGATGAAAGAGGAACCCGGTCGAACTGTTGCCTCTAGGAACTGACACGAAGGAAAATACTTAGCTTTGAGAACTCTCGACACTAGAGAGTCTGGAGATGATAACACTCGCCAGGCTTGTTTCCCCAGTAGAGCTTGGTTAAATATACTGAAGTCTCGGAAACCCAAACCGTCTTGTGCCTTTCATAAAGTAAGCCTGCTCCATTTCACCCACGAAAGTTTTTGTTCACCCTCTCGGGACCCCCACCAAAATTGGGCAACTGTTTTCTTCACTTGGTCGCAAATCGACTTTGGGATCCGAAATAGGCTCATAATATAAGTAGGGATAGATTGCACCACCGTTTTGATTTGTATTTCACGCCCCACCGACGAAAAAAGATTACATCGCCAAGAGTGGAGTCGCTTCCAAATTTTCTCCCGAATAGTCGCAAAGGTTCGACTTTTGTTTCTGCCAATCAGAGATGGGAGACCCAAATAAGTAGTGTGAGAGACAGGAACATGGATTCCCAAAGTCGAGCATAAATCTCGACGCACATTCGAATGTGTATTGGGAGTAAAAGAAATCGCCGTTTTCTCTAAGTTGACCTTTTGACCCAAAGCTGCTTCATAGAGTCTCAATATGTGGACAATGGTCGATATCTCCCCTGAATTAGCCTTTGAGAAAATGATGGAGTCGTCTGCAAATAAAAGATGGGAGATCGATGGTCTGAGTCTGCTACATTTGAAACCCGAGAGAGATTTGTCCATTTCCGCTTTGATAAGAGACGCCGATAACCCTTCTGCACAAAGAATAACAAGATATGCAGATAGTGAGCAGTCCTATCGAAGGCCGTGAGAAGGTCTGACATTTCCCACGAGTCGCCCATTTATTCGAAACGTGAAGTTCACGGTCGAAATGCAATTATATATCTGTTGACATCCGAGTTCGCCCATAAGACCGGACCAGACAACACAGTTTCGAAAACCGAACCGGAAACCTGACCTGGTGTAAAAGTGCCGAGCTCGACTCCAAAATTTGTTGACCTTGACGCTCCGACGGACCCGTCCTCCAACTCGGCGTTTGACCGTTGTAGGGGGCTGGTGCCGGTCTGGTGAGTGACGAGTTAGAAAGGAATCCGCCATCACCAAGGAAGCGAAATGGAAATAGGAGCCGTCCTGAGATCTCAGGACGGATGCCGATCTGAATAATAGTATAACAATGCCACTTGGAGGGTAATCATTGGCTGATGGATGGGACATCCTAGCCTGTTGACCTACCCCCCCTAGCCAAGACATAAAGTCTGCCAGCATTAAATGCCTGCCAGACAATGATGAGGAAAACCTCAAATCGCATTAAATTCTGTCAGGGAGGCGCCGAACTTCTCTGCAAGAAACACTGTACGACAAGACTGATGAACAGTGCCTGAACAGTGTCACATTTAAGGCAACTATAAATAGCAGCCCACTTCATTTATATTGGGTTGTTGAATCCCAACTACTTGTACTCATTTTTTCTCTCTCTAAAAGATCTGTAAGAAATTCTTGTAAGAAACCTCGAAGTATATCGCAAGTGCCGACCTCGTACGAGAGGCCGACCTCGTGATCATATAATAAAATCGCAATTAAACCGTATTTCTTTGTCTTCTCCTTACTTTCTTTATTTTATTTAACTTTTTAACCGTTGACCGGAAACGCCCGTCAACAGTTTGGCGCTAGAAGGAGGGCCCCATAAGTTATTTGGTGTCAACTTTTCGATCTTGTAAAACTCCACACCACGCTCATCCTTTTCCCACTTCTTCACTTTCAAAAGCAACTCAAAATGCCTTCATCTGGACATGACGATTCCACCCAGCAATCCGGCTCCCAGCCTCGCCGCCGCAACGGCGGGGAGTCCTCCCGTCGCGTTCAGCAGGGGCCCATAGTCCCTGTTCCCCCAGTTCCTACATTCGCTGCAGCTTTGCAGCATCCCGACGTCCTTAAGGCCCTCGAGGGGGTCTTCGCCAAGGCCCTCGCCAGTCAAACTGCCGGGGCGAACACTGTGACGCCCACGGAGAACCCCGGTAACACTTTGCTCCACACTCCCGAAAAGGAGACCGGTGGACAGAGGAACCCAGCGAAATCCAAAACCACGGCCCAATCGCCGAACCGCGAGGCTCAGAACCGTCGCGACAAAAGTACCAGACCGGCTCCCACAGAGCAGACAGGGGAGAGCCGGCCGGAGCGAAGCCTCCCGGTCGTTCGCCGCTCTGTCCACCAACGCTTGGGTGACAAGAGCCACGCCAATCATGATCTCCGCGAGGTGATCAGACGGGGCAAAGCTATCGGCCACAACACTGAGGAAGTCGCGGCCCTCAAACGCAGGATTGCCGAGTTGGAAGGTCGGCAGCCCACCGGGAGTGAATTTTCCTTCCCAGCTCACCAACAAACCCATACGCGACCGACTCCTCAGGTCGCGGATAACGCTTCACCCCTCTCTCTCGATATCCTGCAGGAGGCCGTCCCGAAGGGAATACAAATACCCCAGCTCGGCCTCTACGACGGGAGCTCGGATCCCGACTCGCACCTCGGCCTCTACACCTCGTGGATGGACCTGCACGGCGCCTCCGACGCCCTGCGCTGCCGCATGTTCTCCCTGACGCTGGGACCCAAGGCGCAGAGGTGGTACCATTCCCTATACCCCCGCTCCATTTCAACCTGGGCCCAGCTCAGGTCGGCGTTCCGATCTCACTTCATCGGATCGCAGGTCAACCTCGCCCCCAAAGAATCCATCTCCAACATTGTGCAGGGCGAGAATGAAAGTTTGAAGGATTACATCGCCCGGTTCAATGATCGGGTCCAAAATATGGAGCGGTGCCACCCCGACGCCCTGCTCATCACGGCCCAGGGTGGTCTCAGACCGAAGACGTTGTTCAGGTGGTCCCTGTGCCAAAATAAGCCGACCACCTATCAGGAATTCCTCACTCGCGCTCAAGACTATATCATGGCGGAGGAGTCCTCATCCATCCCGACGTTCGACGCCACACCGGCACCGACGCCGGCCAAGGCAAAGGCAAAGGAGAAAAAGTCGGGGAAACCGAGCAAATCGTTCGCTAAGATCCGGGCTCAGCGGAGACAAAAGGCCGAGGAGCTGAGGGAAAGCTACCAAGGCGTCTTCTCGGTAGGGGCCGCGGCGGTCTACGAAGAAATCAAGGCCAAGGGGTTGCTACCAGACCCCAAACCGATGTTCACCGACAAGGACAAGGTGGACAAGACCCGCTACTGCTCCTACCACAAGGCGCATGGGCACAATACCGACCAGTGCCGAAACTTGATCTCGGCTCTGCTCAAATTGATAGACGATCCTCAACTTCGGAGGTTCACCCACTCCGGAGAAAAGAGGAAGAAAGGGGGCCGCTTCGAGGAAGGCCCAGATAGCGAGGAGGACGCCGATGTGAATCCTCGAAGGAAAAAGTCGCAGCAGGGCGGCCCCCATGAGATCATGACCTTCTGCCCCACCCATCAAGATGAGGCGGGCACCTCCAGGGGCAGAAAAAGAGACCGGTCCCCTCGCACCGGGGGCGACCTGGCCAACCTCCCAACCCGGCGTGTCAACACAAGCCGGAGCGAGTCCCTCCTCTCCCGGAGACAAACCAAGGCCTACGCCCGACAGGCCTATCACGCCGGGCAAAGGGTGATGCATGCCCACAGCAGACCGGCGCCAGAGCCGACTCCAAACACCATTACTTTCAACGACGAGGACGCTTTCCTGTTCGACCACCCCCACTCCGACGCCCTGGTGATCACGGCGCCGATCATGGCGATAAAGATTCATCGCATCATGGTCGACACCGGGGCCTACGCCAGCATCCTCTACTACGAGACCTTCAAAAAGATGGGGATCGATAGGAAGGAGGTGCAGCCTTGTCGGGAGCGGATCCAGGGCTTCAACGGCCAGACCATCGCCCCGGTTGGTCAGGTCACACTACCGATCCGGTTCGGGGAAAAGGGGCAGCCCGCGAAGACTATCTTAGAAACCTTCAAAATCGTGGACTGCCCAAGTGAGTACAACGCCGTACTGGGCAGGACGGCGCTCTATAAGCTGAAGGCCGCCGTCTCCATTTTTCATTACTCCCTCAAATTCCCAACTCCCGATGGGGAGGGGACCCACCGAGGAGACCAAAGGGAGGCGCGGGAATGCATCCTGACCATCCCGCGCACCGAAATAAATGTGGCGAACCCGCAGGGGGGCGCCGGGGTGGCAGATTTCGGGTCGGCACACGGCGGTCATGGGGGCAACCGCATGCTGGGAAACTAGACACTCGCACCCCTTGATCTCATCATGTACCGGCCCCACAATCACTGAGCCCAACGCTGGGGCAGATAACTTGGCTCCAGGTACCGAGATGACGGACCCCGTCGAGGATAGAGCCGAAGACGACCTCGACGGGGACAGGGGGAGAAGGGCTGGCAAAAGGCCGATCGTGGAGGAGGACGAGCTCGACCCTCGCACACAATACGAGGAAAAACGGGGGACGAAGAGGGCCGAGCCAATGGACGAAGTCGAGGTCATCTTCATCGATGAAGAGACCTGCCAGAAACAACTCCGGATTGGGAGCAGGCTGCCGGGGCCCATGAAGGCCGAACTGACCGAATTTCTCCAGAAAAACGCAGACGTCTTTGCGTGGACCCACGAGGACATGGTCGGCATCGACCCACGGGTCGCCTGCCACCGATTGCAGGTCGACCCCACGGTCAAGCCGGTCGTGCAAAAGCGGAGGAAGCTCGGCCCCGACCGGCAGCAAGCCTTAGAAGAAGAGGTGACCAAGCTCAAGGATAACGAGTACATACGCGAAGTCCGGTACCCGACCTGGGTGGCCAACCCGGTACTCGTGAAGAAGAGCAGCGGGGCATGGCGGTTGTGCATTGATTTCTCCGACCTAAACAAGGCGTGCCCCAAAGACAGCTATCCCCTCCCTCACATCGACTACATGGTCGACGCTACATCAGGGCACGAGCTGATGAGCTTCATGGACGCGTACTCCGGCTACAATCAGATTCCCATGCATCCGGACGACGAGGAGCATACCTCCTTCTACTCGGCACGTGGTCTCTACTGCTACACCATGATGCCGTTCGGGCTGAAGAATGCCGGGGCCACCTACCATCGTCTAGTCAATAAAATGTTTGCTAGTTTGATAGGTGAATGTATGGAAGTGTATGTAGATGATATGTTAGTCAATTCCGTGTACGCGTCCAATCATGTAAACGATCTTAATAAAATGTTTTCCATTTTGCGTGATTATTCGATGAAGTTAAATCCCAAAAAATGTACTTTCGGCGTCGGATCGGGAAAATTCTTAGGGTACATAGTTAGCCAGCGCGGCATCGACGCAAACCCCGAGAAGATCAAAGCAGTGCAAGGCCTTCGACCGCCGACGTCGATCAAGGGAGTGCAGAGTCTAACCGGCAAACTCGCGGCCCTGAGCAGGTTCATCTCGAAGTCCACCGACCGCTGCAAACCATTCTTCGATGCTATCAAGAAAAATCACAAGTTCGAGTGGACACCGGCCTGCCAAAAGGCGCTGGAGGCAATCAAAGAAGCCCTTAGCCAGGCTCCCACGATGCAAAAGCCCCGCCCGGGTGAAATGCTATATTTATACCTGGGGATATCTGAGGTGGCCGTAAGTGCCGCCCTTATCAGAGAAGATGAGTCGGGCCAGTTCCCGATATACTACGTGAGCAAGGCCCTCCACGATGCCGAGCTGAGGTACCCGCCAATGGAGAAACTCGCCTTCGCCCTGGTGACTGCGGCCCGAAAGCTTAGACCGTACTTCTTGGAGTACTCAATCACCGTCCTCACGGCCTACCCGCTGAGACAAATCTTGCACCGACCCGACACCTCGGGCCGAATGGTCAAATGGGCGGTGGAACTGGGACAATACGATATCCACTACCGACCCCGAACAGCAATGAAGGGGCAGGTACTATCGGACTTCATAGCCGAGTTTACGTCGGGAGTCGAGGAAACGAAGGGCGAAGAACCTTGGGTGATGTACGTGGACGGATCCTCCACTGCCGGACGAGCAGGCGGAGGGGTCGTCCTCGTAGATCCTCAAAAAAGGCTATTCTGTCATTCGATTCAATACCTCTTCCCGGCAACCAACAACGAGGCCGAATACGAGTCATTGCTATCCGGGCTCGCTCTAGCCGAAGCCATGAGCCTGACCGATCTCGTCATATACTCCGACTCCATGTTGATGGTCAAACAAATTTCCGGAGAGTTCGAGGTCAAAGAGCCAAGGTTGGTCCCCTATTTGGGACTAGTGAAGAAGAAATTAGCCAAACTCCGGACCCGAATAGAGCATATCCCGCGAACGGAGAACGTACAAGCCGACGCCTTGGCCCATCTCGCCTCAAGTGCCGGGGTGGAGAGTGTCGACTACGTGCAGGTCGCTCACAAGGAACAACCCTCCGTGCTCGGCACCTCCGTAATGAGCGCCGACCAGACCGTTGCAGACGAAGAACCGAACTGGATGATCCCAATCCGGTCGTATCTTGAGACCGGTGCGTTGCCGTCTGACCCAAAAGAGGCCAGACAGCTCCGTACCCGGGCAGCTCGATTTACGATCGTGGCCGGCGAATTGTTCAAGAGAGGATACTCGGCACCCTTGCTCAAATGCGTAGACGAGAAGAGCGCCGAGTATGTTCTAAAGGAAGTTCACGAAGGTGTGTGCGGAAACCACTCCGGCGGTTACGCCCTCGCCCACAAAGTTCTCAGGCAAGGGTATTACTGGCCCAGCCTGAAGAAAGACGCCTTGGACATGGCTCGAAGATGCGCAAAATGCCAAACGTTCGCGCCGAACATCGTCCAACCTTCGCAGCCCTTGAAGTCGATATTTACCCCGTGGCCATTCGCCAAATGGGGCGTCGATCTGATCGGCCCCCTACCCACCGGAAAAGGCGGAGTAAAGTACGCGGTCGTCGCCGTGGACTACTTCACGAAATGGGCAGAAGCCGAGCCACTCGCCACTATCACCGAACAGAAAATGATCGACTTCCTATGGAAGTCAATCATATGCCGCTTCGGGGTGCCGAACTCCATAATCACCGACAACGGGAGACAGTTCGAGGGAAAGAAGCTAGAGGCATTTTGCGAAGAACATAACATCAAACACTTCTTCTCGACACCCTACCACCCCCAGTCCAATGGCCAAGTAGAAGTCGTCAACAAAATTATCAAACAAGGACTCAAGGTCCGACTTGAAGCCGCAAAAGGAACCTGGCCGGAAGAACTCCCGAACGTGCTCTGGTCGTATCGCACGACAGCGAGATCATCTACGAGAGAGACGCCGTTCTTCCTAGCATACGAGACCGAAGCAATGGTACCCGTCGAGCTCGGCGCCCCAACCTTTCGAGTAACCAACTTCGAAGAGGAGTCCAATTCCGAGTTGTTGAGAACGAGTCTCGACCTGATAGATGAACACCGGTCACAAGCCGAGCTCAGAAACGCGGCATACAAGAGGCGAAGCGAAAGATACATCAACTCCCAAGTCAAGTCCCGCTCCTATCAGGTCGGCGACTTGGTGCTAAAAAGGGTAACGGGGCCTGACCCCGGACCGCTAAAACCGAAATGGGAGGGGCCCTACAAAATCAGCAAGGTCCTCCCGCATGGGGCCTACCGTCTCGAACACCTGGACGGCACCCCCCATCAATACCCATGGAATTTGACTTTTTTGAAAAAATTTTACCAATAGGTCTAGGACGACATTGTATTTCCACTTTTGTAATTCTACTTTGTAAAAAATAGGCGAAGCTCATGAAGATTGATGTTTTCTACTCCTTACTTTGTAATTTTACTTTTGCCTTTAGTTAGTCCAAGTCGAAGCGGCGTAATTAACATAAGGAACGAAGTGTCGGCCAAGATCAGTACGATGACCTGGTCGGCACTAGCTGGGCTCAACTAGGAAGCCCAGTCAGGCCAATAATACCTCCGAGTCCGAACACGAGACCGGTCAGGTAAGCTGCCACATAAATATGTGCAGGTCGGGTCAGTACGATGGCTCGGCCGGCACGCGCCGGGCTCGGCAAAGTAGCCCGGTAAGGCCACTGCGCCAATGTAAGGAACGAAAAATATAAAGCAAATATAAGGTGCCGAGCCCAATCCCGGGCTCGGCCGCGTAAGTAAAAGGAAAAGTGCCGACCTCAGTCTCCGACTCGACCACGCAAATATAAATAAGTACGCAGCGCGGCACCAAGAATATACTTTGGAAAAATCAAAAATAAGCATCCATTCATCCATTCATAAGTAAATACTCATCCGAAAATAAGCATCCATTCATCCATTCATAAGTAAATACTCATCCGCAAAAAACACATTCACCCAACGCAAATATAAATAAGTACGCAGCGCGGCACCAAGTAAATATAAGAAAAAGCATTCGAATACGAAACACGTAAACAAAATATATTCATTACATAAAAGCATTCAAACACACCGTTCAAAAGAAAGGGCCACACACGGCCAAAATACCGCGGCACGCAGGCCGGCCTAAGACTCCACCTCCACCACCTCGACTTCGGCCTCCGCCGCACCCTCCTCTTCGACCTCTGCCTCCTTCGCCCCCGAGGTGCCGACCCCCGCCTCGGCGTCTGTCGCCGCCTTCGCCGCCGCGGCAGCCTTTTCAGCCTCATCCATCTCCGCGATCACCGAAAGGACGGCGCCGCGCCTCTGCGAGGACTCCGGACCCGGGTCGGCCTCGAACGGCTTGTAATCCGGGAGGAGCTCCCCTGTAGCCAACCGCCACGTCTGCGGAGTAGGCACGGCACCGAACCTCTCAAAGCCGACGATGATGTCGTCGGCCCAACCCCGGAGTTTCTGAACCACCACAGCTTCATCGGCATCGATCTCGCAGATATGGCCTTCAAAGTCCAGGTCGTACCGGCCCGCCTTCTCAGCGAGGATAGCCCTGAAGTCGTCGAGAGAGAGCACCCCGGCGTCAAGGCGTTGGAACAACCAGTAGAGGTTATACACCGCCGAGATGTCCATACTCTCTCTCATCTCCTCAAAGTATTGGGCCTGGACTTCGGCATAGGTCGCCGGAGGAGGAAGGGCGATGGGCTCGCCGTCAATCTGCTTGGCGGCCTCCTTCAAGAGGCAGACCTGAGAGGTCAACCTCTTGCCGTACTCCGTCAGCTCGGCAGCCTCCTCCTCGTGCTTCTTCTTCAGAGCGGCGACCTCGGCGGCATGCAGCTCGGCGGGTGGGCGAGGTCGGCTTTATGCTTCTCTTCCAACCCGTGGACCTCGTCAGCGCGACGCTTTTCGCTCTCCGACAGCTCGACGGCCCGCTTCACCTCCACCTCCTCCATCTTCTGGGCCCACGCCGTCCTCTCACGGGCCAAATCCTCGGCGGCCTTGGCAGCCGCCTTCTCCGCCACGGCGACGGCTCCACGCTGGAGGACCAGCTCGTTCTCCAGGGTCGAGATCCTTTTGGTCTCATCCTTCAGCTCATTAATCCGACCCTTGGAGACGGCCAGATCCTCCTCGGCCCTGTCGCGGGCGTCGACCTCCCTCTGCATCGCCACGGCAGCGTGAATCAGCTCGACCATGGTCCGGCCCATGGACGCCACCGAGTGTTGAATGAGCTGCGTGGGCGAGAGCACGGTCAACGCCGTCTCGGCAGTCGGGGTCCAGGAGGCCATCACGGCCTGCGCCGCAGACATCACCTCTGCAGGCAGGCGGTAAGGATTAGGCAGGTCGAGTGAAACCGCCGACGCCGAGTCGATGAACCATTGGTCCGGGAATCGCTCAAGGCTCTTGGAGAGGCTGGCCTTACGACTGGGATTCACCGGTATATAAGAGGAGGAGCCGGCCTGATGGACGAAGGCCAACCTCTCATCTGCGGTGGCAGCTCCTGGGACCTCGGAGACCTTCTTCTTCTTTGGGGACGGCGGGGCACTGTCCTNGGTCTTGGAGGTCGGTTTCGGCGGAGCAGGGTCTGAGGTCCCCGCTGAGCTCGACGCCGAAGCCTTCCTCTTCGACTGCCTTGTCAGGAAGTCCATGCGGCTAGCCATCTTTCGTCCCTTGAGTGGATTTGGGTTGGCGCGGGCGTGCTTGCTGGCTTCCTTAACCGAGCTAAATCCACACTCTCGCAAGAGGGGATAATACACTGCCAAAAGAAAACGAGAGGCCCGACATAAGTAAAGAAAAGAAGACAGATAGCGAACTACTGCAAAGAGAAAAAGAAATACCGGGCTCAAAGGACTTGCTGTTGCATTCGGGACAGAGGTTGTGCAGGACCAAGCTCTCCTCTGAAACAAGGTCCTTGTAGATGCGCTTCCCCTCGTCAAGTCCTAACAGGGTCTCGACCTTGGTAACCAGCTCGTCGCTTAGTTCGGGGCGGGGGTTATGGACTGAAACGCAAACACCGACCTGTTAGCATGAAAAACGATAAATCAGAAGATAGGAAACGAAATGAATTAGTACTTACAAGGGCCCGAAATGAACTCAGTGGATGGGTGCCGGACTGCGTCGGGCGTCCTCCATTCACCACCGACCCAGAACCACTCCGGCATATAGCCGTGCAGAGATTCTGGGATTTTATGGATTAACGATTTGTCCACGCCCGGGGCGACCGAGCTGTAATAGTTGCCGGTCTCCCCGGATTTCTTAAAAACGAACAAGGACCCGACGTCGGCACCCGTCGGATCCGTCCACCCTTGTCGTCGAAACAGAACGATGAGGCCGACGAGCCGAGCGAAAACCGTCGGCACGAGCTGACTTATGCCGATGCCGAGGTCGCATAGTATGTCATTCAAGGCCCCTGGCAACGGAAATCTGAGGCCGAGTAGGATGCTCGATCGGTAGACGCCGATGCAACCCGGCGGAGGGCAGTGTATACGCTCGCCAGCGTAAGGGGCGAAAATCCTCACCCCGGCGCCAAAGCACGCCTTGCCCCTCAGCTTGGCCAGGTCAAGGTCGGTAAGCACTGAGGGGGTTGTCCAAGCCGTGGCCGAGGCGGTGGAGGGCCACACCCGCGGAGGGCGGCACCAACACCCGCGAGGTGCCGAGGTGGCAGCCTCAACAGCGGCGTCGGTCTCGGTATCCTCACGACCCATGGGGACCCGCTCTCGTCCACGAGTGTCGCCCCGAAGAGTCTCTTCGACTAGTTCGGCGTCTACGTCAGATTCGACGGGAGTGGCGGAGCCGGACCTCTTCTCGCCCTCGTCGGCGTCGGACTGGCCTGACCCGAGGTCAATTATCTCGATCGTGGGGAAGACCGAACATTCCCCGCGAGACGGTCCTGTCGCCGCCGCCGCCGACGTCACACGGACGGCGGAAATTGGGGTAACACGGAGCGGCTGCGCCGTCCCAGTCGCCGGGGGGGAGTAGACCACCAACTCCCCGGTTTCCTCCGCCGTGAAGCAGCCATCTCCGGCGGGGAGGTTCGCAGCATGGTCGGATAAATTCGACATAGTAGAAAGAAAATAGGGGAAAAGATCTCAGATAAACGGAATTATCGGTGTGAGAGTCGTTGGGAAGTCGCAAGAACCTCGAAAATTGCTCTGAAAATCTGCTCGGAAGTCTGGGTTCTCGAGAATTCGAATGCTCGGAAATTGTGAAAGTAAAACTCGTCGAAGAAGAAGGAGACGAATATATATACGCGCAGAGAACCAATCACGACATCACACGTGGCACAGCATTTAAAATTCAAAATCAATGACATGATCCAACGGACGGAAGGGAAACGATCCAACGGTTCATAAACGACCGCTTGAAAGCCACGCGCCCCAAGAGTCACCGTTTCGATTGAAACGACACGCCGTTCGGAGTGAGCAAATTAATGAGCGACACGTGTAAAGTTTCTGAACCGGCACGACTTTTCATAATCGACAAAGAAGCGTAACGGTCACGACGCATTAAATGGGACGTCGCTTCAGGTCTGGAAGTAACGGGCAAATAGTGGGAATAATTTGCTCAGAGTCCAGGTCATACGCTGACCTCAGATGTATTCTAAAACGACGGCCTCACAGAGGACGCCGAGTGCACCCTCTCTGAGCCAGGGGGCCTGTATGTTGACATCCGAGTTCGCCCATAAGACCGGACCAGACAACACAGTTTCGAAAACCGAACCGGAAACCCGACCTGGTGTAAAAGTGCCGAGCTCGACTCCAAAATTTGTTGACCCTGACGCTCCGACGGACCCGTCCTCCAACTCGGCGTTTGACCGTTGTAGGGGGCTGGTGCCGGTCTGGTGAGTGACGAGCTAGAAAGGAATCCGCCATCACCAAGGAAGCGAAATGGAAATAGGAGCCGTCCTGAGATCTCAGGACGGATGCCGATCTGAATAATAGTATAACAATGCCACTTGGAGGGTAATCATTGGCTGATGGATGGGACATCCTAGCCTGTTGACCTACCCCCCCTAGCCAAGACATAAAGTCTGCCAGCATTAAATGCCTGCCAGACAATGATGAGGAATACCTCAAATCGCATTAAATTCTGTCAGGGAGGCGCCGAACTTCTCTGCAAGAAACACTGTACGACAAGACTGATGAACAGTGCCTGAACAGTGTCACATTTAAGGCAACTATAAATAGCAGCCCACTTCATTTATATTGGGTTGTTGAATCCCAACTACTTGTACTCATTTTTTCTCTCTCTAAAAGATCTGTAAGAAATTCTTGTAAGAAACCTCGAAGTATATCGCAAGTGCCGACCTCGTACGAGAGGCCGACCTCGTGATCATATAATAAAATCGCAATTAAACCGTATTTCTTTGTCTTCTCCTTACTTTCTTTATTTTATTTAACTTTTTAACCGTTGACCGGAAACGCCCGTCAACAATATCAATCGACGGAACCGAGGGGGGGGGGAACCCTTATTTTAAGAGCATAGAAGCAACAAAATCCCATTCAACTCGATCATACGCTTTGCTCATGTCTAGTTTTAAGGCCATCCAATGTGAGTTTCCTTTGCGTTTTTTCAACATAGAGTGGAGCATTTCGAAAGCAAGAATTGCATTGTCCATTATGAGCCGATTAGGAACAAAAGCACTTTGATTCACTGAGATAAGAGCGCCGATGAATTTTTTCAACCTAGCCACCACTGCTTTCGAAATTATTTTGTAAAGAACCGTGCATAAACTGATTGGTCGGAAATCTGTAATCATATCTAGTTTTTTCTTCTTCGGGATCAGAACGATGATTGTGTCATTGTAACCCTCAAGCGAGCCTCCATGATTGAGAAGACAGGCTGAAAGAAGATCTGGCTTTAAAAGCTCCCAATGTGTTTGATAAAAAGCAGCGTGGAACCCATCGACTCCTGGAGCTTTATACGGGCCAATACTCATTAAGGCGGCATGGACTTCTTCCTCAGTATATAGTTCATTTAACATGGCTGC
>BKCP01004516.1:486625-504950 GCA_008636005.1 Striga asiatica | reverse complement strand
ACACTATCAGTCAACTCAGATATTTGCTCTGGATTTGGTCTTGAGCTGGAAAACAAGTTTTCAAAAAAGGTAAAGACATGCTTACCAAGCTGTTGCTCACTTATCAATTCTCCCTGATCGTTTCTTAGCTTATCGATACGGTTGGCTCGATGTCTAGCTTTAGCTCGAGAATGAAAGAATCTCGTATTCCGATCCCCCTCATTGAGCCAGTCTATACGAGCTCTTTGTTTCCAAAAGCTTTCTTCGCGGCAATGAAGCCTTTGAACCTCTGATTCTAAACTTTTAATCTCGTCCATGAGGTTTGGTGAATGAGGAGATTCATATAGTTGTTGAAGCTGCTTCTCTTTTTTATGAAGAATATCCTTCCATCCCGAGAAACATTTTTTACTCCATACTTGCAATCTTTGTTGACAATCCGCCAATTTTGATTTGAAGCGGGAAATAGACAACCTTGATATAGGCGTCGTTTGGTTAACAGCGTTTCACATAAAAAAAAGGTACAATAGCTGTTTTGACCAGATAAAATAGCTGAAAATATTGTTTGGTTAGCTAGCTTTTCTATTAAGCTAATCGGGTAAAAAAGGTTGTTTTAGAAAACGCTGCAATATGGAGTGTTTTGAGTTAGCGGATGAGGAGGAATACTTTTTATTCATTTGTTTATTAACTTCCTATGTAAAATAGATGTCTCATCTTTTATTTTTACTTCATTTATATTGCATAGGGGATGAGATCCTCAATTTACAGAAATCTAAAAATATTTATTCTGGTTCATTATTTGTTTTGTTTATTTTTGTAATTTTTTTGTTTAATTGTTATCATTGATGTGTAACAAGCTTTCAATTTTCTCATCCCCTATTTACAGAAATCTAAAAATATTTATTCTGGTTCATTATTTGTTTTGTTTATTTTTGTAATTTTTTTGTTTAATTGTTATCATTGATGTGTAACAAGCTTTCAATTTTGTAAAATATGAGCGTGGACTTAAAATTCATGCAAATGTTTAGAATTTAAATAGTTAAATAAATAAAATATAAAGTTAATTACTTGTTGTAAAAAAAATTATTTATTTTTTATAAATAGAACTTTGTTAAATCAACCTTTCAAATTCAAAAACCATAAATTATTTGATTTTCTAATAATTGTCATATCTATAAAAAAATTTAAATATTCAAATATTTATATTACTAACAGCTAATTCTGAACAGTTATTTTACCAAACATTATTTTACAAACTGCTAATATAATCTACTGGTCAAAGTAGCTAATTCAATCCGCTGGTCAAAACAGCTAATACAATCCGCTAACTGCTAAATTTAACAGTTGATTGCCAAACAAGCCCATAATCTAATAGTTGTCAAATAGACAACATACACATTGCTTATTATCTTTTTTTGGTACAATACACGTTGCTTATTATCAATTGTTATAGTTGTCTACCAATTCTATTCAATATTTCAAATAAATCGCTGCTCATTGCCCATTCAATGCTGCATATCTCATAGTATTATATTTTCACCCAAACTTTATATAAACTGGTTTATAAACTAAAAATATATTTTTAGTTTATACATATAATAAACTAAAAATAAACTAAATATAAACTTATAATAAAAAAACTGNTATAACCTAAAAATAAACTAAATGTAAACTAAAAAAAAGAGTTACTTTTCCTATATCAATCTCTCCGGGTAATCAACTACTCCTTTACAGGAAACCCTCGCCCCCAAAAAACTCTCGCCGTCGCTTTCTCCGATCTGAAGTCGTCTGCCCTCCCTAGTGGCAATCATGCTTAGCCGGCGGTCACTGACCTTGGATGCTTGGCTCCCGCCCCTAATTTTCCGCTCCGCCTTCCGCATCCATGGAGTCGAGTCTCGTCGGTCAAGGAAGGGCTTCGTCTATTCCGGCGTCGTTTCTTCAATTCCAGTTAGTGGCCTCTCTGTGGTGCGGTGGTGGAGCCGTGGTGCTGTTCTTGGGGCGGGATGCGACTCGATTGTTTGGCGAACTTGTTGGTCAGGCGATTGGGGTCGAGCTCTGCTTGAAGCCGTCTACCCTTTGAACTCGTATTTTGGGTCGGAGGGCCGTCGCGTCTATTCATCTGCCAGTGGAGTTGGTTGGTGCGGTGTTGCGGCGGTGCGGTGGTCTTGGGCAGTCTCTAGGCGATTTGGGGTTGGGGCTGAGGCCGTGGCACTTTCTTGCCGTTTTCGGGCAATTTTGGTGTTGCGGCCGTGGTGCGGGTTGGCTGGTTTTCCGGAGTTGGGGTCTCGACACCGTTAGGAAACCGAGTGGTTTGGCAGTTTCGGGGTCGATGTCTCTAGCTGTGGGATTTACGGCTGACTTGGTTCCGCTGGTTCGGCGAAGTGTTGCTGCTTTGGAAGGGCTCGTTTAAATTTGTGTGTTTTGGTTTTGTTGTAGTTTGTTCGAGTCTGTGTTCGGTGTGTTTGTTCGTTTTTGTTTGGGAAATGAATACAGGCTAGGCATTGTGCAGTGGCTCTGTTTTCATTTTCTTTTTTTTCTCGTCTTGTGGAGTTCTCTAGGCCGCCACGTGCGTGTCCTCTCAGGTTTCTATTTCTGTTGTTTTTTAGNAATATAATCTAAAACTAAACTAAATATAAACTAAAAAAAAAACTGGTTTATAAACCTAATATAATCTAAAAATAAACTAAATATAAACTTACAATAAAAAAATATAAACCTAATATAATCTAAAGGAAAAATTACACTTAGCCTACCGAATAATCCGCGTTTTTTACACTTTGCCCATTCAACTTTTTCCGGTGTCACTTTATCCCTTTAGCTTCACATATTCTTGCACTTAATGACTTCCGGCCACTGGAGATGCAAAATCAATGGCAAAGTGTAAAAAAGCGAATAGTTCAGTAGACAAAGTGTACTCGTGAAGACTAATTTGAGGTGTCTCCTAAAGTGTAAATGACGATTTTGCCCTTGATTTTGCGTCTCCGGTGCCGGAAGTCGTTAAGTGCAAAAATATGTGAAGTTTAAGGGGTAAAGTGTCACCGGAAAAAGTTGAGTGGGCAAAGTGTAAAAACTCGGATAGTTCGGTAGGGAAAGTGTAATTTTCCCTAATCTAAAAATAAACTAAATATAAATTTACAATTAAAAGAATTAGTAATTTTGCACTAAAAAGCTACTGCCTTATTATTTATCTGGTCATGTTTGCACTAATAAAGGGGTAGACATGGCCACTGGTCAACCAGCCCGCCGACCCGGCCCTGTCAAACCCATTGATCACGGGTCCGAGACCGGACCGAATTTCAGACGGGCCGTTTAAGGGTCATCCATTTCATGACCCGGTCCGGCTGGCCTGGGCCGGGCCGGGTCGATGACCCTCTTTTCTTATTTATTTATTTTTTCTATTGTTTTTAAAAAGCCCGGAACCGGCCCGGTCACGACCCGGCCTGGACATGGACCCGACACGAGTATAGGTCCGTACTGGTTCAGGGTCAGTATTTTCGAGCCCGGCGACTCGACGGGCCGGGCCAGGCTGTGACCCGGCCCGGGTGTTGGCCATGTCTACAAAGGGGAGCTGCTCGGCGAGTTGGATTAAGTTGCATTAATGAAAAATTTCATTAACTTTTTGTCTGTGTATTTTTATGTTAGTGCAATTTTAACATATGAAGCAAATAAAATTGCCTAATTATCGTCTATGTGCTATTAAGTTTCTTATATCGTATACTAATATTTGATCCTGTGCACATGCACAGAAATTTAATTTTGTTTAACTTATAAGTTATGTGTATGTGTGCAATTGTAAAATTATAAGTTTAATAATAGTATCACATTTTAAAAATTTTGTCGTTAGTAAAAATGAACATCATAAAAGTATCCAAATTCATCACTATATTTAGGTGTTGTTATTTGTCGCCCCAAATTACTACTTGTCGCCCGAAAAAAATATTAAAAAATTGTAAATTTACAAAAATATCCATGTGATAAAAAAAATTTAATGGAAAAAAATGCATTCAAACGTCTAACAACAAAGCTCGGAAGTCAAAGAAACGTATAGAAGCTAAGCTTGGCAGCCAAAGAAACGTCCATCAAAGAAGCCCGACTGTGAAAACAAACGTGCAAGAGCTAAGCTTGAGGCAAAGGAAACGTCCAAATGCGAAGCCCGACTCTGAAGAGAAACGTCTAAATGAGAAGGGGCAACACATTTAAAACTTTTAAATTGCAAGCTTATTCTGCTGCTAAACGTCTAACTGAAAAGCTTGAGGCCATGTGAAACGTCCATGAGTTAAGCTTTAAAGCATAACAAACGTCCTTTATCAAAGCTTGCCTATGAAAACAAACGTCCAGAACCTAAGCTTGGAAGCCAAGTAAACGTCCAACATGGAAGCTCCACTGTGAAAACAGACGTCCAGGAGCTTGGAAGTCAAATAAACATCTAACTGGAAAGCTTGAGGCCACGTAAAACGTCCAAGAGTTAAGTTTTAAAGCATACCAAACGTTCTTCATTGAAACTTGCCAGTGAAAGCAAACGTCCAGAAGCTATGCTTGGTAGCCAAGCAAACGTTCAACATGGAAGCTCCATTGTGAAAACAAACGTCCTGGAGCTAAGCTTGGAAGACAAATAAATGTCCCAGAAGGAAGCTTAAGTCCCTATGGAACGTCTGATAGTTAAGCTTTGAATCTAAACAAACGTCCCAGAAGAAAGCTTAGGACAAAAACAAACTTCTTTAAGGAAAGTTTATGTACCCAGAAACGTCCAACGTGAAAGCTTCCTCAATAATTTTATTTTTTCCACATACCACCCAAACTACTTTCCCACATATCTTACAATAATCAACCTAGCATCAACCATGGAACAAATCTTTAAAAGGATATAGAATTGTTATTATATAATATACACTTATTTTTAATATAATTTTAATAATAAAACCGCACTCATATTTAAAATATTTTTTGTTAGAATCATATTTTAATAGAACCGTAATTTTTTATTAGTTTACAAATAATTCTCATAGTTGTGAATTGATCTCACTTACACTATTAGTCCGATAGAAATGGCCTCAATTTTTAGTGAATCAAAGTAGAGGTGCATATTTTTTAGAGAATCAAAGTAGATGTATTGTATGCACGTTCATGTTTACATCTTACGGGGTTAGAGTACTAGTCATGGCCATGGGCCGGCCTAGCCAGATCCGCCGGTTCGACCCGAACCCGGCCCATGGTCAATAGGTTTAGAATCGAGCTCGTAGTTAGACTAGGCCGGTTCTGGGCCTCATGTATAAAAAATTTTGACTTAGTGCGCCAGGTCTAGGTTGTTCCTCGAGACGACCCGCCATATTTTCTCTTTTTTTTTTTTAATCTTATGACAGAGTCAAGCCGACCCGTGGCCTGGTATTAGACCTTTGGCAACCCGCTAATCTGGGTTGTTGAAAGCTTTTGACTGTTGGAGATCCAACTGCTAGCTTTTTCATTTTTTATTTTTTAAATTCGATTCCAAGGTCCGGGTCGGGTTCAATTTCCACCTGGCTCGTCGGTTCCACAACGATTGACCAACGGTCAAATTTTCAAATCTGACTGTTGGATCAGGTCAAATTTTCAAATTTGATTGTTGGAGATCGAACAATAAGATTTTCTTATTTATTTTTTCTAAATTCGGTTCCACGGTCCGGGTCTGGGTTCAATTTTGACCCGGCCAGCCGGTTCCACAACAGTTAACCAACGATCAAACCTCAAATATGACTGTTAGATCGTTTTGACCGCTGAGATCCAATGGTCAAGATTTAGTTATGAAATATAATTAATATCTTATTAGTCTATTGATAATTATGATAGTTGTGAATGATCCTCACTAAAACTATTGATCCAATAAAATGAACCTCACTTTTTAGCTAATTAGAGTAGAGGTTTTTATATGCACATTCCTGTTTATATCTTACGGATTCATCATACTAGTCACGACGTTGGGATGGCTCTGCCCGCCAGTTCGACCCGAATCGATCGAATCGACCCTGAATCGGCCCGTGGTCAACCGGCCCAAAACTGAGCCCGTAGTTTGATCGGGACAATTCTGTCCTCATGTGTAAAAATTTTCACCAGGTGGGTCGGGTCCAAGTCGGCCCTCGAGACAAAAGTAAGTAAAATATTTTTACTAGGACAAAAATGTAACTTCTATTATTATTAGTAGGTCAAAACTGAACCGAGACCCGGACCATGGAACTGAATTTAGAAATAATAAATAAAAAAAATTCTTATTGTTCGATCTCCAATAGTCAAAAGCATTCAACGACCCAGATTAGTGGGCTGCCAACGGTCCAATATCAGGCCACCGACCGGGTTGACCCGGTCAACATATTAAAAACAAAAGAAAATATGGTGGGCCATCTCGAGGGCCGGCCTGGATCAAATTTTTTATACATGAGGCCTAGAACCGGCCAAGTCAAACTACGAGCTCGGTTCAGGGCCTGTTGACCATGGGCCAGTTCGGGAATAATAGTCTGAGTGAGATCCATTCGTAACTATGAGAATTATTTGTAAACTAATAAAAAAGTACAATTCTATTAAAACATGATTCTAACAAAAAAAATATTTTTGTCATTATTAAAATATTTTGTCATCACTAAAAAACGAGGTCTTTTCTGTTGGACTAATAGTCTAAGTGAGATTCATTCATAACTATGAGAATTATTTGTAAAGTAATAAAAAATTATGATTCTATTAAAACATGATTCTAACAAAAAAATATTTTTGTCATTATTAAATATTTTGTCATCACTAAAAAACGAGGTCTTTTCTGTTGGACTAATAGTCTAAGAGAGATCCATTCATAACTATGAGAATTATCTATAAACTAATAAAAAATTACGATTCTATTAAAACATGATTAAATATGATTCTATCAAAAACATATTTTTGTCATTATTAATTATGATTACGATTTTATTATTAAAATTATTTTAAAAATAAGGGTATATTATAAAATCACAATTCTATATCCTTTCAAAGCTTTGTTGCATGAGTTGATGTTAGGTTGATTATTTTTAGATATGTGGGAAAGTAGTTTGAGTGATATGTAGAAGAAATCGAATTATTGAGGAAGCTTTCACGTTGGACGTTTCTGGGTACATTAAACTTTCCTTAAGGAAGTTTGTTGTTGTCATAAGCTTCTCTTTGGGACGTTTGTTTTGCTTCAACGCTTAGCAGTCGGACGTTTCCTAGGGCCACAAGATATAAACAGGAACGTGCATACAAAAACCTCTACTTTGATTCGCTAAAAAGTGAGGTTCATTTTATTGGATCAATAGTTTAAGTGAGGTTCATTTACAACTATCATAATTATCAATAGACAAATAAGATATTAATTATATTTCATAACTAAATCTTGACCATTGGATGGCAGCGGTCAAAACGATCTAACAGTCATATTTGAGATTAGATCGTTGGTTAACTGTTGTGGAACCGGCGGGCCGGGTCGAAATTGAACCCAGACCCAGACCGTGGAACCGAATTTAGAAAAAATAAATAAAAAAATCTTTTTGTTCGATCTCCAACAATCAGATTTGAAAATTTAACCTAATCCAATAGTCAGATTTGAAAATTTGACCGTTGGTCAACTGTTGTGGAACCGACGAGCCAGGTAGAAATAGAACCCAGACCCGGACCGTGGAATCGAATTTAAAAAATAGAAAATAAAAAAGCTAGCAGTTGGATCTCCAACAGTCAAAAGCATTCAACAATGCAAATTAGCGGGTTACCAACGGTCCAATATCAGGTCACGGATCGGCTTGACTCGGTCATAAGATTAAAAAAAAGGAAAATATGGTGGGTCGTCTCGAGGACCAGCCTAGACCCGGCCCACTAAGTCAAAAAGTTTTATACATGAGGCCTAGAACCGGCTTAGTCAAATTACGAGCTCGGTTCTGAACCTGTTGACCATAGGCCGGTTCGGGTCGAACTGGCAGACCTGGCCGGGCCGGCGCATGGCCATGACTAGTACTCTAAACCCGTAAGATGTAAACATAAACGTGCATACAATACATCTACTTTGATTCTCTAAAAAATATGCACCTCTACTTTGATTCACTAAAAAATGAGGTCATTTCTATTGGATTAATAGTTTAAGTGAGATCAATTCACAACTATGAGAATTATTTGTAAACTAATAAAAAATTATGATTCTATTAAAAAAATATTTTGTCATTATTAAATATGATTACAATTGTACTATTAAAATTATATTAAAAATAAGTGTATATCATAAAATAACAATTCTATATCCTTTTAAAGATTTGTTTCATGGGTTGATGTTAGGTTGATTATTGTAAGATATGTGGGAAAGTAGTTTGGATGATATGTGGAAAAAATTAAATTAAAGAGGAAACTTTGACGTTGAACGTTTCTAGGTACATTAAGCTTTCCTTAAAGAAGTTTGTTGTTGTCCTAAGCTTTCTTCTGGACGTTTGTTTGGATTCAAAGCTTTCACGTTGGACGTTTGTTAGGTTGACTATCAGACGTTCCATATGGACTTAAGCTTCCTTCTGGGACGTTTATTCTACTTCTAAGCTTAGCTCCAGGACGTTTGTTTTCATAATGGAGCTTCCATGTTGAACGTTTGCTTGGCTACCAAGCATAGCTTCTGGACGTTTGCTTTCATAGGCAAGTTTCAATGAAGAACGTTTGGTATGCTTTAAAGCTTGGTAGATGTTTCACATGACCTCAAGCTTTCCAGGTAGATGTTTACTTGACTTCCAAGCTTAGCACATGGACGTTTGTTTTCACAGTGGAGCTTCCATGTTGGACGTTTGTCTGGCTTCCAAGCTTAGCTTCTGGACGTTTGCTTTCATAGGCAAGCTTTGATAAAGGATGTTTGGTTTGCTTTAAAGCTTAACTCTTGGACGTTTCACATTGCCTCAAGCTTTCCAGTTAGACGTTTAGCAGCAGAATAAGCTTGCAATTTAAAAGTTTTAAATGTGTTGCCCCTTCTCATTTAGACGTTTCTCTTCAGAGTCAGGCTTCCCATTTGGACGCTTGTTTTGCTTCCAAGCTTAGCTCTTAGACGTTTGTTTTCACAGTTGGGCTTTTTGGCTGGACGATTCTTTGGCTGCCAAGCTTAGCTTCTAGACGTTTCTTTGGCTTCCGAACTTAGTTGATAGACGTTTAAATGCTTTTTTTTCAGTAAATTTTTTTAACACAGGGATATTTTTGTAAATTCATCATTTTTTATTATTTTTTTCGGGCGACAAGTAGTAATTTGGGGCGACAAATAGCAATCTTGCTATATTTATCATGGTTTTTTGACCCGGACCGGCCCGACGGGTCGATCCGGAACCCGGTCGACCCGGAGTCGAAACCGGTCCGGGTGGGCTATTTGGACCGGGTAACCATGGACCCGGTCAAACCCTATCAAAACCCGGCCAACCCGGCTTTGACTCGGTCGACCCGGGCCATTGACCCGGCCCGGTCAACCTGATTGACCCGGTCTCTATAAATTTTTTATTTTTTCAAATATTTTTTTATATAAAAAATAAAAAATATGTAAATATAATGATATAGTAAATATTTATTGCGAGATACATATTATTAAGACTTAAATGTATAAATTTTGTATACAAAACATTTATTTTTGTTACTTTTATGTATATTTATATGTCCAAAATACTATATATATAATTTTAAAAATTTTAAAATTAATTATCCGGTTCAGCAATTGACCCGGTGACCCAGAGACCTGCCCGAGTCGATTTTCGGACTGGGTTTAAAAACTATGATATTTATTATATAAAATAAAATGCGTAATTATTTTTCACTAAATTCAACTAATATAGTGTACAATCTTGCATGAAAATTTTGAATTTGAATGAGCTGGTATAACGATCTCTATTACAAAAGATTACTTTTCTTGTATATATTTTGCGTTGTATCTATAACATATCAATACTTATTACTTCTTTTGCATGTGAATAGTCAACATACAAATTAAAAAAAAATATTTTTAACCATTCAGATTTAAGGGTTTAAACATTATCTCGTAACCATGCAACAGAAAATGGTAATCGTATGCAACCATTACAAATCCAAAATATAGTAAAAAAATAGGTGGATGATTGTATGGAATAAATTAAAATAAAAAAATATGTTGTAACGGTTTTTGGATGGAGGTCATAAATTTTTTTATTAAATGTAACCTATTTTTATTAAATGAACTCATATTATTATTAATTGAAGGCTGAATAAAATTAAATAAAACTTGCCAACAATTATATATATATATATATAGAGGTGCAAAAAACTCATTATCATGTATATAAATGTGTACATTAGCCAAACTTTATCACGTCTGTATAGTTTTCTCATAGAAGACTGGTCTATATATTTGTCACAGGGAAATAAGCAACATAAGAGAATAGAAATTATATTTCAACTACTTCTATTCGTGCATGAAACAGAACAGAAAATTTTACAGTAAACATTGTTGGGTGATTTATTTAAAAAAAAAAATTGAAAAATAAGTGGACCAAAAAAGAAAAAAAATAAGTGGGACCAAATAAAAACCACGTATTCACAAAATACGTTTTCCTAATTTTAATTTTTAGTGAAAAACGTATTTCTTGAATACGTTTTCAAATTAAATTTGTTAAGTTTTTTAAACAACATATTGCCGAAAATGTATATCCAATTTTAATTGTAAACCGTATTTACAAAATATGTTTTTAAGAAAAAATTTAATTTATAAAACGTATTTAATTAATACAATTTTTAATATTAATTTATTTTTAAAAAAAAATTTAACTTAAAGTAAAACGTATTACCGTTATACGTTTCTTACTATAATTAAAAATTAAAACTATATTTAGGAAATACGTTTTTTAATATAATTAAAAATTAAAACGTATTTGTAAAATACGTTTTTTTAACAAAATATAAGTACAAAAAATCTTCTCCTCCACCATTCTGCGCGAGCAAACTTCGCTGGAACTGCGGCAACAAAAAAAAACTGATTTCTTTCATTTTCTTCACCTCAAGAAAAAAAAACATATTGATAATCAATCGATTTGGAGAAGAGGTTAGTTGTTATCAAGGGTCATCATTGGAGATTACGAGAAAGATGATCGTGGATTCTTATAAGTTTGCAATTTAATTTTATGCAAAAATTCGTATTCTATGAATAGATAGAATTACATGCTAAGTGTTTATTCAATTCCGCCTAATAGTTACAAATATACCCGTTAAATTTCTTACAGTTTTTTGAATTCCACAAAAATCGTATTGATTTGTTTTCACCCGTTTTACCCTATTTATCTCACAATTTATTAATATATAAAGAGGGAAAGATATTTACTGAAAATAGCAAGAAAAAATCAACAAAAAAACATTTCAATTCCCACCTAAACAATAAAATTTACTAAATAGAGTAATAATTTTTTGGGCTTCGAAATTTTTCAAAATTTTGAACTGTTTCATTCCGGTTTATTTGGAAAGAAAATCGGGAGTCATTAGCCAATTTGTAGATAATATCTCCATTATATTACTATAATGCACGTTTAGAAGTTTTATTTATCATCTATTAACAGATTGTCTATATCTTTTTACTTTCTCTCTCCTTCTTTTCTTTTACCCGTTCACTCTTTCTGTTCTTACCCTTTTTTCTCTTCTTTTTATATTCTTTTCTCGCAAATTTTGTTNTCGCATGTTCGTAATTTTGGCGAAGGGACAAGCTCAACAGTTAGAGAATGCGATAATGAGGGTGATGATGATTTCGTTCGCGGTGAAGACGATTTCACAGATGATACCTCGGAAACGGAAACAGATAGATCAATAAACGAGGAGAGTGAACCAGAATTTATTGAAGAACACCCATTTCCTAGTACCGGTCAGCACGTGTATCGCGAGATGGGTGAGTGGGACCCGTCATGTGTAGACCGTGATGAGTATGCCTTGCCAGTGTGGGATGGGCATGTCGATACTATCCGTTTGGGTACTGTTTTCCGATCCAAGAAAGATGCACAGATGGGTATCATGAGTTGGAACGTTAGTAGGTTGAGGGAGATTAAGACAAAATATTCGAATAAGAAAACATTCAAGGTGGTGTGCACATCTAACGAAGATGAACCTTGTCCGTGGATGGCTCGGGTGACGCACTACACACGGGTTCATGAAATGTGGGAAGTAAGAGAATGGACTGAGAGGCACAGTTGCAAGAAGTCGAAAAAAATGACCACAGAAATGTAACCGCCACAATGATTTCACATATTGTCATGACCAAGATTCAAAAGAAACCCGACTACAGTGTTACCCTGATCCAGGAGGATGTTAAAAAATGTTGAAAAGTCGATGTGAGCTACAAGAAGGCATGGCACGGGAGGAAAAAGGCCATCAATCGTTTGTATGGCACTTGAGAATCGAACTTCGCACAACTCCCTCAGTAAGAAAAACGCTTATTAAAAATGTACGTGTTATTTGTCACTATGTTTATATATTGACGATTACGTTTTGTAACGTGCAGGTTTTTTGCGGCGCTTCAAAGAGCGAATCCCACTATGGTTGTAGAGTGGGAATGGCAAGGTGGGGAAATGGCGGCCCACTATCAGCACAGAGGATTCAAATTTGTTTTCTGGGCATTTGGCCCCGCCATTCAGACCTTTCAGAGATGTCCGCCGGTAATTAGTATGGACGACACACATTTGCGTGGCTCGTACAAGGGGAAGTTGCTCGTGGCCGTTGCACAGACTGCGAATAAGCGGCTATTGCCAATTGCCTATGCGATTGTCGATGAAGAGAGCCAAGAAAGCTTATCATTTTTCCTGACAAATCTCCGGCAACATGTTGTCGGCGACAGACAGATATGCTTTCTTTCGGACAGGGATGCAGGCTTACAGAGTGCCGTGGAATCGTTGCAAGCTTGGCAAGAACCCGCTGCATATCACCGGATTTGTCTTTGACACCTTCGGAGCAACGTCGTTACTAGGTTCAGGAATAGCAAAATCCGAAATTGGTGTTGGGAGTTGGGTTCACAGGTTTCAGAGAAAAAATTTGAACAGATTCGATCGCGGCTTTCGAATTTTAATTCGGACGCATACGATTATTTGTTCAGAATTCCTCTGGACAAGTGGACCCTGTTTGGAGACGGAGGACGTAGATGGGGTACTTTGACTACCAACATGTCCGAGAGTTACAACAACGTCCTGAAAGGTGTTAGGTTCTTGCCCTACCGAGCTTTGGTACACGCCACATTCACGAAAACTCTGGACTTGTTTGAGCAGGAACAAAAAAAGTCCACGAGATGCAGTAATGCCATTGCTAGTGCCCACTATGCCGCTTATTGCGAATTGGAGACTACGGCCGCAACTCATGAGGTGCGATGTTCGAACGCGGAGAGATCCCTGTACAAGGTGACAACCGGTCTACGGGCTGATGGTAGAGGGGACAAAAGATATACGGTTTATTTATTTATTGTATAATTTTTATTTTTATTTTATTTTGGTTCATTCAAATTTTTAGTTGTTTATAAATATAATTAAATGTGGAAAAACAGGTATAAGGTTTCGTACAACCGGATGCGATGTAGTTGTCAGAAGTGGCAGACACACAGGAAACCATGCTCTCATGCTATAGCTGTGTGTCGTCAAATAAAAGGTCAACCAAAGTTGTTGTACGATCCCCACTTTTGGACGGAGAACTGGGTGGCTCAATTTTCTAATTGGAGTTTTGCTCCGATTGGTGATCCGGACACATGGCCGCTGGTCGGATGGACCTTACTACCACATTGGGAGAGGATCATCACGAAGGCTGGACCCGGTCGCGCGCAAACGAAGCGTCATCGCATGCAAATGGATCGTCGGGCACGCCGTCGGGCTGATAGAGGACAGTGTAGTAGATGTGGTAATCCACAGCATTTTGTGGATGACTGTCCGTCTTCGCATCCTCGCACTGATAGATCTAGAGTCCGTGATGAGTGGGGAAACTAGATTTGTTAGTGTTTATTTTTTTTTTTATGTTGGACTATTTTTTTTATTGTTTACTTTGATTTGTTAGACTATGTTTGGATGATATATTTTTGTTATGTTGGACTGCATATGAGTTTATTTTTTTATGTATTTTGGTGTAGTTGGTTGTTCTGAATATTTGTAACAGGTTTTAAATGCTGAAACAATTGAAAGAACAAATTTTTTTTTTTATAACAGCTTAAAACGTATTCAGCAAATACGTTTTTAAAATAATACATATATGAAAACGTATTTGCTGAAAAACGTTTTCCGAGAATTATGAATATTTGGAAACCGTATTCACTGAATACGGTTTTAAAATAATTCTTATTAGAAAACGTAATTAGCAAATACGTTTTCATAAGAATAAAAAAAAGGTAGGAGTATCCCAGATTCGGGACTCGAACCCGGGTGGGCGAGTCCGTTATCTCTGGGCGCACCTCGTTACCATTGGGCCGCACTAGGCTATCGCTGAAAGTTTTGCACAACTTTTCTTGTTATCTTTCAACTTCAAAATTTTTTATAGTATATAATATTGTTAATATATTGTATATACATATATATAGTATATATCATATAGTAGATAATAGTATATATATTATATCTTATATGTTATATGTTATAGTTTATAGTTTATATCTTATATCTTATATGTTATAATTTATATCTTATATCTTATAGTTTATAGTTTATAGTTTATAGTATATAGTTTATAGTTTATAGTTTATAGTTTATAGTTTATATCTTATATCTTATATATTATATCTTATAGTTTATATCTTATAATTTATAGTTTATAGTTTATAGTTTATAGTTTATAGTTTATAATTTATAATTTATATCTTATATCTTATAGTTTATAGTTTATAGTTTATAGTATATAGTTTATAGTTTATAGTTTATAGTTTATAGTTTATATCTTATATCTTATAGTTTATATCTTATAGTTTATATCTTATAGTTTATATCTTATATTTTATAGTTTATATCTTATATCTTATAGTTTATAGTTTATATCTTATATCTTATAGTTTATAGTTTATATCTTATATCTTATAGTTTATAGTTTATATCTTATATCTTATAGTTTATAGTTTATATCTTATATCTTATAGTTTATAGTTTATATCTTATATCTTATAGTTTATAGTTTATATCTTATATCTTATAGTTTATAGTTTATATCTTATATCTTATAGTTTATAGTTTATATCTTATATCTTATAGTTTATAGTTTATATCTTATATCTTATAGTTTATAGTTTATATCTTATAGTTTATAGTTTATAGTTTATATCTTATATCTTATATCTTATAGTTTATATCTTATAGTTTATAGTTTATAGTTTATATTTTATATCTTATAGTTTATAGTTTATATCTTATATCTTATAGTTTATAGTTTATATCTTATATCTTATAGTTTATAGTTTATATCTTATATCTTATAGTTTATATATTATATCTTATATGTTAAATGTAATAATTTACATATTATATCTTATAGTTTATATCTTATATAGTATATGTTAAAATATGTTATAGAATATTATACTATATGTTATATACTATATACTATATATTATAATAATATATACTATATGTTAAAATATATACATATATACAATATATTTAAAAAAAAAAATATTAAAGAAACCGTATTTGCTGAATACGGTTTACAATTAAATCTTACAGAAACCGTATTCTGCAAATACGTTTTCTGTAAGATATAACAAAAAAAAATTCAGTCGTCTTCTTCCTCACGACACACAGAGAGACCGAGAGAGCGAGAGACAGAGCGAAAAAAAAAAAAATTCCGCCCACCCGAAAGCCGCCGAGCCACCGCCACCAAGAACCACCGTCGCCGCGCCACGACTGCCGCACCACCACCTCAACTGCAAATCGAACGGATCAATTAGGTAAAATGCCTAATTTTTTTTTAATTTTTTCAATAAATACGAATTATCATAATATGTTTTTAAGTTAGGATTTCATTATAATTTGATGTTTTAGAGTGTTAGGGTTGATTAGAATTAGAGAATTGATTAGAATTAGGTGTTTCGATTTAGGGTTTGTTTAGAATTAGGGATTTTTCGAAATTATGACGTTAGGGTTTCGATTTAGAACTTCGAATTAGGGCTCGAAACTATAATGTTGTTGAAAATGTGAAATTGTGAAATTGTGAACTATTGTGTGTACTATTGTGTGAATTAGTGTGTGAAGTTCGATTTTTCGGAATTAGGACTACAAATTGGACTTCGAATTGTGAAATTGTGGACTCGATTAGAATTAGGTGTTTCGCGAGTGTAGCCGAGAGCCGAGGTCGTTTGATTTTCATTATTTCGAGCCGATTAGTTTATTACGGAAGAAGCTAAAATGGAATTTAATTGAGTTGAGTTGCAAGTTATATTGAGCCTATTATTTTTCTAATAAATTACATATAATCCTATTATTTTTTTCTTAATTGTTTGTAGATAAATGGATTCATCATCCTCCTCACAGCCTCAGCAGTACAGTGTCCATCCCGGTCCGAGGGATGGCACTCTTCTATATCTCCAGTACCGCCACCGGTCGCAGGCGGTATTTAATAATGCGCCGGGAGCTCGTGACACGACGCTCTCAAACCGCCGTTTCGACGCTCAGTTCTGGGCGGCTTTGTCAAGCCAGCCACGGTCGGTTTGGGATGTCATCGACCAGACTGGTTTCGGACCCTTGTTTCGAATGGGTCGAATCCAAGCCGACAACAGCCTCCTTATTGCTCTCGTGGAGAGGTGGCGCCCAGAGACGAATACCTTCCATTTCGATTTCGGCGAGGCCACCATCACGCTCCAGGACGTACAAGTCCTGTTCGGTCTGCCAATCATTGGTGCTGCTGTTGTGGGAGTGACTAGAGATCTAACACCCCTACAGTGGCGAGAGAGGTGCAAGGAGTTGCTAGGGTACCAACCCTATGTCCAGGTATATTTTTTCATAGAATTTTGTTTAAATATATGTCAACTCAATTTTATCGCTTTAAATATGGAAAAACAACTCTCAGGATCCTCCCACCACCGAGGAAGAGCAGGCAGCCCAAGATCCAAAATCTTGGGATATTAAAGGCCAGTATCTTAATGATGGCAGGTTGGAGGAGGAATGCAACTATGTGTTGCAAGAAGGCCAACCGGACATCGTGTACGAGCAGAGGGCGAGGGCCCTTATCTTCTGGTGCATTGGGTCCTTCATCTTCCCCGACCAGCGGGCGAATGGCGTCCCACTTTACTGGCTGGACCTGCTGCAGGACATAGATGCTGTTAAGGGGTACAGCTGGGGTTCAGCGCTCTTGGCCGGAGTGTATAGAGCGTTGTCAACCTCGTACAAGGCCAAGGAGAAGTGGCTGAAGAACTGCGTTCAATTGGTCCAGGTAAATTTATTTAATTATTATTTGAAAATTTAATATATTATTTTTTCTTACTTCGACTAATACCTAATACAAAAATTAATATCCATTTGTGTAGGTTTGGGCATGGGAGCATATCCCTCGTATTCGCCCAATAGTGAAGACCAGTGTGTTTGATAATCTGCCTGGTTGTCCATTGGGAGCGAGGTAATCACCGTTATTTTTATTTAATCCGTACATTTTTTCCATTATCAAATTTTGTGATTACAAACTTTTTTTTCTCTCTAATTTTTTTAAGGTGGAAGGGACCGAAAAAGAGGTCCAACATAGCCATGACATTGGCCGCTTACCGGGATCAGTTGACAGGGCTGGGAGAGTATGATGTAATATTCTTAATTCCTATTACTTGATTTATCTTTCTTTTTTTTGTTTCTAATTTTGTAATAACTTAATTACTAATTCAATTGTTATTTTTTTACAGTTCGAATGGCAGCCCTATCAACAACACCTGCAGAATGATACTCTCCCGGAGGCGTGCTCAAGAGATCCATAATTATGGATGTACCGGGGGTGGATTTTCAGTTGGAACACCCGGGAGGTACACCTGCCTGACAGGGTCCTCCGTCAATTTGGGTGTTGCCAGTCCATCCCCCACGATCCGATCATTCTGGATGAGCGCGACTGGGACACACACCATAAGGGTCAGGGGATGACTGGGAGGGCGTTTTTTATGATTGGGCTGCATTCCATGTGCCGTTTCTGAGGTCGTGGACAGAAGAAATAGAACAACGTCTCCTCCCAGTTGCCCCCGTGCACGACTATCCACAGCCAGAGCAGGGTTACCTTGAATGGTTTCACAGCAGGACTGTGAGATTCATCAATAACCCTGCCAATTACCCGGTGTTCCAGCAGGCGGGCGGGTATCAGCCACTTGCCGAGCGGTTAGGCTGTCAGGTAATAGTTCATTATTTGTGTTTATTATTATTATTATTATTATTATTTT
>BKCP01004516.1:415393-485410 GCA_008636005.1 Striga asiatica | reverse complement strand
AATCAAACATTGTTAGCATAAATGAAAAGAAGATAGACTAATCATACACAAGGCGTTGTTACGGCAAATCAAACTTCCTCACCATTTGAAGCTGTAACATTACAACTATGTCACCTTTTAGTACTCAAACTTGCGAATTTGGCATTTTCGTAAGCTGGTTCCCATTTCCAGTGGTAATAGCTCTGTGGACCTCACTTCCTACCGTCATAAGCAACAACGAATATTAAGATAAAGCAACAAAAGTTGGAAGACATGTCTTTAACTGATAATAATTGATTGCCCTAAAAAATTCTGAACTGAAAGATAATGTTATTACACAGTTGCAGCCTTAGATATGATTAATTTCAATCCAAGGTGATGTATTTTCATAATTTTTCAGTGTTCTTCGGTGAAGCTTGAAGAAGCTTGTGCACAAAGCACTTCATAGAGAATAGCAAAGGGGAATAAGCATAAAATAAAAAATCCCGTATAACCCAGAACACTGATAAATCAATCAGTTCAAACTTCAAATCATTAATGTTATGCAACCACAGAACACAGGAAAAATCACCTCATCTAATTCGAATGCGATGATACATCACGAACCTCTCAAGAACTACGGCTGCTTTAAATCTAATCAAGCCCACGGATTTGATTCAAAACCCATGGTTGAATCATCATTTATAACCCCGTTATTCTCCTTAAAACTTGTGTTAGATTGAATCATCAAATTGCAGCAGACGTTAAGAATCTCAGAGACTAAAATCACTTTAACGTCAATTGCATAAAAATCAAGTTACAGAGGAATTTCGGTATAAAATTGCATCTCTGTTAACTTCGATCCAACTAGAACCAGCTTCCTTCATCACCTCCTTCTCCCTCATCGTGTTCCTAACGCCACCCACATCTTCCCATCTCCCATGCAGCGCATAAATATTCGACATCATCACATAAACAAATTCATTATCACCTTCAAGTTCGGTCAACTTCCGACCCGCCACCTCAGCCACTTGTATATCCCCACAGGCAACACACGCACCAAGCAAGGACTTCCAAACCACCCCACAACAACCAAAACCAAGCTCGATAATCATCTTCTCAGCCTTTCTTAAATCCCCTTCTTGCCCCATCATCTTTATCATCAGCGAACAATGTTCGGGCAAGGGATCAATCTTGTAGTCCAAGATCATCATCTCAAAATACGTGTTCGCGACCTTCAAAGGGATCCTACTATGCCAACAAGCTGACAAGACGTTTAGAAAAGTAATTTCGTCCGGCTGCAAATTTCGCATTCTTCTCATCCGCTCGAAAAGCTCGATTACCTTTTCAGGACAACCATTGTGCGCGTACCCAGACATTAATATGTTCCAAGTGACCAAATTCTTTTCTGGCAGTGAATGAAATATACTCTGAGCCTGCTCCACTTGCCCGCACTTAAAATACATGTCTATAAGAGCACTCCCCACAACAACATAATTGTCCAGAGCTTTCTTAAGTGCACAACAATGTATCAGGCTTCCCCAAACAGCAGCTGATAAATTTGCAACACCGGATAAAATGCTTGATAATGTAAACTCGTCCATGCGGACCCCACAAGAGTGCATCCTGCAGAAACACTCGAAGGCCTCTCTTGCTCTGCCTCTGTTTGTGAACCCTGTTATTATAGAATTCCATGAAGAAGAATTCGGGCTCGGCATCTTTTGTAACACGCGTATAGCGTCTTCTAAGGCTCCGAATTGTGCAGTGCCAGAAATAAGCTCGTTGTACGAAATTGTGTCGGGATCGGGCATCCGGAACAAAAGAGCAAACGCGTTTTCGAGTTTCCCGTTTCTAGCATTAGCTGCTATTGCAGAATTCCAGGAGAAGTTGTCCCTGCCAGTCGTATGTTTGAAAACCTTCATAGCCTCCTCAACCTGACCACACTTTCCATACATGTCGATCAAGCAATTTGAGACAAAAACACTGCACTCCACGCCGTGTTTGATGATCTTGGAGTGCACGCATCTCCCCGCATAGACCATTCTCAGCTGCCCACAAGCAGATAAAGCAGCAGTAAAAGAATATGAATCTGCATAAGTGTTGGATTTTTCTAGCTGAACAAACTGCTCCAGTGCCTTTCGGAACTGCCCAGAATGTACATATCCTGAAATCAAAGAGTTCCAAGAAACTATGCTTCGTTCAGGAATTTCAACAAACAGGTTCCGGGCATCATGCAGCTTCTCAAACTTTACATAGAAATTAACCAAAGCCGTCGAGACGAAGACATCAGAAATGAACCCAGACTTCAGAATGTAGGTATGGAGCTGTTCGCCATGCGGGAAAAGGCCAGTGTTCGTACAAGCATGAGTTAAATGGACCAGGGTATAGGCATTAGGCTTGGAGCCAGAGCGAAAGAGTTGTGTGGCTTTTGTCAAAGCTTCATCTGAAACATGCCCTGCAAGATTCAGTTCTGATAAGAGATTGGTCCATGAGATGGACTCATTTTCAAGTGTAGAATGATAACTTCTGCAGATTTGTTGTGGAGTAATGGATCTACTAATACTACTTAAAATTTGTGTTCTTGTGGACACTTTTGCCAGTAACATGAGGCAATAGCTTCACGGTTTATGGAAAAAGGAAAAATCACCCAGCCCCCTGCATACGTCCGCCCTTGTTAGAAATTCCATTTTCTCAGAAATAAGAGCAAGGTGACCGTTTGGTTTTTGGTAATTAGAAATTGGTTTTATATCCGTTTGGATCCGTTTGGTAATTAGAAATAGAAATTGGTTTTGGGAAGAAAGTTAAATGAGAAATTGGTTTTGTATCCGTTTGGTTTTTGGTAATTAATAAATAAATAAATAAATAAATCATTAAGCTGATTGAAAAAATGATTTTAAGTTGCATATGTGCGAATATAGGAATTTATGTAGCTCAAATTAAGAATAAATAGTTTTGATATGCAAATTGCTTTCGACCAAATTAAACTGGTACCACACGAACGTTTCTACGTCTTGAACTCTATTTGACCTACAAAACACGTCGAGGAAGAGTACCGACAGAAAACCTCTGACGCTCAAATCAAAATGTCGCTCGTGAATCTATTAAAGATTGTATGCTAAGGTGTAATATGTGTTATGTAAAGTAAAATCTCATAACCTTTTATATACTCGAGTTATCTTCTTACCCAAGTACAGTAATTGTTAGGAATAAAATTCCTACTGGATATATCTAGAGGTGTAACTAATTTTTTTTTTTTTTTCACTTGGGTTGCAAAACATGCAACTGTTATTCGAACTGGTTATCCACTAACATAATTAGATTCGACTTGTGAAAGCTCGAGCTCAACTCCCTTGTATATTTAATCTAGCTAAATCAAACAACTTATCGAGCGTTTCTATCAAAAAAGTTCGACTTGGTTAGAGTTTTGAATTCGATCTAAGTTTAAAAGTTCATTAAATGAGTCGAACAAAGTTTAAACGAGCCAAACCCGAGCTTACTTGTGAAACGAGCTGAGTCGTAGCGAGTTGTTTATTAATTAAGCACGAGTTTAAACATGAAATATCTTGATAGAATAATCTAGCTAGACGCATTAATGAAGAAATCAAAGTATGAAAATAATTTTTAAGTGTTAATATAAACTACATGAGTCATGAAATAAGTAATATTAAATTGTGAATATTGTATTTGTAAAATAAAAATATCAATCATTCTACTTTTTAGTCTTGTTTTATACGAAGATGGGCCTCCTTAAAAAACTTGTGAATTAATAACTACTCTCTTCTACATATGACAAATGATAATATTTATTTAATTTATTATTTTTTGTTTGAAAGGTGCAAAGACATTTTTTTGATGTATTTGAACTTTAATTAGAAAACACATAATTCATTTAAAAAAAGTATTATGAGGCGGCGTACAAACCCCCTATTCTTGCTATATATATGACATGTCATTTAAGATTTATATATCATTTTATTGAATATGTCACACAAATAAATGAGATTTAGTATTAAATTTCATATACTCAAATACCATGTATTTGAAAATTCAGAAAATATATAAACTAAATTGTAAAATCCATAATTCAATTGCATACTAAGTATTCTAATGGAAGTCTAACACATTAATTATTGTCTCGAATAAAATTATGCAAATAAATTTTATTTAACCAAACAATAAAAATAAACACAAAAAGAAGACGAAAAATGGCATAATGAGCTAAAAAGAAACGCGCAACTAGACTTAAATCATCTTGAAATATACAGTTCATCGATTTAATCAAAACAAATTTAACTTATATATTGTCAAAATAAGATTAACACACCACTAATCTAATATAACATGAGCTAAAATATTTTTTACTAGTAAAAGTTTAGAATCACCGAAAAATTAAGATCGGGATAGAGCCTGTTGTAGCAAAATATATTTTTACCGAGTACCGAATTGAAAGATTCGTTCCCCAGATCGATCTCTCAAGGAAGGCGGTTCGGAATCTAGGAATGATGTTGATAACACATAAAAGAAAAATAAATTCTAAACACTCTAATCAAGATAGTGGTTTTTAAAAATAAATCCTAAACACTCTAATCAAGATAGTGGTTTTTAATTATCAGCTACGAAACACAATTCAAACAATGCAAAATCGAACTAAAAAGCAAAGACCAAGATCAAATAATGATAAGAAGCTAAGGAGTCGGAGATGATGATTTTCTAACCAATGCAAATATCAAGCTAATATCATTCAGTTAAATGATTCGAGCAACCTAACGTCTAGAGATAGTCCTCAATAACTCTTCGTAACACGAGGATACATAGACGGTAAATCAAACAAATCACACAACACATAGACACTACGTTTCCGAACAAGTTTATTTCATGCGAGCCTAGATCGATCAACTCCTCCCCTTTCGGTTCTAAGAGTTGATTAAATTATCCTAGACGATTGTTAATCTACTAGTTCGATGGATTTAAACACATCACACAAGAACGAATCATATTCAATTGGAGATCAATTGCAAATCGAAGTTTCACTCTTCGACAATAATCAACATTCAATGTACGAGAATTATAAACCCTAGTTAAGAACAACTCGCATAAATTGAGCAATCAACGAGCACGATAAACACAATTAAATTCTAAACATCATCATCATCCCCTATCTCTAGCGAAACGAATTAGCTACTCATATGGAATTCAAAATCAACAATCTCAACAATCAAAGCCATCGTATTCATGGATTAGATGAAAAGAGAAACTTACGATTAATAGAAATCCAATATTCGAATCCAATGACAAAGCTAAATCCGAAAAAGTAAAGAGAGAATTGAGCAAAAAGAACGATATAAATATGAATTTTAGAGAAGGAGAAAGTGAAAAAAGAATATTGGGGATTGTTCCCACGAGTCTAAGGATCGTTTTGATATATAGTGCGCGAAGCTAAAACGAGTAAAAATAAAAACAGGGTCGCTGGGGCTATGCGTCTCTGTTTTTTTTGCGAGGCTCGAGATGCTGAGCGCTGGGGGCGCGTGCGCTGGGCGTGGGGCTAGTCGCGGGTCGCAGGCACGGTCGCGGCTCGCGACTTGGACTACAGTGCGCCTCTTCACGTTTTGGCCTCGTTTGAGCTCGTTCGAACTCGGAATTGAGCGCCGTTTTTTCCTACGCGTCGCCAACGAACCCCTCTATTCAACTATGCTCTCGAAACCAATTTTTCTTGAAGAGTAAATTCTCCCGAAACTCCCGACCTACACACCAAAAACGACAAAACACAAAAGAAAATCGGAAAAACAAACGAAAAACACCTAAAGACTCAAAATGAAGGAAAACACATAATAAAACACGAAACGGACTAAAAACTAAAGAAACGACCTAAAACGGGAGAAAAAGAAAGATAAAATAAACACGAAAGACGCAACAAAAATGAGACAAACAGAGCCCACCTCAGCCTTTGGGGTAGCTCCTCCCCTGACTGTATCTTCTTACCTACCATAGCACGTCTCTAGGATTATGACTCCTTAGCGAAATGTGATCTTCTTTCCTTGGCTCTTACTATAATGTGATCTTCAATTTTTCCTAAATTCAAACTTGACAATGATAGTATCATTATTGCTATTTTCAACCAACTCCTTTTTAACGTAAACGAGCATTTTTTATATTGTTATGAGGAATTATTTCCACAAGTTTCATAGGTGAAAAATGCTTGTTTCACCGTTATTGTAGGCGCTGGAGTCAAAACAAGAAGAATCAACCTTCAATAAAGTAAATTTAATAGATCGAATAAATATATTAAAATTAATTAACAAAATAAACCATGACAACCTTAAAAATACTTGTCAATCAAGTTGTAAATTTTTGGCTTGATTGTCTCGACTAATCTCCAACATATTTCAGAAATAGTCGATAAGTCATGAAATTTCTCATCACTAACATGAAGTTCATAGAGATTCAATTGCAAAAAAAAAATAAATTATATATAAAAGTTAAGAGAATAGAAGCGTTCCACAAGACTATGAATGTGATCAAAATTAAGCAACTTAATGCTTTCTTTAGATTATAGAGCAAAACTAAGCTTAAAAAGTTTTCTTTCAATTTGAAAATTTGTTGTTGAGTTAAATACATCATAATAATAATGATAGTCCCTCTCTTAGGCGTTTTCTCTTTTCTGAGAGTTCTAGTTCCTTCTATTAGGATTTTGTTTTTTAGGTTCTCCGTGTCTTTTTTCTTTGTCATGATAGATCGTTAGGCTTTTGATGTACTCTCTTTGCCTTTCGCTTCTGTTAATTGTGTGTGTGTGTTCATTGGTGTGATTATTTTGTATGTTGTTTGCCCTAATTGTTTTGTCTGTCGTCCCTCGTTGTTCCTTGCTATGGTGTTTTTCAGGGATTTGGGAGTTTTGGTTCCAGAGTAAGGGTATGGAGGACAAGGTGGTGGATAAATTACAGAGGTTTGTACTGTCAGACCGCCAAGTGAAAGGTGTTGAGCTTTGCAATGAGAATGTAGCCATCAAACCTGAGTTTGAGGAGGTGAGGAAAAAGATAAGCTGTGGGTGCTGATCATAAATCTCCCACTTCACTGGATATTTGCAGAAACTAGTACGAAGATAGGAAGGCTAATTGGCAAAGTTCTGGATGTCTTTGTGCCAGGAGCAGGCAACAACAATGGCAGAATTGTTAAAGTGCTGGTGGAACATAAACTGAAAGAGCCAATCTTTATTGGTACCAACATCAAGCTAGGCCAGGAGAACAAATGGGTTGACTTCACGTATGAGAACTTGCAAGCTTTCTACTTTTCCTGTGGTAAGATGTTAGTAGAAATTTGCTTAACTTAGGGAAATATAGAGACTGGATTAGAGCTTCTTTTGGTAGTCAATATGAATCCAGGATGTCAAATCCCAGTCAACTGGTAGTCTCCCTTCAGAGGATAGAATCAATACAAGTCAATCTCAAGAAAAAGAGGAAAGTGGGAAGTAGGTAAGTCAGTAGGTTCTTCTGTTAATGGGAACTTGGCAATGAGAATAGTAATCTTAATTTGGTGAATCAATCAGCCATAATTGTGAGCCCTTTAGAAGGTAGTTGTGGGGAGATTGTTTTGGGAAGAAACCAGAACCTGGTACATATTCAAGATACTCTTCTAATTAACTCTTTAGATCTAGTAGATATAGATATTAGGCCTAGTAAAGGAGATAGGTACAGGCAAAGTTGTGGTGGTGGAGGAGGCCAACCATTTTTGTGGGGAATTATAGAGGGTTGGAAGGACCCTCTACAATTTCCCAAATCAAATAGATCCTTAGATCCCATCTCTTTTATTTTCTTTTTCTTTTTGAAACAAAAAAATAATAAATTTAGCAAATACTATGAGAAAATAACTAATGTGTACCCCGTGCGATGCACGGAAATAATATTAAATTAACAATATTATAAATAGATCTCGAGTTTGCGTCACTGATGGAAGTGGAAACTACTATTGATCCTATTTAAAAAGAGAAAGAAAAAAAATAATTATAAAGTAAGAGGAGGATAAACAATACTTAATAATTATAAATTAAAGATTCGGGGTCAAACAATGTAAAACTATTTTGTATAAGAAAATATGAAATTTACATTATTTTGTATAAGAGAATATAAAATTTGCATGTTTAATATTAAAAACACTTAAAATATTATATTAGTATATATGTAAAAGTATTCAAAATTTTCTATATTATTTTTGAAAGATGTGAAGTCATCTACAACTTTTCTAAACAATTTTAGAAGGAAAACATATCTAAGAACATTTGAATTTAACATTGTGTAAAAAAGATTTTTCTAGACTATTTTGTATAGAAAATATGTCTATATTTAAATTTAATATGTGTATATGTACATATATATATATGCGTATGTTCTGTATAGTTTCTTAGAGATAATAATTCAACACGTGTATTTGTTTTAGGAAATGAATAACAAACTTAATATCAGTTTTGAATAATGATAAGGTGTATGAAATATCTTCTCCTTATAATAAGGTTTTGTTTTTAAATCTTAAAATTATCCCCGATATCTTCTCTTTATAAATACGATTTTTTTTCTTCAATTTATCGTTAAAAAAATATGTTTAAAAGGGTTACCATAAAAAAATATGTGATAAGGATGCTCGTGTGAAATGGGATTATCTCGTTACTATAGAAAATTATGCGATAAGGACGCTATTAATGAGGCGTGCGCTAAAAAGGACATACACGGGATTATCTCGTTACTATAAAAAATTATGCGAGGACATACACGGGATTATCTCGTTACTATAAAAAATTATGCGATAAGGACGCTATTAATGAGATAAGGACGCTATTAATGAGCGCTAATGTGAAAGGACATACACGGGATTATCTCGTTACTATAAAAAATTATGCGATAAGGACGCTATTAATGAGGCATTCGCTAATGTGAAAAGGACATAAATGCTGAGCGTGTGAAATGGACATGATAAGGACGTTATTAATGAGCCGCTATTAATGAGGCGTTCGCTAATGTGAAAAGGACATAAATGCTGAACGTGAATGCTGAGCGTGTGAAATGTGAAAAGAACATAAATGCTGAACGTAACGTGAATGCTGAGCGTGTGAAATGTGAAAAGGACATAAATGCTGAACGTGAATGCTGAGCGTGTGAGATGAACATAATAGTTACCGATTTTGGAAAGTAATAAATGCAAAACTGACTTTGACCATAAATTAAGTTACTAATTTTGATAAATGTTACTCCCTCCATTTTGAAATATAAGGCGTATAAAGATTTTTCATTTTTTTTGAAATATAAGGCGCGCTCAAAAATCAAGACAAGTTTTTGCATTTTTTTCCAAATATACCCTCATTGTGTTGAAATTAAGGAAGTGTGGAGTGGTTGTGATTAGAATAAATAAGGTTAATTTAGTCAATTTATTCATTAATTAATGTCCCCTTAATATTTGTGCAATAACCTTAAATGCCTTATATTTCAAAATGGAGGGAGTAATTCTTATTATATAAGTATAGATAATATTAAAAATATTTTTAATTTATTTGATTTCAATCTCCTATATTTATATTTTAATATATTCTTAATTTTTCACAATTTCTAGTAAAATTTTCATCTGGAAAAATATATTTGAGAAGTTATAATTTATTTAACGTAAAGTATATTTTCAATGTATTAATATATACTGATGTATACAATACGTTCATGGCAAGGGTACTAATATCAATTAAATCCTTGATTGAAACATAACATGGCATAGTTTACCGTGTCAACATTGGGTATAAATTTCGAGCCCATCGAAGTTATGGTTGTATTACACAAAAACAAATAACAAATGCATAAGTATAGCATCATGGTGTAGCATCAATATCCAACAAGGTATCATAAAAATAAAAGGAAAAATTACAACTTCCACGATGAAAACGAACCTTCCAGCAGCAAGTTACAACTGTTCATAGGCCACCATGTGTGAAAAATCATATAAATAAACTAAGCAACTAAAAATTTTAGAGTATTACAGCAAACATAGGTAAAAAAATAAAATAAAAATAATAATAATAATAATAATAATAATAATAGACGGCAGTATTTTTTCCATCATTTTGTGGTGCTACAAGCAATGCTTTCAGCAGTGATCTACACTGAACCAATTACACGCCTCATCACCCTAGTATGTAAACACCCGTAAGCTCCAAAAACTGAGGAGCTTTCATCAGCTTTATAAATAAATCTCTACCACCAATTACTACTTCTTCCCCTACTGTCATGACCGTTATAATAATTGAATCTCGATGCCGAGTACCTGTTCTGGTGAGATCTGGATGACCCATTTGCCGGTGAATTGTGAAAATTGACCTTGCGATTCTTTTGGGAAGAATAGGAATTTGATGCATAGTTTCCATTTGAACTAGTGTATCGATCTCTGTTGTGACTCCAGTTATCTGCACTGGCTGCATGGCTATAATAATAATCTTCAGGTTGTTCGGTGGTCCAACCACGTTCGTATTTCGCTTTTGATGCCGAGGCAAATTCTCCGAATTGAGACTTTCGCTTCTTTCGTGTTTTCCCGATATCATGTGGTTCAGAATGGGGCTCCTTACAGTCCTTGTTCTTCTTGGAATATCTTTTTTTGGGGGTTGACGGTTCACGGTGTCTCTTAACAGACTGGTGTGAGCAGCAGAGTTCAATTTCCAAAATATGCGATTTAGGGAATGGTGAATTTAAAAGTATACCAAATAAAACTAAAAATCTGAAAATTATACATATGACCCCTTTGTCTTACAGGAGAATATTGGTTATGGATATAAAACACTCAGGTGTGTTCTTAATATATCAAAAGGGGTTATTTGTATTTTGACAACGTTCTCTTTTAATTCTTTGATTAGAAGTAGGTAGAATAGCACGTAAAGGGAAGTGTCCTTGCAGTTATACCTTAACTGAGCTGGAACATTCACGGGCAAAATGTCCTTCTAAACCACACTTGTAACATGAACTAGCAGTAGCCGAGTTGTGTGTATCCCAATGGGACCCCATGCAAGCCTGGTTGAATAATAAACTGTCAAATAATCAATTCTGAAATGCAATTTATTTACCATATAAAATGGCAAATCTAAAACAAATGTTGCTAAATTTAAAAGCAATCTCATGCGTCATAGAGGAACACAAAGTCTGCTGTGAACAAACTCACAATATAAGATAACCTCTACTTTATATTTAGCCCTAGGAAGTCATTTGATAAAATACAAATATTTTGGATGCTGATAATCATGCAGAAGGCATATGCAATCAAAGAAGGTAGTTATGTAGTCTCACTTCAAAGGATCCAGAACAACCCACACAGACAAATTTTATATTCTTCAAACCATACCATGAACTTGCAGTACAAAAATGGTAAAAGTCAAGGCCACTGATCTAATTACTTGTGGATTAAATTCCATACCACTATAGGGAAAAAAAAATCTGTGTTCACCACAATAACAGATTCACACCAAGGGCCTTTCACCATCTTAATGAATGGACAAAGCATGAAAATTTCATTAGAACAACCGAACTCACCAGACCAGTGTGGCCAGATAGACCACATCTATAACAAGAAACCTCAGTGGGATAGGAATCGCTATAATTTATACAACAGAGATGGCCAAATGTTCCACAAATGTAGCATTGAATATCCTGCAAAAAAAATAATAAATAAGAAACAAAACAGTCTGGAATAACACATAATACTGTAATCTACTGAAATAAGGACCTTCAAATCATCAGGACTATATTCATTCCTGCATGAGAACATTTCATGTCCTGAATCTCCACATTTCAGGCATATCTTCGAACTGTTGTATTTATCAGGACAATCTTTTGCGCGATGCCCCTGTTGCTTGCAGATAAAACAATCTTGTCCCTACCAATAAAGAAATGAGAGGATAAAAATAAGAACCTTCCGCAACAGCGTATATGCATCAATTAGCATACAATAAAAGCCTCCATGTATTCAATATAAATGAGAAATCACTAGAAAATATCAATGGTTATCTTCCTAAATGCAGCTAGGCATCTAAACCTTTTCCATCAACTCATACACTAATATAGCATCCAGACAAAGATTTACTTATCAGGCATATGACACAAGCTACCATTCATTTTAGAAAATTAAAAGATTAATGTTCATCTTCCTCCATATTTCTAGCAAGAAATCGTTGAAAAATCAAGTGATTAAAAAAAGGATAAAATATAGGCATATGACAGAAGCTACCATGCATCACACTACCAAAATAGCAAACCGGTGTACTGTTCCTTCTGCAATCACCACAAAGTAAATGAAAATTGAAAAACAATGTATGTTGCATGAATAATCCTTCAAATATGATAAGTCAAAAAATAATAGTAATAGTGTCGTGGCAACCAGTCCTTTTCGAGCACACACCTTGGAACACTGCTTTGCATTATGTTCGAAACTCCCACAAACAAAACAAGGTTTCTTTCGCTTGGCTGAAGTGCAGTTGGCAGTCATATGGCCTTCTTCCCCACAATTATAGCATGCTCTCCAACTGCCATCTGGAGGATCAAAGTACCTGGGCCCCCGCTGGCATCATGATAGTTATCATAAACCACTTGCTTGTTATCTCAAAAAATGATTCTTGCACACAAACTACTTTAACTCACAAGAAGTTTCCTTAACACAGCATTATCTGACGCCTCAACGGGATTTGTTTCAACTGCTTTATTAGAAACCTCAGTTGCTTTATGAGTCTCAGGTTCCTCACCATCCTTCACAATTTTCTCATCTTTCAAGGTATCTTCATCCATCACATTATCAACCTGAATCATAGGGGAAAAAAATACTAGTTCAGACCCAATACCGCCATTTTCATGAAAGAGAGGGCAACAACTCACACTAATTAGTTAAATAAGAGAAACCAAACCAAATCGTCGAACCTGCAAAATTACATCACAGACAACCTTCTTAATTCTCAAGAGAATGGAATCTATTTTTACTTGCCAAGTATAAATGTCTACATGTACTTTTATTTCCATGCTGCTCCAGCCCAGCCCCTTTATTTCATTGACACCAACACCCATATACTATATTTAACCTAGCTTAGCTACCACAAAACAAAAATGAAACACATAGTTCACTACAAGTATGAAACACACTATAAGAGAAACAACTTCAAGCTTAACTACACTTACCAAGTCCCCGCAGAATTCTCTGAAACCCGTATCTATTTCACTCGGGACCTCAAACATTGCAACATGACAAAAAAAAAATCAAATTAGTGCGATCCCATGAATTCAGCCATCAACATACAGTACCAGCTAATTACACTGATAATACACCAACTTCTCAAATTAATTAAACATAAATTCACCGCTTACTGAAATTTCAAGAGTTTCGATTTCTTTTGCCTTTTTCCTTTTCTCCTTTTTCTTCTTCTTCTTCTCCTTCAAATCCATCACTATTTCAGAAACACCATCTTCCCGGGGATCCTTTCTAACTGCTCGCTGCATGGCTTTCTGAACGATTCTCAAGCTGAGGTCCTCGTTCGCCTCGTCGTCGCTGTCGACCGCTTCTACTAGAGCTTTTCTCTTTCTTCTATCTTCCTCCGACGAGGAATGTTCCTGCGCTTTGACCTTCTTCTCTCTTTTCCCCATGTCGCAACCAATCGCCGTTGCGATAAATAGAGATATATTTTAGAGAGATTCACGGGAGGGCCACAGAGCGAGACAAACCCTAACCCTAATTTGAAAGAGGTAAAAGGAAAGAACGAGTTATATTTGAAACTAATCCGTGCGATACACGGGTCAAATATGTTAAATGAATCATTTTAATAGGACATGTTCTTTAGGCTTGAAAAATAATAGAGTTGGATCCACTTCTTTTAATCACGTTGTTTTTCAGTCATAACGTTAAACTCGTGTATATTAACCCTAATTTATGAATTAATATATTATTATATCGAATCATTTATACTAATAAAAATTTGATTTTAGTATATAAGGGTGAATGTCCTTGAATCTCCAAAAGATTACGTGCCAGTTTTCGTTATTTTTCGGCAATAGTCATTACGACGGGACGATAACTCATTATACTTTCTGAAAAATCAATAAAAGGCATTTTTATTGTTGAACATATCATTTAAGGTCAATAGTTAAATTTAAAATACAAATCAACAAAATATAAAAAAAATTATTTTTAGTAATATTGTAAATTCTTTAGTATTTTCATTAATTATTAAAAACAATTGTAAAGTAAAAGAACATTAACAGTAATTTAAAGACCATCACAGCAGGACACCCAAACAAAATCTGACACTAATTTAGTATTGGCCCAATACTATTATATTTTCGGACATTAATAATTAACCCATATGTTCGGTCCAATGCGCCTATTTTTCCATGTTATAATAGGTGGCCAACATACATTAAATAACAATTTTCACATCTTTAGGGGAAAATGTCCCATAAAATTGGCCCAATATACATTTATGTGAATGTATCCAGCACATAAACATATATACCACATCGGACGGTTCAAATTTGGACAACACGATCCAACAGAATTGATTCACTGGCTTTGCCTATAAAAGCGGCAATTCTCGATTTTTTAAAGTTTTTCTCAAACCACCGAGCCGATACTCATTTCTGGGACATTTTCCAATGTTTATCGTTTCAAAATGAAAAACGATTCACAATCCCTTTGAATAAATTGTTTTTCATACGAAAAATAGATAAGCAGTTACAGATTGAGTATGTCATATTGTGGTTTTAATATTTCCTTCAAGATTTGTTTGTTTTTCCCCACATAAAAAGTAAAATCTGTGTTTTTTTATGTTTTTATAACAGTACTTTGTAGATTATACATGAAAATCGATAAATTTTGTGTTATTTTTTGATTTTTTTTTTCGAAATGGGGCATGTTCTATCGAAAAACATGTTTTTTATATCTTAAGTTCTAGACTCCTTCAGATCTGAAAAATTAGTTCCTAAATTTGTAAGGATCTGTGAAAGATCAATTCGAATTTCTCTATATTTTGAGTTTTTTTTAGTTCAATATTTATATCTTTTAACAAACTTTATATTTTGGTTCGTTTTTTAAAATTTCATCCGAGTGATAATGGTTTCAGAAATTTTGCGAACCCCTGTTGCTTGTACCACATATTTAGGGAAAAATATTAATCACTCGCAGATTGACGCAAATCAGCCAAAAACTTCAACTTGAATTGAACTAATACCACAAATTAAGGGCAACAACATTAAATGATGTTGGATTTTATTAAAAAAAAATAAACTTACCCAAATTGGTAAGTATTTAATGCAGACCAGCATTTGATCTGCCATTTTTAAAAAATATTAATTCTTATTATATATAGATATATAGATTGGGCTCTCATAAATACATACATTAGGTGCTTTTAATACAGTTGAATTTTGTAAATTATTATAAATTAAACCCATGGGTCGAGACGCTCGATAGCAAAATATGGGCTCGAGCCGCTTAAGCTCGACTCGAGTTCGGTCAAACTCGAGCTCGAGTCGAGCTTTGACTCGAACGCTCGCGAACGGCTCGTGAGCCGCTCGACACGTTTGCAGCCCTACCCATGAGTTGGGGCCTTGTATGGTTTCAGCCCCAAAAACATCATTTTGCACTTATTTCTTTTTTTTTTTCCAACGACAATAACAAATTTTATATCAAACAAACAAAGTACAAACAGATAATGTCGAGATTACAAAGCCAATAGTCCTAGCTAGGGGTGTGCATAGTTTGACTAAAACTAAAATAACCGACCGAAATAAAAATTTCGGTTCGGTTTTTATCCGATTCAGTCAGTTTGTGGTTTTAGTCGTATATTTATTCGGTCATTTCGGTCGGTGTCGGTTTTCGGACACCAAATGTCCGAAATAACCGAACCGACCTATATATATACATATAAATATATAAACTCTTCCATGGTAAACGTACTTCAACCCGATGACGCATAATAAATGAACAAGCAAAATGCATTAGAAGAAGGTAATTTCGATTTGAAAAATGCTACATTGCCAACCTAGTGCACAACTAGGTTGACAACAAAAATAAAAAATATCCATAAAAATAAAAATAAAATTTACACAGTGGATGTTTTCCACTTGTGTTGTTAACCTAGTTGTACACTAGGTTGGCTATGTAATCATTTTTCTTTCGATTTTCATCGTCAAGCACAGTTTCAGTAAAGACTTACAGCTTTGAAATTGAACTTTTACTGGGCAGAGAGAAAATATAATTCACTAATCATAAACCTTAACTCCAGAGGCGGATCCAAGTATGCCTTGAGGGGCTATTGTCACCCCCATATTTTTAATTTTTACTATATATATATATATACATGTAGCCATTTTGCTAATATTTTTCTCTTTTTTTACTATGTACAATATATACTATATATATTATAAGCATATTCAATCTATACACCATAATCATCACTAGTTATTAAAATGATATATGTATTAAGAATTTTTAACTATATTATATTTTTCTAAGTAATTTTTCCACAATATTTAAACATAATTTTTGTGTTTTTTATTTTATAATATAGTGATGAATTAATTGAATGCACGATGTGAAAAGTTGAAAATTGTTATAATATGTACAAGTGGAATAAACCACTATGCATGAATAGTGACATTTCACTATTTGAAGAAATGGGAATAGTAATAAGATATGAATGTTGTATAAATTATTGAATGTTATGTCGGGAAAGTTTGCCTATAAAAGGCATCCGAAATGCAATGGAAAATACACATTCAGAAGAAGAAAGAAATGCTGAGTATAATTCATATCCAATTTCTATAATGTGTTCTTTATCTTTTCGGTTTTTTAACACGTTATCAGCACGAGCGCTCTATCCGATCAAGAAAGGTAGGAATATACTAATTATATATGTATGTATATATATATTAGCTAAAATTAGTATATTTTACTGATATACATATTACCATTATTATTGGCAAGTAAGGCTATGCCATAGTCAATAATATGTGGTAAGATGATATTATTAAATTTGCTTATGATTACTACTAATTATGATATATAACTTCAAGTTATAATAAATAATATTATTACTTATACTTAACGCCCACAAAATGGTTCACCCAGTAATGTGGTGTGAAATTTATAACTGCTTATATTTGTACCCACCGAAAGATTTATCGAGTAGTGTGGAGTGACATTTTTATTTGTTTTGACACTTATATTCATTAAATTGTTCACATAGTGGCTCGATGAATTTTTAAGATAATATACATGATTAATTAGTATTTTATAATCATGAATGACTAACTAACAAATATTATATCATTAATTTGTTCCCAACGGCTACATAACGGCTATATTGCAACGGCTACTTATCAACTTATATATATATCACACTACACTTCATATATTAACACTCATTTCAAATAATAAAATATATTTCCCTCAAACGAAAAAAAATGTTTCATCTACTATTTATAATTACCATTATATTGTTTATTTTTTACACTTTGGGAATTTTCACGATGATGTATCATACCACTGAATTTATACTTTATGTATTAGGTTTTTGTATGATGTGTCTCTTATTTGTTTTTCTGTACGTTATGGAGAATTAATGATTGTATAATGTAATTTTCTCTAATATAAGCATTGATGTTTTATTTTATAGTTATCATGGCAAATCTGGTCAAACTTGAATTTGAGGCTCTTGACATTTCGGGAAAAAATTATATTTCATGGACACTGGATGCCGAAATTCATTTGGCCGCAAGGTGATTGGGAGAAACAATAATCTCCCCAAATTATTCATCAATACAAGATAAAGCTAAAGCAATGATATTTCTGCGGCACCATTTAACTGAGGGATTGAAAAATGAATACTTAACTGTGAAAGATCCTGCGGATCTTTGGAAAGCTTTGAAAGAAAGATACGATCATCAGAAAACAGTAATTCTCCCCTGGGCTCGTTATGAATGGATGCACTTACGCTTCCAAGATTTTAAAACTGTAAACGAGTTCAATTCAGCCATGTTCCGCATTTGCTCGGTATTGAAATTATGCGGGGAAAACGTAACTGATTACGATATGCTTGAAAAAACGTTGTCCACATTCCACGCTTCAAACGTACTTTTGCAGCAACAATACAGAGCAAAAGGCTTTGTGAAATATTCTGAGCTGATTTCTTGCTTGTTGCTAGCCGAACAAAATAATGAGCTGTTTATGAAAAATCATGAATCTAGACCCACGGGGTCTACTGCGGTCCCTGAAATAAATGCTGTAATATCTAAATAGGGAACCGGAAATGAAAACAGCCAAACAAATGTGCGTGGATATACCTCGGGACGTGGCCGTGGTCGTGGACGTGGACGTGGACGTGGCCGTGGATATGGTCCAGATAGAAATTATGGACGAGGCCGAAATTTTTTCCCAGGATACAAATCTGGCCGAGGTAATTATCATGTACATGGAAAAAACGATTTTCATAAACATTCTGAAAATAATAAAGGGGATAACGATGAAAAGGCATGTTATCGATGTGGTAGAAATAACCATTGGGCTCGAAATTGTCGAGCCCCAAGGCACGTGGTTGAAAAATACCAAGATTCCCAGAAATCAAAAGATAAGAATATAGAAACTAATTTTATGGTTGGGGAATCCTCTGAAAATGATGCAACGCGTGTGGATGATGACTATGGCATCGATGACATATTGAAACTGGATTTTGCCGATGCGGCATTTGAAGACGGAGCTGGAAATGACCTAGAAAATAACTGATGATCATGTTTTATTTTGCTTTTTGAGTTGTAATGTATTTGTGTATGAGCTACTTGTATCTGTACTTTGAATTTGATCAATAATAAATGTTGTTTTCTTTTAGATCATGGATCGGTCTCGAATTCAAGATGGAGATATATGTATTGCAGATTGTGCTACTACTCATACTATCCTCAAGGACAGAAAATATTTCGTGAACTTGAAATTAAATGAAGCAAAAGTAAACACAATATCCGGAAGTGCAAAGATAATTGAAGGTTTTGGAAAAGCCATATTTTTTTATGATGGGCGGTACAAAATTTATATTAAGTGATGCACTATTCTCCCCAAAATCAACAAGAAATTTGTTGAGTTTTAAAGATATCCGAACGAACGGATACCACATTGAAACGATGAATAAAGGGGGAGTTGAATATCTTTGCATTACCTCAGAAAATGCGGGAAATAAATGTGTTTTGGAGAAGTTACCCGCTTTATCCTCGGGTTTGTATTATACCCGGATTAATATAATTGAGGCATATGCTGCAACAAATTCAAAGTCGAATGAAATATTTAAACTTTGGCATGATCGACTTGGTCACCCTGGCTCGATAATGATGCGACGAATTATTGAAAATTCTAGTGGCCATCCACTAAAAAATGAGAGGATATTGCAAACACATGAGTTGACACGTGCCTCTTGTTCTCAAGAAAAATTGATAATGAGACCATCACATACTAAAGTCGGACATGAATCACCACTATTTTTAGAAAGGATTCATGGAGATATATGTGGACCTATTCATCCACCTTCTGGTCCATTCAGATCTTTTATGGTGTTGATTGATGCCTCTAGTAGATGGTCTCACGTAAGTTTGTTATCCACTAGAAATATGGCATTTGCTAAATTACTTGCCCAACTTATTAAATTAAGGGCTCAATTCCCAGATTATATTATCAAGAGAGTCAGACTGGATAATGCTGGAGAGTTTACATCTCAAGCATTTAATGATTATTGTATGGTGTGGGAATTGATGTTGAACATCCTGTGGCACATGTTCACACTCAAAATGGTCTAGCAGAATCACTTATTAAACGACTGCAGCTTATAGCTAGACCATTGATAATGAGAACAAAACTCCCCACTTCAGTATGGGGACATGCTATTCTGCATGCAGATGATCTAATTCGAATAAGACCAAGTGCATACCATACATTCTCGCCATTACAGTTGGCATATGGTCGAGTACCAAATATTGCACATATAAGAGTTTTTGGTTGTGCAGTATATGTACCAATTGCTCCGCCACAACGTACAAAAATGGGGCCTCAAAGAAGGTTGGGAATATATGTTGGATATGAATCTCCATCAATAATCAAATACCTTGAGCCAAAAACAGGTGATGTTTTTACAGCTCGTTTTGATGATTGTCATTTTAATGAAGAATTGTTTCCCCCTTTAGGTGGGAATGAAAAGTCAATTGAGAGAAATATTGAATGGAGAACATCCGCATTATCATATCTTGATCCTCCCACCAAACAAAGAGAGCAAGAAATTCAAAAGATCATACATTTGCAGAATATTGCAAATCAATTGCCAGATGCATTTACTGATTTAAAAAGGGTGACCAAATCACATGTGGTAGCCGTAAATGCCCCTGCTCGAATTGAGATTCCAAAAGAAATGGCAAATGACGATAAGCCAAATGAGTCAAAGACACGCTTGAAACGAGGAAGACCAGTTGGGTCTAAAGATAAGAATCCTCGAAAAAAAAGAGTACAACCGCACATGCTCCCCCTCGAGTTATCATCCGTGTAAATCTCGAAGATGTCTCATTCCAATGTTATGGACGTGCTTTCGAAATGTTGTAGTTGGGAGCGCCTTCGTAAATAAGTCTGCTGCATTATCACATGATCGGATGTATTGAATCTTGATCTGCTTGTTCCTTTCAAGCTCTTGAGTGTATGAGAAGAACTTTGGTGGAATATGTTTAGTTCTGTCACTCTTGACGTGTCCTTCTTTGGTCTGAGCGACACATGCTGCATTGTCTTCGAATATGACCGTCAGATCTTTATTATTTGATAATCCACTGGCTTGTTGAATGTGTTGAGTCATATTTCTGAGCCAGATGCTCTCTCTAGTTGCTTCATGCAGTGCAATGATTTCAGCATGGTTTGAAGATGTAGCAACTAGTGTTTGTTTCTTGACTCCAATTTGAAAAGGAATCAAGATGATGAAAAAATTGTTGACATCCGAGTTCGAGAGCCGAACCGGAGGCCCGGTCCACTCCAAAAGTGCCGAGCTGGACAGGAATACTTTTTGACCTATACGTTCTCATGAGTCCGTCCGCTAGCCCGGTGTTTGCGACTGTGAAGCCTCGGTACCGATCTAAAGAGTGACGGGCTGGAAGAAAGATTCCCCGAGATGGTAGGAACAAACAAAGAAAAGGTGTCGTCCTGGAGTCTCAGAACGGGTCCCTACAATGGAGGTGCCGATCTAGATAATAGTATAATAATGCCACTTGGAGGGTAATCATTGGTTAGCGGATGGGACGTCCTAGCCTGTTGACCTACTTCCCCTAGCCAAGACATAAAGTCTGCCAGCATTAAATGCCTGTCAGACAATGATGAGGAAAACCTCAAATCGCATTAAATTCTGTCAGGGAGACGCCGAACTACTCTGCAAAGAACACTGTACGACAAGACTGGTGAACAGTGCCTGAACAGTGTCACATTTAAGGCCACTATAAATAGCAGCCCACTTCATTTATTTTGGGTTGTTGAATCCCAACTACTTGTATTCATATTTTCTCTTTCTAAAGACTTGTAAAAAACTCTTGTAAGCATTATAAGTATATCGCAAGCGCCGACCTCGTACGAGAGGCCGACCTCGTGATCCGTCAATAAAACCGTAATTAAACCATATTCCCTTGTCTTTGTCTTACTTTCTTTCCATTACCCGACTTTTTAACCATTGACCGGAAACGTCCGTCAACAGTTTGGCGCTAGAAGGAGGGCACCATAAGCTACTTGGTGTCAATTTTTCGACCTTGTGAAGCTCCATTTCGCATTCATCTCTTCCCTACTCTTTTCATTCTCAAAAACAACTCAAAATGCCTTCATCCGGACATGACGACTCCACCCAGCAATCCGGCTCCCAGCCTCGCCGACGCAACGGCGGGGAGACCTCCCGTCGCGTTCAGCAGGGGCCCATAGTCCCTGTTCCCCCAGTTCCTACGTTCGCTGCAGCTTTGCAGCATCCCGATGTCCTCAAAGCCCTCGAGGGGGTCTTCGCCAAGGCCCTCGCCAGTCAAACCGCCGGGGCAAACACTGTGGTGCCTACGGAGAACTCCGGTAACACCTTGCTCCACACTCCTGAAAAGGAGACTGGTGGACAGAGGAACCCAGCGAAATCCAAAACCACGGCCCAATCGCCGAACCGCGAGGCTCAGAACCGCCGCGACAAGAGTACCAGACCGGCTCCCACCGAGCAGACAGGAGAGAGCCAGCCGGAGCGAAGCCTCCCGGTCGTTCGCCGCTCTGTCCACCAGCGCTTGGGTGACAAGAGCCACGCCAACCATGATCTCCGGGAGGTGATCAGGCGGGGAAAAGCCATCGGGCACGACACTAAGGAAGTCGCAGCCCTCAAACGCAGAATTGCCGAGTTGGAAGGTCGGCAGCCCACCGGGAGCGAGTTTTCACTCCCAGCTCATCCACAAACTCGTACGCAACCGACTCCTCGGGTCGCGGACAACGCATCGCCTCTCTCCCTCGATATCCTGCAAGAGGCCGTCCCGAAGGGAATACAAATACCCCAGCTCGGCCTCTATGATGGGAGCTCAAATCCCGACTCCCACCTCGGCCTCTACACGTCGTGGATGGACCTGCACGGCGCCTCCGACGCCCTGCGCTGCCGCATGTTCTCCCTGACGCTGGGGCCCAAGGCGCAGAGGTGGTACCATTCCCTTTACCCCCGCTCCATTTCGACCTGGACACAGCTCAGGTCGGCGTTTCGGTCCCACTTCATCGGATCGCAGGTTAATCTCGCCCCCAAGGAATCAATCTCCAACATTGTACAGGGCGAGAATGAGAGTTTGAAGGATTACATCGCCCGATTCAATGACCGGGTCCAAAATATGGACTGGTGCCACCCCGACGCCCTGCTCATCACGGCCCAGGGTGGCCTCAGACCGAGGACGCTGTTCAGGTGGTCCCTATGCCAAAACAAGCCGACCACCTACCAGGAGTTCCTCACTCGCGCTCAGGACTATATCATGGCGGAGGAATCTTCGTCCATCCCGACGTTCGATGCCACGCCGGCACCGGCGCCGGCGAAGGCGAAGGCAAAGGAGGAAAAAGTAAGTCATTCGCTGAGATCCGGGCTCAGCGGAGGCAAAGGGCTGAGGAACTGAGAGAAAGCTACCAAGGCGTCTTCTCGGTAGGAGCCGCGGCGGTCTACGAGGAAATCAAGGCCAAGGGTTTGTTACCGGACCCCAAACCGATGTTCACCGATAAGGACAAGGTGGATAAGACCCGCTACTGCTCCTACCACAAGGCACATGGACACAATACCGACCAATGCCGAAATTTGATCTCGGCACTGCTCAAATTGATAGACGATCCCCAACTCCGGAGGTTCACCCACTCTGGGGAGAAGAGGAAAAAAGGGGGCCGCTTCGAGGAAGGTCCAGACAGCGAAGAGGACGCCGACGTGAATCCTCGAAGGAAAAGGCCGCAGCAGGGCGGCCCCCACGAAATCATGACCTTCTGCCCCACTCACCAAAATGAGGCCGGCACCTCCAGGGGCAGAAAAAGAGACCGGTCCCCACGCACTGGGGCCGACCTGGCCAACCTCCCATCCCGGCGCGTCAACACAAGCCGGAGCGAGTCCCTCCTCTCCCGGAGACAAACCAAGGCCTATGCCCGACAGGCCTATCACGCCGGGCAAAGGGTGATGCATGCCCACAGCAGACCGGCGCCAGAGCCGACCCCAAACACCATCACCTTCAACGACGAAGATGCCTTCCTGTTCGACCACCCCCACTCCGACGCTCTGGTGATCACGGCGCCGATCATGGCGATAAAAATCCACCGCATCATGGTCGACACCGGGGCCTACGCCAGCATCCTCTACTACGAGACCTTCAAAAAGATGGGGATCGATAGGAAGGAGGTGCAGCCTTGCCGGGAGCAGATCCAGGGCTTCAACGGCCAGACCATCGCCCCGGTTGGTCAGGTCACGCTACCGGTCCGGTTTAGGGAAAAGGGGCAGCCCACGAAGACGATCTTAGAAACCTTCAAAATCGTGGACTGCCCAAGTGAGTACAACGCCATTCTGGGCAGGACGGCGCTCTACAAACTGAAGGCCGCCGTCTCCATCTTTCATTACTCCCTCAAATGCCCAACCCCCGACGGGGAGGGGACCCACCGGGGGGACCAAAGGGAGGCGCGGGAATGCATCCTGACCATCCCGCGCATCGAAATAAATGTGGCGAACCTTCAGGAAGACGCCGGGGTGGTAAACACCGGGTCGGCACGCGACGGTCATGGGGGCAACCGCATGCTGGGAAACCAGACAGGTTCGCACCCCTCGACCTCATCAAGTACCGACCCCACCATCATGGAGCCCAACGCCGGGACAGATAACTTGGCCCCAGGTGCCGAGATCACGGACCCCGTCGAGGACAGAGTCGAGGCCGACCTCGACAGGGACAGGGGGAGAAGGGCTGGCAAAAAACCAATCATGGAGGAGGATGAGCTCGACCCCCGGACACAATACGAGGAAAAAGGGGGAACGAAGAGGGCCGAGCCAATGGACGAAGTCGAAGTCATCTTCATCGATGAAGAGACTTGCCAGAAACAACTCCGGATTGGGAGCAGGCTGCCGGGGCCTATGAAGGCCGAACTGACCGAATTTCTCCGGCAAAACGCAGACGTCTTTGCGTGGACCCATGAGGACATGGTCGGCATCGACCCACAGGTCGCCTGTCACCGGTTGCAGGTCGACCCCACGGTCAAGCCGGTCGTGCAAAAGCGGAGGAAGCTCGGCCCCGACCGACAGCAAGCCTTGGAAGAAGAGGTGACCAAGCTTAAGGATAACGAGTACATACACGAAGTCCGGTACCCGACCTGGGTGGCCAACCCGGTACTCGTGAAGAAGAGCAGCGGGGCATGGCGGCTGTGCATTGATTTCTTCGACTTAAACAAGGCGTGCCCCAAAGACAGCTATCCCCTCCCTCACATCGACTACATGGTCGACGCTACCTCAGGGCACGAGCTGATGAGTTTTATGGACGCGTACTCCGGCTACAATCAGATTCCCATGCATCCGGACGACGAGCAGCATACCTCCTTCTACTCGGCACGTGGTCTCTACTGCTACACCATGATGCCGTTCGGGCTGAAGAACGCCGGGGCCACCTACCAACGTCTAGTTAATAAAATGTTTGCTAGTTTGATAGGAGAATGTATGGAAGTGTATGTAGATGATATGTTAGTCAAGTCCGTGTACGCGTCCAATCATATAAAAGATCTTAATAAAATGTTTTCCATTTTGCGTGATTATTCCATGAAGTTAAATCCTAAAAAGTGTACTTTCGGCGTCGGTTCGGGAAAATTCTTGGGGTACATCGTCAGCCAGCGCGGCATCGACGCGAACCCCGAGAAGATCAGAGCAGTGCAGGACCTTCGACCGCCGACGTCAATCAAGGGAGTCCAGAGCCTGACCGGCAAACTCGCGGCCCTGAGCAGGTTCATCTCAAAGTCCACCGACCGCTGCAAACCATTCTTCGATGATATCAAGAAAAATCACAGGTTCGAGTGGACGCCGGCCTGCCAAAAGGCGCTGGACGCAATCAAGGAAACCCTTAGCCAGGCTCCCACGATGCAAAAGCCCCGCCCAGGTGAAATGCTATATCTATACTTGGCGATATCCGAGGTGGCCGTGAGTGCCGCCCTGATTCGAGAAGATGACTCAGGCCAGTTCTCGATATACTACGTGAGCAAGGCCCTCCACGATGCCGAGCTGAGGTACCCGCCAATGGAGAAACTCGCCTTCGCCCTGGTGACTGCGGCCCGAAAACTTAGACCGTACTTCCTGGAGTACTCGATCACCGTCCTCACGGCCTACCCGCTAAGACAAATCCTGCATCGACCCGACACCTCGGGCCGAATGGTCAAATGGGCGGTGGAGCTGGGGCAATACGATATCCAGTACCGACCCCGAACAGCAATGAAGGGGCAGGTACTATCGGACTTCATAGCCGAGTTTACGCCGGGAGTCGAGGAAACGAAGGGCGAAGAACCTTGGGTGATGTACGTAGACGGGTCCTCCACTGCCGGACGAGCAGGCGGAGGGGTCGTCCTCGTGGATCCCCAAAAAAGGCTATTCTGTCACTCGATTCAATATCTCTTCCCGACAACCAACAATGAGGCCGAATATGAGTCATTGCTATCCGGGCTCGCTTTGGCCGAAGCCATGAGTCTGACCGACCTCACCATATACTCCGACTCTATGCTGATGGTTAAGTAAATTTCTGGAGAATTCGAGGTCAAAGAGCCAAGACTAGCCCCATACTTGGGACTGGTGAAGAAGAAGTTAACTAAACTCCGGACCCGAATAGAGCACATCCCACGGACGGAGAACGTACAGGCCGACGCCCTGGCTCGTCTCGCCTCAAGTGCCAGGGTGAAAAGCGTCGAGTACGTACAAGTCGCCCACAAAGAACAACCCTCTGTGCTCGGCATCTCCGTAATGAGCGCCGGCCAGGCCGTCGCAGACGAAGAACCGAACTGGATGATCCCGATCAGGTCGTATCTTGAGACCGGCGCGTTGCCGTCTGACCCAAAAGAGGCCAGACAACTCCGTACCCGGGCAGCTCGATTTACAATCGTGGCCGGTGAATTGTTCAAGAGAGGATACTCGGCACCTTTGCTCAAGTGCGTGGACGAGAAGAACGCCGAGTACATTCTGAAGGAAGTCCATGAAGGCGTATGCGGAAACCACTCCGACGGATATGCCCTCGCCCACAAAGTCCTCAGGCAAGGATACTATTGGCCTAGCATGAAAAAAGACGCCCTGGACATGGCTCGAAGATGCGCTAAATGCCAGACATTCGCGCCGAACATCATCCAACCTTCGCAGTCCTTGAAGTCGATATTCAGCCCGTGGCCGTTCGCCAAGTGGGGTGTCGACCTGATCGGCCCTCTACCTACCGGAAAAGGCGGAGTAAAATACGCGGTCGTCGCCGTGGACTACTTCACGAAATGGGCAGAAGCCGAGCCACTCGCCACTATCACCGAACAGAAAATGATCGACTTCCTATGGAAATCCATCATATGTCTCTTCGGGGTGCTGAACTCTATAATCACTGACAACAGAAAACAGTTCGAAGGAAAGAAGCTGGAAGCGTTTTGCGAAGAGCACGGCGTCAAACACTTCTTCTCAACACCCTACCACCCTCAATCCAATGGCCAAGTCGAAGCCGTTAACAAAATTATCAAACAAGGGCTCAAGGTCTGACTGGAAGCCGCAAAAGGAGCTTGGCCAGAAGAACTTCCGAACGTGCTCTGGTCGTACCGCACAACAGCGAGGTCATCTACGGGAGAGACGCCGTTCTCCCTAGCATACGGGACCGAAGCGATGGTACCTGTCGAGCTCGGCGCCCCAACCTTTCGAGTAACCAACTTCGAAGAGGAGTCCAACTCCGAGTCGTTAAGAGCAAGTCTCGACCTGATAGATGAGCACCGGTCACAAGCCGAGCTCAGAAACGCGGCTTACAAGAGACGAAGCGAGAGGTATATCAATTCTCAAGTCAAGTCCCGCTCATATCAGGTCGGCGACTTGGTTCTGAAAAGGGTAACGGGGCCTGACCCCGGACCACTGAAGCCGAAATGGGAGGGCCCCTACAAGATCAGTGAAATCCTTCCCCATGGGGCCTACCGTCTCGAACACCTAGACGGCACCCCCCACCAGTACCCGTGGAATTCGGCTTTTTTGAAAAAAATTTACCAGTAAGTCTAGGACGATCTTGTATTTTCATTTTTGTAATTTTACTTTGTAAAAATAGATGAAGCTTGTAAAGATGTATGTTTTCTATTCTTCGCTTTGTAATTTTACTTTTGCCTTAAGTATAGATCGAGTCGGAGCGGCGTAATTAACGTAAGGAACGAAGTGTGGGCCGAGGTCAGTACGATGACCAGGTCGGCACTAGCTGGACTCAACTAGGAAGTCCAGTCAGGCCAATAATACCGCCGAGTCCAAACACGAGACCGGCCTGGTAAGCCGCCACATAATCATGTGCAGGTCGGGTCAGTACGATGGCTCGGCCGGCACGAGCCGGGCTCGGCAAAGTAGCCCGGTGAGGCCATAGCGCCAACATAAGGAATGAAAAATAAAAAGTGCCGAGCCAAATCCCGGGCTCGGCCTCGTAAATAAATAAAAAGTGCCAAGCTCAACCTCAAGCTCGGCCATGTAAATATAAATAAATAAGTACGCAGAACGGCACCAAGTCCATACTTGGTAAAAACGAAAGCAGAAAAAGCATTCAAACACGAAACGCGTAAGTAAAATTAAACACACCATGTAAATCAAGTTTAAAACATATTCATTACATAATTATTTTCAAAAGAAGGGCCACACACGGCCAAAATACCGCGGCACGCAGGCCGGCCTAGGGATCCACCTGCAACACCTCGACTCCGGCCTCCGCCGCGCCCTCCTCTTCGGCCTCCGCCCCTTTCGACCCCGAGGTTCCGACCCCCGCCTCGGCGTCTTCCGCCGCCTTCGCCGCCGCGGCAGCCTTCTCAGCCCCCTCCATCTCCGCGACCACCGAAAGGACGGCGCCGCGCCTCTGCGAGGACTCAGGACCCGGGTCGGCCTCAAACGGCTTGTAACTCGGGAGGAGCTCCCCTGGAGCCAACCGCCACGTCTGCAGAGTTGGCACGGCGCCGAACCTCTCGAAGCCGACGATGACGTCGTCGGCCCAACCCCGGAGTCTCCGGACCACCACGGCTTCGTCGGCATCGACCTCGCAGATCTGGCCTTCGAAGTCCAGGTCGTACCGGCCCGCCTTCTCAGCGAGGATAGCCCTGAAGTCGTCGAGAGAGAGCACCCCGGCGTCAAGGCGTTGGAACAGCCAATAGAGGTTATACGCCGCCGAGATGTCCATACTCTCCCTCATCTCCTCAAAATATTGGGCCTGAACCTCGACGTAGGTCGCCGGAGAAGGAAGAGCAATGGGCTCGCCGTCGATCTGCTTGGCGGCCTCCTTCAAGAGGCAGACTTGAGAGGTCAACCTCTTGCCATACTCCGTCAGCTCGGAGGCCTCTTCCTCGTGCTTCTTCTTCAGCGCGGCGACCTCGGCAGCATGCAGCTCGGCGAGACGGACGAGATCGGCTTTGTGCTTCTCCTCCAGCCCGCGGACCTCGTCGGTACGGCGCCTCTCGCTCTCCGACAGCTCGACGGCCCGCCTCATCTCCATCTCCTCCATCTGTTGGGCCCACGCCGCCCTCTCTCGGGCCAGATCCTCGGCGGCCTTGGTAGCCGCTTTCTCCGCCACGGCGACAGCTCCGCGCTGGAGGATCAGCTCGTTCTCCAGGGACGAGATCTTCCTGACCTCGTCCTTGAGTTCGCTGATTCGACCCTTGGAGGTGGCCAGATCCTCCTCGGCCCTGTCGCGGGCGTCGACCTCCCTCTGCATGGCCACGGCGGCGTGGATCAGCTCAACCATAGTCCGGCCCATGGATGCCACCGAGTGCTGAATGAGTTGCGTCGGCGAGAGCATGGTCAACGCCGTCTCGGCTGTCGGGGTCCAAGAGGCCATCACGGCCTGCGCCGCGGACATCACCTCCCCAGGCAGGCGATAGGGGTTGGGCAAGTCAAGCGAAACTGCCGACGCCGAGTCAATGAACCACTGGTCCGGGAACCGCTCAAGACTTTTGGAGAGGCTGGCCTTGCGGCTCAGATTCACCGGTATGTAGGTTGAGGAGCCGGCCTGATGGACGAAGGCCGACCTCTCGCCCGCAGTGGCGGCCCCCGGGACCTCAGTCACCTTCTTCTTCTTCGGGGACAGCGGGGCATTATCCCGCACCCCGGCCTCTTCCTCCGCGGGCTCCTCCGGCTCCTCCACAAGAAGCCGACGCTTCCTCTGACGAGCAGCCCCGCCCTGACCGGCGGTACCTCGGCCGCGATCGGCGCCGATCTCGCGGGCACTTGCCCGGCTCCCCCGTCCTCCCACGGGAGCCGGAGCGGGAACATCCGGAGCCGAGCTGGCAGGCACCTCGGCCTCTCGGGGAAGGGGGGTCTTGGAGACCGGCTTCGGCGGGGCAGGGTCTGAGGTCCCCGCTGAGCTCGACGCCGGGGCCTTCCTCTTCGACTGCTTCGTCAGGAAGTCCATGCGGTTGGCCATCTTTCTTCCCTTAAGCGGGTTTGGATTGGCGCGCGCGTGCTTGGTGGCCTCTTTGACTGAGCTGAACCCGCACTCGCGAAGGAGGGGGTAGTATACTGCCCAAGTAAAGAGTCGTGTATGAGCAGCGAAGGAGGACAAAATAATATACTACTCAAAGGAAAGGAAAAATACCGGGCTCGAAGGACTTGCTATTGTACTCGGGGCAGAGCTCGTGCTGGATCAGACTCCCTTCTGCGACAAGGTCTCGGTAATAACGCTTCCCTTCGGCGAGACCCAGCAAAGTTTCAACCTTCGCGACCAGCTCGTCACTTGGCTCAACGCGAGGATTGTGGACTGAAAGGCAAACACCGACCTGTTAGCATAGAAAGACCGTAAATCAGAAGAGCGAAAGTAGAATAAATAAAATGCTTACAAGGGCCAGAAATAAATTCGGTGGAAGGGTGCCGGGTTGCGTTGGGTGTTCTCCACTCGCCGCCTACCCAGAACCACTCCGGCATGTAGCCGTGCAGCGATTCCGGGACCTTGTGAATCAACGATCTGTCTACGCCCGGGGCCACAGAGTTGTAGTAATTGTCGGTCTCCCCGGACTTTTTGAAAACGAACAAAGAGCTCACTTCGACACTTGTTGGGTCCGCCCATCCTTGCTGGCGAAACAGGACGATGAGGCCGACGAGCCGAGCAAAGACCGTCGGGACCAGCTGGCTGATGCCGATGCCGAGGTGGCAAAGAATGTTGTTCAACGCTCCGGGCAGCGGAAATCTGAGGCCGAGCAGGATGCTCGCCCGATAGACGCCGATGCAACCCGGCGGGGAGCAGTGGATGCGCTCACCCGCATAGGGAGCAAAGATCCTCACCCCGGTACCGAAACAAGCCTTGCTCCTCAGCTTGGCCAGGTCAAGGTCGGTCAACACCGATGGGGTTGTCCATGCGGTCGCGGAGGCAGCGGACGGCCACACCCGCGGAGGGCGGCACCAACATCCTGAAGGAGCCGTAGTGGCGGCCTCGACCGCGGCATCGACCTCGGCATCCTCGCGGGCCATGGGAACTCGCTCTCTTCCATAAGTGTCGCCCCGGAGCGTCTCTTCGACCAGCTCGGCGTCAACGTCAGATTCGACGGGAGAGACGGAGCCGGTCTCCTTCTCGGCCTCCTCGGCGTCAGATTGGCCGGAGCCGAGGTCGATTATCTCGTTTGTGGGGTAGTCCGAGGGCTCCCCACGGCGCATATCCGCCGCCGCCGCCGCCGACGTCACGCGGACGGCGGAGATTGGGGTGACCCTGAGTGGCTGCGCCGCCCCGGTCGTCGGAGGGGAATAAACGACCAGTTCCCCGGTCTCCTCCGCCGTGAAGCGGCCATCTCCGGCGGAAAGGTGCACGGCATGATTGGATGAATTCGACATAATCGAAAGAAAACAAAGGAAAAGGTCTCAGATAAATGGAATTACCGGTGTGAAGATCGCTGGGAAGTCGCAAAAACCTCGAAAATCGCTCTGAAATCTTGCTCGGAAATTTGGCTGCTCAGAGATTAGGTTGCTCAGAAGTTTTAGAACTCGTAAAAGCTTCTCAAGGAAGACGATGGAAATATATATATAAACCAAGAGCCAATCACAGCGTCACGCGTGGCCTGGCGTTTGAAATTCAAAATTAAAAGCTTGATCAGACGGCCAAGATGAAAACAATCTGACGGTCCCAGAGGATCCGCGTGGGAGTCACGCGCTCGCGATAACCGTCATCATCCGACGCGACACGCCGTTTGACGCGAACGAATCAGCGCATGACACGTGTAAAGACTCTGTACCGACGCGACTTTTCATGATTTGCAGGAAGCGTAACAGTCACGACGCATTGAATGACCCGTCGTTTCGGGTCGGGGAAAGATGCGCATAACAAACGGTAGATGATTTCACCAAAGTATGAGCTGAGTGCCGACCTCGGATGTACTTTTGGGTAGCGACCTCACAGAGGATGCTGAAGGCACCCCCCCTGAGCTCGGGGGCCTGTATGTTGACATCCGAGTTCGAGAGCCGAACCGGAGGCCCGGTCCACTCCAAAAGTGCCGAGCTGGACCGGAATACTTTTTGACCTATACGTTCTCATGAGTCCGTCCGCTAGCCCGGTGTTTGCGACTGTGAAGCCTCGGTGCCGATCTAAAGAGTGACGGGCTGGAAGAAAGATTCCCCGAGATGGTAGGAACAAACAAAGAAAAGGTGCCGTCCTGGAGTCTCAGAACGGGTCCCTACAATGGAGGTGCCGATCTAGATAATAGTATAATAATGCCACTTGGAGGGTAATCATTGGTTAGCGGATGGGACGTCCTAGCCTGTTGACCTACTTCCCCTAGCCAAGACATAAAGTCTGCCAGCATTAAATGTCTGTCAGACAATGATGAGAAAAACCTCAAATCGCATTAAATTCTGTCAGGGAGACGCCGAACTACTCTGCAAAGAACACTGTATGACAAGACTGGTGAACAGTGCCTGAACAGTGTCACATTTAAGGCCACTATAAATAGCAGCCCACTTCATTTATTTTGGGTTGTTGAATTCCAACTACTTGTATTCATATTTTCTCTTTCTAAAGACTTGTAAAAAACTCGTATAAGCATTATAAGTATATCGCAAGCGCCGACCTCGTACGAGAGGCCGACCTCATGATCCGTCAATAAAACCGTAATTAAACCATATTCCCTTGTCTTTGTCTTACTTTCTTTCCATTACCCGACTTTTTAACCGTTGACCGGAAACGTCCGTCAACAAAAATTTCGGGACAAAATGAAAATATTGAAATTTCCATCAATTACGTGAACAATGGGAATCTTTGGAAGCGTGATGAGATCATGAATAATGATGATGCATTCGCATATATGGTATCAAAAGAAATTGATAATGAAGTTGAGGATCCTGAACCAAAATCTGTAGCTGAATGTCAGAAAAGACGTGACTGGGATAAATGGAAAGGCGCCATTCAAGCCGAGTTAGATTAACTAAATAAACGAAAAGTTTTTTGGCCTATTTCCATTATACCAAAAGGCATAAAACCCATTGGATACAAATGGGTTTTCACCAGAAAAAGAAATGAGAATAATGAGATCACGAGATATAAAGCTCGCCTTGTTGCACAGGGATTCTCCCAAAGGCCTGGGATCGATTATGATGAAACATATTCCCCTGTCATGGATGCAATTACTTTCAGATACTTGATGAGTTTAGCTACCCATGAAAATCTTGAGATGCGTCTCATGGATGTTGTGACTGCTTACTTGTATGGATCATTAGACACCGACATATACATGAAAGTCCCAGAAGGAATCAGAATGCCCGAAGCACTGAACTCAAAACCTAAGTAGTTATGTGCGTTAAAGTTGCAAAGATCATTGTATGGCTTAAAACAATCCGGGCGTATGTGGTATAATTGTTTGAGTGAACAATTACTAAAAAGGGGATACTTGAATGATCAAATATGTCCGTGTGTTTTCATAAAGAAATCACAAGATGGAGTTGTGATAATTGCTGTTTATGTTGATGATCTTAATATTATTGGGACAGCAAATGAAATTCGAGAAGCAGTTACTTTTCTGAAAGGCGAATTTGAAATGAAAGATCTCAGAAAAACTAAATATTGCCTTGGCTTACAGATAGAGAGAGTACAAATAGGGATATTCATCCATCAATCTAACTATACTAAAAGAGTACTGAAACGATTTAATATGGACAAAGCTAATCCCCTTAGTACTCCTATGGTTAACCGAACATTGGATGTTGAAAAGGATCCATTTCGACCTTGTGAAGAAAATGAAGAAATACTTGGTCCTGAGGTACCATATATGAGTGCAATAGAGGCTCTTATGTATCTTGCTAATTGCACCAGACCAGATATATCTTTTGCTACCAACTTGTTAGCAAGATATAACTCGTCACCTACAAGGAGACACTGGAATGGAATCAAGCATATATTCCGTTATCTCCAAGGAACAATCGATCTGGGATTATTTTACTCAAATGATAAAAAAACATGAAATGATCGGTTTTGCAGATGCAGGATATTTATCAGACCCACATAAGGCGAGATCTCAGACTGGCTACGTTTTCACTATTGGTGGAACTGCATTTTCCTGGCGTTCTCAGAAACAAACACTAGTTGCTACATCTTCAAACAATGCTGAAATCATTGCACTGCATGAAGCAACTAGAGAGAACATCTGGCTCAGAAATATGACTCAACACATTCAACAAGCCAGTGGATTATCAAATAATAAAGATCCGACGGTCATATTCGAAGATAATGCAGCATGTGTCGCTCAGACCAAAGAAGGATACGTCAAGAGTGACAGAACTAAACATATTCCACCAAAGTTCTTCTCATACACTCAAGAGCTTGAAAGGAACAAACAGATCAAGATTCAATACATCCGATCATGTGATAATGCAGCAGACTTATTTACGAAGGCGCTCCCAACTACAACATTTCGAAAGCACGTCCATAACATTAGAATGAGACATCTTCGAGATTTACACGGATGATAACTCGAGGGGGAGCATGTGCGGCTGTACTCTTTTTTCCTTATCTCGGTTTTTTTTTCCCACAGGGTTTTTCCGAATAAGGTTTTTAATGAGGCAGCATAAACGCACATTGCATAGTGGTTATTCCAAGGGGGAGTGTTATAATATGTACAAGTAGAATAAACCACTACGCATGAATAGTGACATTTCACTATTTGAAGAAATGGGAATAGTAATAAGATATGAATGTTGTATAAATTATTGAATGTTATGTCGGGAAAGTTTGCCTATAAAAGGCATCCGAAATGCAATGGAAAATACACATTCAGAAGAAGAAAGAAATACTGAGTATAATTCATATCCAATTTCTATATTATGTTCTTTATCTTTTCGGTTTTTTAACAAAAATGAAATATTTTAAATAGAGAGTTGAAAAGGCATTGCAAGATTTATTAGTATAAAGTCAATTGTTGATAAGTCTCGTGGTTTGAAATAATGTACAAAATTAAAATATCAAAAACTTCAATTTTATGCCTTATATGTATTGAAAATGTGATATTATTAAATACAGTATATTTCTTCTAGGTGTTTTTGGAGTCGAGTTGAATACTTCATGATCAAGTTCGTGTTTGTTTAATAAATGTGTTGGCTGTCTTGACTCATTATATAAACGAAAAAAAAAATGTGAGCTTGAGCTCAATTCATTTAATAAACAAATTTAATTGGTTGCTCGAGTTTTCACGGAATTCGAGTTACATTCNAAAAAATTCTGGATCCGCCCCTGCTTAACTCCATTGATTAATCTAAATCAGCTTCAAGCAATAAAACAGGAGGATTTGATGAATATAAACCAATATACAAAAACTAGCAGTATTATCTATACGAATCTACCACCATGCTTAGCAAGTAAAACTGGTTATATATGTTATAATATAAAAATATATAATATTGTAATATAAATATTTACCCTAAAGAAATTGGAAAGTAACCTTCCATCTTCCCCATTTGAAATGTTATTATAAATTTTGAATTGATGTAAAAGTTCGGTTAATAGACTGAACCGACCAAAAATTTCGATTCGGTTAAAAATCAGTTTTAGTTCCACATTCGGTCGGTTCGATTCCTGAAAAATTGCGAGTCGGTTAGTTCGGTTTTAGTGGTTCGGTCGGTTCGGTCGACCGAACCGACCGATGAACACCCCTAGTCCTAGTACACTAGCTTATGATCAACACGGTTGGATGATCACACCCTTCTTCACAACACAAGAAACAACAAGGTACAAAACTCACAATACACAAGAACAACTAGACGAGAAAACACATGAAGAAAACGAGCTAGCCAACAATGCTATGTCTACATCTAACACATTAAGCTGCAATTTGAAAACTCTATTACAAGAAAGAAGATTGATAATTTCCTTGTGATGAACAAATATAAATGAAAAATATTCTTTTGGATATGCCTCTATCATATACGTATGAGAGAATTACATTACATCAATCATACGTGGACAAAGCTACTTCAACATAACTTTATGATATAATAGATGAAATAAAATGTGTAAGTGCATTTATTATAAAGTTTATGTAATGTGTAAAATCACATTATGTTGTGATGTGTATATAATGTCAAACTTTATATTAACCATTATATTCTCATAGCATAATCTATTACGTAGCCCGTGCGATGCACGGGACATATATATTAAATGAGTTACTTTCATAGGCTTTGTCCGTTTAAGTCTAAAAGGCAATAAGGTTATCATCTATTTTTCATCTCTTTTAATCAGCGTTAAGTCTTAAAAAACAATAAGGTTATAATCTTTTCCCCTCCTTTAATCAGCGTTATGTTTTTAGCCAAAACATTAAATATAAGCATGTTAGGACTAACTTACAAAGTAAGTAATATATTATCACTAACACATTTATACTAATATAAATTTAATTTTAGTATATATGTTTATTCCTTGATATAAATAGAAAATAATAGTTTTACTTATTCTTGTTCACCATATAATACTTAATTACTATTTTATTATAAACTTTGTTATCACTTATCATATAATATCATTATTATTTATAAGAGTTATAGAAGTTGTACGTCTTCTTTTTCTTTTTATTTTATATAATGAAAAATATTTAATGCACGTTAGTATTATTTATTTATTTAATCAATTTAAAATATGCAAAAAAATTTAAAATTAAATAGTGTATAAATATTTTACAAAATATACACACATGTTGTTTTAGAATTTAATTTTGTATATTAACTAACCAACTTTGATTTAGCAAACGCCAAAAACTCAATCTCTTATATAATCAAGATTTTTCTAATTTGCATTATAAGGATTTATAGTTTATTTAGCATACTCTGCAATGAAAATATATTTTACAAGTATTTCATTATAGAAAGAAATAAAAATAAAAAAAAAAATGATAAAAAAATAAATTATGGTTGCCAATAATATATAAATAAAATTCTAACGAACAGTTAATATATTTCAATTTTAATTTTTTACCATTAGTTTGTATCCGGTCATTATCTCTTCAGATGTAAATTATATTAATATGAAGAATAATTTATTTTTTATATATAACGAAATAAAACTTAAGAAAAAATTATATGGGCAAAGATTAATTCACCAACTTGATTTCGCCTAATTACTTGGAAGAAAAAATTCTACCTAACCTCTTACGATTTCTATAAATATTTTGGATAAAAAGTGAATATTTGTGAAAAAAATGATATTATATTTAGAACATAAAATATGTTGTAATATTTATCTTGACCAAAATATTATCAACATGAATCAGGAAAAATCAATCTTATAATTTATTATAATCGCTATCAATGAAATTGTTGCAGATATTAATAAAATTATTTAAGGAAATAATATTTTTGATCATATCTGATTTGAATTTTTGATCTTATTTGAAAACGTGTATATGAAAGTAATTAATACATATATTTAAAAAGTTTCCAAACAGGTATGCATTAAATGCTTCTAAAATTTTTTGCTACTATTTTTAGTAAATGATTATTCTTTTATATATATATATATATATAGATATAGATATAGATATGTTTTATTTCACATATTTCAAAAGGATATGTTGTTGTATTAGCAAATGGATTGAACGTAACCTCAAACTCTTGATACTGACCTAAACAAGCCTTTCATAGAATTTGAACTCTCTCATTTAACTCTTGATACTCAAATTCAGTGATGACCTAAACAAGCCTTTCATAGAATTTGAACTCGGCTCATTTAACGGAAAATGCCAAGTAGAACTCGAACTTCAACAAGTCGAGTTATGCTAGAAATCGAAAAATTACATAGAATTTCTTATTTTTCAAGCCTTAACAAGCCAAGCTTATGAACTAAACAAGTTGCACATAGAACTTGAATTCGACTTGTTTATTAAACTTTAACGAATCAAATTTGAGTATTCATGAGCCTTTAACAAATCAAATTTGAGTATTCATGAGCCGAGCCAACTCGAGGTCTCAGGCTTCTCGTTTCATATAATACCTCTAGACATAGTATACATTTTTTTTGGTAAGGTATTAAAAAAAATGGCCCTTCCTGATTGACAAGGCCATGGATGTTGGGTAAAAAAATCTAAAGTTGGATTATACCAAGAGGGGATAAAACAAGCCATATATAGAGGGCAGCAAAAATCGTCCAATCACACAGTAAGTTGTCAAATCTCACAATAAGTTGTCGTACACTACACTACATAAAGTGATAAAGGTGTATTCTTACATGCTGTCGCATACTCGAATACACTCAGATGTAAATAAGAAATATGCCAAAACAAAATTTAGAAATTTGTTCTCATCTCTTTCGCAGCTGACGTTCAATCATAAGAAAAATCTCCTGCGACTGGTATCCATTTCAGGCTGCAATTTAAAGAAATGCCAAATATGAGCAACTCGTATCAAGATATAAATACTCGTGTGTCCCAATCCCATGTAGTTACAAAAATATAAAAGGACTAGTTACAAAAACATCCTACAATGGGTTCAACCTCAATAGTTGACACAAAACAAATTGATCAAGACTTACTAGAAAAGAGGCAATTCCGAAGAATTTGTAATTTTGTAACATAGCTAGTTAGAGATTCCTAAAATTAAACAAAATCTGAGAGGGTAACATTTTTGGTAATTTGCCACTGATTGAAAGATTACCTTGTGCACCCATTCATATTCACCTCCTTTTGTATCAAAAGTTCCATGCTGAAGACTAATTAACTTCAGCGTAAAGCGAGGGCCACATTCCTGCAAATTTAAACACTGTTATGCTCCCACATAACTTACAACAATTGTTTATTTTCAAACCTTAAGAAAGCTTAAAAGGTCTTGTACAAACCAAAAGCAACAAGCGAATACAAATTAATGTATGCAAGAAGGTTACGAACCTGAAGACGGGCAATAACTTTTTCTTGAGGTTTAGCTACCTTGTCGGATTTGCCTTTACCTTTTGCTTCGGGCTCTTTGCTTTCCTTTGTCTCAAAAATGTACCTTTCAGAAGCAAATAATAAGAACAATGAGGGATTCAGGTCAAAATTTCAGCCAAAAAAATGAGCAGAATGCATAGAGAAAGAGTGCATACCTGTGGTGGCGGAAAAATATGAAATCACGTTGATTGTGAAAGGTAACAACACGCCGACCACGGAAATTAGGGTCTTGTGGGAACAGTGATTGTATTAGCCTAAATTAAGTAAAAAATTAATTAGTTTTATTGGTTTATGTTCTAAGCACAAATACATAGGCACAAAATGAGACGCTGACTTAGGCTATTCAGAAATCCCCAAACAGCTAGCAGGTGTAAAAATCTCACATTGCTATCACTTTACTGGTATTAGTTCAACATTTTATTATCATTGAATTATCACATCATAAACTGATACTGTGAGAAACTAGGATCCAGAGGAGGCCCTTCTAAACAGGGACCTGTGCAACAAGAAAAAGCAAGGACTCCTGGTATCGAGAAAGTCAAAAGGGAAAGCTATAAGAAAACTTTAGAAAGTCGCAAAAAGTCATACACAGTATGATTTACCCACTTCTTTTATCTATCATAAAACAAACCGAGTAAGAACGGATTTCATAATACCTGCCAACACGATGTCCCAACCGTGTGGTGAAGTTATTTAAAATTAATTCAGGCTGATGATTGGTCGGATTTCCATGATTCTGTGAGGTCATTAGAAACGAAATGGGTTAATCCAGTTGAAAACACATGTCGTTTTATAGAATCAAGGTAAAACTCAACATTCAGTAGAACCTCACAAGATTAAATAAAAGAACAATCAACACGCTTTCCTCGCGACTGCACTATAATAGAGAGAACAGTGAGTAGCCAAATGAGAAAATTTACCTTAATGTCCTTCCGCAGAACAAGCCGAGAAAGTTTGAAATGAGCAGTAGGGCCATTGGGCAACCCAATAACTAAAAGAGCATCTGCAGACGAGAGTTATAAAAAATAAGAAAATAAAAATAAAAAATACAGAATTTGTAGCATGGGTCATCACATGTAACATGCCATAATCTTTCCTCTACCACCAGTACCTACACTCATCATCCAAATTTAATCAAAATATCAAATCATACGCCCGGTTGATTTTTATGATTAAGGTTTAGAAAACTCTTTATATCTGGTTGACTTATTCAACAAGAATACATTAAATATTTTTTTAGACTAAAAAGAAAAAACATTACATTACGTTACATTACATATATATAAAAAGAAGATATGCCTATCTCATTTGCGTTATTCCTGAAGAGCATATGTTTTTTTACCTATATTTGCAGGTTAGCATCGTATCATGGACTGACCTGGTTCCCGACGGTTGGTATGGACAACTATGACCGACGTGAAGTCTTTATGTTTTGCATACTCTACAATCTGCATGACGAATGAAGGTATAATGAATTAAACACTCTCCTGAGGATAAACTTCATATATGAATTCTAATACTACAGAAAGTATGCGTGAAAAGAAAGTATGGCAAACCTTTTTGAGGTCATAGGTTCCCCTCTTGTAGTAATGCGCATTGGGGATGATCGAGAGAATATCTTGAATAAAAGCAGGACCTCTCTGTAGTCCATTGGAAAAATCATCATAAACAGGGGGAGAGAGAGAGAGAGAGAGAGAGAGAGAGCAAATGAAGTATTATTTGGAAAAAAAAAATCTCATTTTGAGTGACTCAGACAAGAAAACATACTGTGGAATTGAAGCGGGCTGTAGTGATCAAGACCTTAGGGATGATTTCCTGATTCAATATAGGGCTGAACTCATCTGCATCATTGCCGGCAAATAGCTCTTCATCATCAGGCATGCACACAGTCTCGTCGACTTCACGAGTGTTCTCGATTGTGTGGGGTGTTTTCTTGGCCGGAGGCTCCTCCCCTAGCTCCAGCGCCCGTTTCTCGGCAGCTTCACGGGCCTTTGCCTTCTTCCTCTTCTCCAATTTCTTTTGGTTCTTTAGCTTGGCATGGACTTCAGATCTCTTCGCCTTATTCTTTATCATTGATGGAAGCAAAGCCTCCTTTGCCTTAGTCATTGTTCTTTATTTACCAAAACTCTTGACTATTTCCGGTGTTCTTTCACAACCTACATAGGAGAGACAGATAAAGTGGATATACTCACAACGTTAATACTAAGGTATTGGTTCATGGGATTAATCACATACTTAATTGAGTAAATAACGCCAAAATAAAGCTTCGTTTGAAGTAGATATTACTGGGCAATCCCAATTGTCCTTTCTAGACTTTTACGGCAAACTTTTCTACACAAATATCATCTATTCAGCATTAAGCGTCAATCACGTAATATCATGGTACTCTATTACAAAAACCCTAATCAATAGGTGCTCGCAACTTCAAAATTCTAATAGAAGTTATGCATATGTTTCAGCTGGAAACATGCAAACGAAGTAAGTTTACCGCCTCTCTCCCTTGTAAGACCTCTGAATATCACAATTATCACCAATTTAACTCGAAAAAAATTAAAAGAAAAGANAAGCAAAAGAGAATATATGAGAAAAATGGCAGAAATGTGCATTTTCCAGCCAATTTGACTTCATGGATAGAAAGAAAAAATGTAAATTAAGACTCACGGTGAATAGGCAGAGGGTAACGGCGACTCGAGCGGCTCAAACGTGATGGACGGCGGCGCACAGTGGTGGTTGCTGGCTTCGTCGTCAATCGCTGTTGTCAATGAGAAGCCAATCAAAAGCGTGTTCAGTTCAAAATAAACCTAAAACTAGACATGTCAAAACGGGCCGGCAGAGTGGGCTGGCCGAAGCCAGCCAAAACCCACCGTTTGGCGAGGGCGGGCCGGCCTGCCATCTGACGTCCCTGTGAAAGAGCAGCCCGGCCCAACCCCGCCGCGGGCTAGTCGGGCCTGCCCGCCGCATATAAAGAAAAAAAAGAGAAAAAAAAATGAAACTGGGAGCAAAATAAAAACTGGGCACAAGCAGCAAAAACTGGGAGGGAAAAAAAATGGTAAAATTGTGGGCACAAACTGGGAGCAATTTGTAACATACGCAATACACATCCAAACATTCATCAAGCATCAACAAGTCCACCAACCATTAAATTGAGAGTTCAAAATCAAACTATCAGAAATTATAAACCAAAATTAATCAATAAGACGTCAGGTTCAGCCATTATTACCGTAATGGAAGCTGCCTCACCGTTGCCGCTCGGAGTCACTCTCTGTATCGCTGGCTCGCCACTCCAAGGTCGCTGCACACCGTCGCTTGAGAGTTGAGAGATTATAGGGTTTAGGTCCTTAGAGCCCGTCTGCCCAAAGATTTTGTGAAATCGAAAGGAAAAGCGTGACTACGCTGCAGAAGTAGAGAAGTCGTGTATGCATTTGTGATTTTATAATCGTTTGTTTTAAATGACGGGCTGACCCGCGGCCCATCTGGCCCGGCTTGCAAACAGAGAAAATTATAATCTATATCTATATCTATATCTATATCTATATCTATCTATATCTATCATTATATAAAAAGAATAACCTTTTTACAAATTTAGAAACTTTTTCCCGCCAAAATCATTAAATATATCCTATATATAGTAATTGTTGGACAAATCTGAATAGACAAAAAAATCTGCTCATTAATTGTGTAAAGATTTGTTTCTCTTTTTCCTGTTTCTTAGTTTATCGTTTTAATAATAAATATTTGTTTTTCTTTTTTCTATTTTTAGTATAAATCTACACGAGCTTATCTCTTATGTTACAAAATCTCATTTCATACGATCTTAGGTGTTTAAAAAATCTCATCTCTTATCTATACAGATTTGAAAAAATAAAATAAAATAGAAATCAATTCATAATTACTACTAGAAATTCATTATCTTTAAAAAGAAAAAATAAAATAAAATAGAAACTAATTCATAATTACTACGAAAATCCATTATCTACTTTAAGAAGCTAATTTTCATCGGGTCTAATTACTATTATTTTTACAAATATTCTAAGTTAACCATACAAAAAAGTATAATAATAATAATAATTTTGAAATGGTGTGTAATCAATTTTTTTTATATTCTCTTATACAAAATCATTTTACATTATTTGACCCCGAATCTTTAATTTATAATTATTAAGTATTGTTTATCCTCCTCTTTTATTTATAATTATTTTTTTTTTCTTCCTCTTTTTAAATACGATCAATAGTAATTTTCACTTCCGCCATTGACTCAAACTCGAGGTCTATTTATAATATTGTTAATTTAATATTGTTCCCGTGCATCGCACGGGGTACACACTAGTATATATATAATAAGAATTACCATTTACTAAAAATAGTAGCTAAAAATTTTGGAAACATTAAATGCATACTATTTTTAGAAACTTTTTAAATATATACATTAATTGCTTCCATATACACGTTTTCAAATAAGATATGATCAAAAAATTAATTAAATAAATTTATTAATATCTGCAATACTTTCATTGATATTTATTATAATAAATTATAAGATTGATTTTCCGTGATTCATGTTGATAATATTTTGGTCAAGATAAATATTAATTTGTTAATATTTGTAATACTTTCATTGATATTAGTTGTAATAAATTACAAGATTGATTTCCATGATCTATGTTGATAATACTTTGGTCAAGATAAATATTACATCATATTTTAAGTTCTAACCATATTATAATTTTTTTTCACAAATACTCATTTTTTACCCAAAAATATTTATGAAAAATCGTAACATGTTAGGTAGAATTTTTTTTCCAAGTAATCAGACAAAATGAAGCTGGTGAATTAATTTTTGTCAATATATTTATTCTTAAGCTTTATTTTATTAAATCTAAAAAAATAAATTGTTCTTCAAATTAATATAATTTACCATTTAAGAGATAATGACCATATACATTAAATAGTTTTATTAATGGTAAAAAATTAAAATTGAAATATATTAACTATTTTTTAAAATTTATTTGAATATTATTGACACCCATGATTATTCTTTTTCATTTTTTATTTTGATTTATTTCTATAATTAAATTCTTGTAAAATAAATTTTCATTGCAGAGTATGCTAAATAAACTATAAATCCTTATAATGAACATTAGAAAATTCTTGATCATAGAAGGGATTGAGTTTTTGGTATTTTCTAAATCAAAGTTGTTTAATTAGTATATAAAATTAAATTCTAAAAAAACATGTGTATATTCTATAAAATATTTACACACTATTTAATTTTAAATTTATTTACATATATTAAATTGATTACATTATTAAATAATACTAACGTGCATTAAATATTTTTCATTACATAAAATAAAAAGAAAAAGAGGACGTACAACTTCTATAACTTTATAAATAATAAATAATAATGACATTATATGACAACAAAGTTTATAATAAAATAATAATTAAGTATTATATGGTGAATAAGAATAAGTAAAATTGTTGTTCTCTCTTGGAATAAATCTATATACTAAAATTAAATTTATATTAGTATAATGTGTTAGTGAGATAATATATTAATTATTTTTACAAGCTAGCCCTAACATGCTCATATTTAATGTTTTAACTAAAAAAACCACGCTGATCAAAAGAGGTGCAAAATAGATTATAACATTATTGTTTATTACACTTAACGCTGATTAAAAGATGTGAAAAATAGATGATAACCCTATTGCTTTATATAATTAAACGGACAAAGCCAGTGAAAATAACTAATTTAATATGTCTGTCCCGTGCATCGCACGGGGTACGTACTAGTGTCACCAAACAAAACAAACTATTTATGTATGTACCTAAAACCCCCTATAAAATAACGGGAAATTTTTATACATACTATACGGCTTGCAAACAGAGAAAATTATAATCTATCTATACTTATATAAAAAAGAATAACTATTTACTAAATATAGCAAGCAAAACAAATTTCTAAATTTCTAAATAAGGAAGGAATAGAAATTTAAATAAAATATGGTTGCTTTCCTTAACAAACTTAGGAAAAACAGAAAAAACAAATCTTTAATTCAAATTCAATTGTTAACAATTTCCTAATAATTTTCATACAAATCTTTAATTCAAATTCAAATGTTAACAATTTTCTAATAACTTTCATACAAATTTCAAATTTTCCCGCAAACATAATGATAGACACGAAATTTAGCATTATTCAAAAGTTAAGGAGCCCTTATTCAAATTGTGGAGAATTGGAAATTGGTACGAGCATGCATCGTTCATTTTAGTAAAAAAAACTGAACTGAATTTTATTAAAAAATAACTTCATTTAATTAATTTGATATTGAAAAACTGTTGTCGCAATAGAGCACGAGAATTTAAAATTTGGTACAAATTTGCCTCATTTTTTTATTTAATTAAATTAATATTAAAAAGTGATTAAAGCAGTTTGCATTGATATTCAAAAACAGATAAATACTGATTTCTAAAAATATGGAGATTGTTTACTTGATATAGATTATGACCACGTGTACGGATTTTAAAATCATAATGAAGTTCAAACTGGAATAATATAACTTAATTAGAATGGTAGGAGTTTGTTAAGAATAAAAACTCTGTATAAGTTTTCATTGATTTTCAAAAATAAATAAATACGGATTTCTTTTATAAAAAAATCATTTATTCATATTTCATCATAAACCCTAAGAATGTAGACTTTGTTGATATGCGTTTGACTAAAAATCTTAATAACGAGATTTTAAAATCATTATATAAAATTGATAAATGAAGCGTATGCATAAAGCGTGGAATTGTTAAGCCTCCGTTTATTTTATACTCAAATTTTCACACAGAGATTACATAACAATTTTCGGTATCATCTCAAGATTTAATTTATATATAATATGTAAATCTTCTCTCACATTTAATATTTTAAACACACATTTTTTATGTTCTTTTATACAAGATAAATTTTATAATGTTACAATAGACTATTTTATCACATATAACCTCACATCCAGTGTTTTAAATACCTTACTGGTAATCATACTAGACGAGCCAACAGTACGCGGTTCCATCTATTTTATCGGTTTCAATAAATATTAAATCAATTTGTTACTATAATATAAATAATGTACAAAACTAACTTTAATTAATAAAATTAATTAACATTTAATAACAATGTAAACTTTTTGAAATTAAGTGTAGAACTTTCAATTTATATAAATAGATTAATGAAAATATATTAAAAAATATATTTTTTTAAAAATAATTGGCATATACCAGTATTTTGACCGGTATTTGCCGGTAAAACCGATATTTTGCGATATGAAACCGGTATAAACGGGTATTTTGGCCAAAACGATATCTTGAATGTAATTGTACCGGTCGGACCACTGGTATCCGGTAATACCGTTTGGACCACCGGTAATTCCGGTCGGTACGGTACAATATTTAAAACATTGCTCACATCTTTAATTTATAATTATAGTTAATATTATTTATCCTCATCTTTAATTTATAATTATTATTAATATTATTTATCCGTGCATAGCACGGGGTACACACTAGTGTCACCAAACAAAACAAACTATTTATGTATGTACCTAAAACCCCCTGTAAAATAACGGGAAATCTTGACACATACTATACGAAATAAAAGAATTTTCAATTTTACCTTCCTATAATAAGTAATAGGATATATACCTAATCAAGCTATTTTATTTACGCGATTGTCTAAATATTAGTTATCTTTGTAACGTCCTCGATCCATATCAATTATCATTTGGTGGCGTGATTTCCGCCATCGTTACCAGGAAAAAAAAAACAAAAAACAAGATTTTATATGAATACAAAAAAGGCGGAATAGCATGATAAGGGCTAAAATGAGTTAAAAAAAGAACTTAACAACTTTTCCCGGATTCCATTCCTTGAATTGCACGAAGGTCAGGTAGTCAGGAAGTCTTCTAATCGCCTCTTTCCTGCGCACTAGCTTATTGCGGCACTGAATTTTGACTTGCACCAGCTATTGAATCTGCAGCACATGAATGTCCAGAATCGTATTTCTTCATTTCAAATTCATATCAGACCAATTTTTATGGAAAAGATATATTTGAATTTCAAGAGTATTCATAATCGCGACAGCTTAAAAAAAAAAAAGGCTTGGGGATTGATCGGAGTCACCGCGACAATAATTCATAATCGCGACAGCGGGTATATGTTGGATTTATGTTGGTATATATTCAGAGAAATAAAAACGTGTTTTGTAATTAACGCAGTTGTCCAGCAAAATGTTGAGTTTATGTTGGTATATATTCATTATATGTTGTAATAAAAAACATGTCTTCCATCAAAAATTATGTCTTATTGTTTTTTTTTTAACCTTTATACACAAAAGTATATATATAATTTATAAACATATCATAACATGTTATTTAATATAAACCATAGATATACTCAACAAACAACAACAAAAAATCAGTTTATGCTGAATATAAATTGATTTTATACATAAAAGTTATGTCTCGCGATAAATTTCATAATCATATACCGAAAATATACTGAATATAAATCATACATATACAGAAAAAAATAAAAAAAATCAGTTTATACTTTGTCAAATTCGTTTTCAACAAAAAAAAAAATTCAAATATACTATTTATCATATACCGAAAATATACTAAATATAAACCATACATATACATAAAAAAAAATTATATCTTCCTCTTTTTTTTAGTTTAAAAACATATTATAACAATTTACTTAATATAAACCATCCATATACACAACAACAACAAAAAAAATCAATTTATGCTAAATATAATCTAATTTTATAGATAAAAATTATGTTTCGCAAAATTTTTTTTTATCATATATCGAAAATATACTGAATATATACCATACATATACAAAAAAAACAAAAAAATCAATTTATGCTTTTTCTCGCCATAAATTTCTTTATCATATACTGAAAATATACTTAATATAAACCATACATATACACGAAAAAAAATATAAAAAATCAGTTTATGAACAATTTTACACCGCCAACATAACCTGATCTAGCAAAACCATGAAAGCCAAAAAAGCAACAAATCCTGAAAGAACGTGTACATTGCAATTATATGCAGTAAATGCAATTGTTCCTCATTAACATTGCTATTACATTGCTAATTCAACATATGACTCAATCTTTAATCTGTAACCCATTGCTACTACGCTCATTCAGAAAAAAATCCCAAAATTAAGAAACAAATTTTGCCCTAATAATCAGGAAACCCCGAATTTGTCTTGTTTCCCCAAATCAATTGACAGCTTTCTCGCACTCCTCAAACTCTTTCACCAATTTCGCATCACAAAACCCTACCAAGAACTCCGCCGCCGCCTCTAAGAACAACGTCGCCTTGTACACGGTGGTGGCGCTCATGACGTCAGCCAAGACGCTCCTCCTCAGCCTGTTCGCGTCCACCACCACGCCTACCAGCTCCTCCATCTCCTCCTCAACCCGCACTCGATCTAATAATCTTGAGAGATCCAAATTTTTGTCTTGGCCATTGTAGCAAGGGGGAAACGACGAGATGTTTTTTCAGAGGAGTTGGTGTGAATAGTCATGGCTTTGTTTTTTAGGAGGAGATTGTGTGAATGCTTGATTTACTTAATAACAGTTATATTAGGTATAATTGTAATTAGGTATAATTGTAATATTTATGGCTTTGTTTAGTCATTTTATAATTAAAAATATAATCGGAGTAAAAGTGTAATGTTAATCATATCTAATAGTAAGGGGTGCAAATTCCTCTAAAATAACCCCCCAATGGGCCCAATAAAAAATACAAAAGAGGCCCAAAATGGAAAAATGTCCCAAATTCGAAAGCCTGTGAAGTCTTTTGTGAACAAAAGTGGCCCACATCAGAAATGATAAACCATGTTTTGTTTTAAGAGAGCCGAGAACCACATGCACATAATATATTTTCCTCACTCATCCACCAAACATAAAGTTGAACAAAATTTATTATATTTGTTAAAAAGAAATACTCAATCTCACTTCCATTTCGCAATTTCTAAAGCCAGCCAGCAAGCTATCAACATTGCAATCTTGTTGTGGCCACAAGAGCCAAATTGTAGTCACAAGGTGTAACTTGAGTGATGAATCAACTGCAGACAAGACATTGGGTGCCTAAAAAGTGCCAAAACTTGAAATTGGGCCGCACATTGTGATGATTGAGGCTCCTATTAGTATCTAGGATAGAAAATATTATAAAGTTGCTATTAAACCAATAGCAACTATAGGTTTACTATGTAAAAATACCATTATGTCTCCATGTAACCCTAAGTATAAAAGCACATTAACAACACTTGTACAGACACTGTTCATTCTCTCAAAATTAAGAAATACAAAGCATTTTTCCTTTTCCTCTTCAATCTCTCTCTCTCTCTCTCTCTCGAATTCCTCTCTTCATCTTCTCTCTCTCGAATTCTTCTCTTCATCTTCTTCAATTGCCTCTGTAATCTAACATAATATCAGTCGCCGTCGATTCCCCGTACACGGCTTCCACACCCTGATTTCTTTCTCGTTTTTATTGCTTTTTCGATCGATTCTCCACCTCTGAGAATCTAATTGTTTTCTTAGGGTTTTGAACCTCCGAAAACTAATCTACTGTTCTTTGTTTTTATATCTATCGATTTATTGTTTGTCGATTTTTGATCTATTGTTTGTTGATTTTCGATCTATCAACCTCGATCTATTTTCGATTTATTGCTCTCAACGATGTAAAATCAACCAATGGCCACTACTTTGAATCCAACCGATGACCCCACCTCTACTTATTTCCTGCATGCTAGCGTCTCTACTTATTTCCTGCACGCTAGCGACAACTCTGTCACACTCATAGTCGCTGAATCATTCAACGGCGAGAATTATGTTTCCTGGTAGCGTGCGATCCTCATGGCGCTCAGAGTGAATAACAAAGGTGGTTTCATTGAGGGTACAACTTCGACCCCTTCGATAACTTCTAACCATATGTTATATATAGCTTGGCTTAGAGCAAACAATCTAGTTCTATTGTTTGTCCCATTCTTGTTGCGTTTTTCGTGTTTATTTTATCTTTCTTTTCCCCCCGTTTTAGGTCGTTTCTTTAGTTTTTAGTCCGTTTCGTGTTTTATTATGTGTTTTCCTTTATTTTGAGTCTTTAGGTGTTTTTCGTTTGTTTTTTCGGTTTTCTTTTGTGTTTTGTCATTTTTGGTGTGTAGGTCGGGAGCTTTGGGAGAATTTTCTCTTCAGAAAAAGTTTGTTTTGAGCGCATATTCTAATAGAGGGGTTTGTTGGTGACGCATAGCAAAAAACGGAACTAAATTCCGAGTTCGGACCAGCCAAACGAGCTCGAAACGTAAAATTGCGCAATGCAGTCCAAAGTCGCGACTCGCGAGAGAAATGTCGCGACTCGTGAGACCAAAGTCGCGACTCGCGAGATGAAAGTCGCGACTCGCGAGAAAAACTGAGGCTTAAGGAGCAGTTTCGTGTCGAAGTCGCAACTCGTGAGTTGAGGTCGCGAGCCGACCCTGTTTTTATTTTTGCTCGTTTTTACTCGTTTTAGCTCCGTTTTTCGCGCACTATATATCAAAACAATCCTTAGACTCGTGGAAAAAACCCCCAAGATCGTTCCTTTTAATTTTTCTCTCCAAAAACTCAATATTGTTAGGATAAATTTCTCCGCTTTTCTTTTTTTTTCTCTCACGCTTGGATTGTTGGACACAAAGATATTTAGATTGAAATCTTACAACCCTTAATCCGATTGTAAGTTTTTCAATTCTATTTTATTATTGTTGATTGGTTTTATGTTCTTAATTCCGGTTAACATGAAATTGAATATAAGCATGATGTAATCCATTCACCTAGGGTTAGGGATTTTGATTCTTGTTTTGAATTATGAGGAATGTGTTTTGTTCAATCTATACGAGTTGTGTGAATTATATGGTTAGTTGATTGATCACCATTCTAACCTATTTAATCGACGTTTAGAATCGAGAGGGGAGACGTCGGTCGATTTAGGCTCGTATAGAGTAGACATGTTCGTAAAAGTATTGTCTATGTGTTGCTTGTTTGAATGAATTTATCGTTTATGTTTGTGCTCTTGTTACGAAGAGTTATTGAGAATAGCCCTCTAGACGTGTAGGCTTGTTTAATCTCGTAACCGAACAAATAAGCGACATAGTTTAAGACTTGATGAGATTTCCCGACCCCTAGAACTTCTTCATTTTCTCTAGATATTTAATTGTTATTTCTTTAAATTGTATTTCTAGTTCTAGCTTGTTTTAGTTGACTCCCCAAATCAACCGTGATTAGAGTGTTTAGGACTTATTTTCTTTTCGTGTGTGATCAAGACCAACGCTAAATTCCGAACCGTCTTCCTCGAGAGATCGACCTGGGGAACGAATCATTCGATTCGGTACTTGGTAAAAAAATAAAATAATTTGCTACAACATCTATCCTGGCTCTTAAACTCTGTTTCAAAGGACATAAGACAAACTTTGTTGTTCTTTACGACTGCTAAAGATGTGTGGGAAAAACGTAGAGCTTGCTTGCATATAAGTTTGACTCGAGAAAAAATTAGTCATTTACTGTACAATACGTGCTTGTGTATAAGTTCATTTTTCTGTGTGGGTCTCACTCGAAGAAGTAAAAAAAAAATTGTCGGCAGCAACTTCTGAGAAATTATAGCGGAGGCCCTATTTATTCAAAAACAAATCTTTAGAGCATACTTGGATACAATTTCAGCCCTAAAAATCAAATCATTTTTAACTCAACCATTTTTTTTTAACTCAACCCATTATCATCAATATTATCAATATAATTAAATAATATCAATCACTCAATCTTACACACAACATCAACTTTAATTCATTATGCATCAACTCACATAATTTTAACTAACCATCACATCACATCATCTCTCTCTTACTTTTACATCAATTTAATTTTAATTAATTTATTTTAAATATTATTTTAATATACACACTAACAAACCCTACCAACTTTTTCAAATTTAACCAACTCAAACCAAAAATTCAATTAAAACAAAACTTTTTATATCCAAGCATGCTCTTAATATACAAACACACCTTACAAATATACACNCATATATATATATATATATATATATATATATATATATATAGGGTTGAGTTCACATGAGAATGGTACTTAGTGAAAGAAATGAGAATAAATTGTAGCCATTAGATCGGATGATCTAATGTCTAAAAAAAAGTCAAACATATACCTTCATTAAGGGTATTTCGGACATTTTTCCTACATCTATCAGTGGACCCACCAGACCCACCAACCAATTAGTCCCACATCCCCAACAACCGTCCAACTCAGCCCACTTGTCTCTCTCTCTCTCTCTCTCTCTCTCTCACATACACACACACGGGGAACAGTACCAGGCATGAATCTGTTTCTACCACAAGAAGGTCACGCCGCCCCGCCATCGCCGGCCTCCGCCGTCGCCAACCTCCGCTGCCACGATCATCATTATGTCCGACCTTCATTTACCGCACGACAGCAGCCGTCGGAGGGCCGAGGATTGACCGGGAATAAAAAATTTGCACAGCCCAGCGAGGTCCTCTACCACACGACAGTCCCGCCGCATGTGACCGCTGGCGTCCGCCACCGTCGTCTTCACTCTGTCCGATCTTCCTCTACAGCGCAATCAGCCATCTACCGTACAATCAACCATAACTCTGTCCGACCTTCCTATATCGCCTCCGTCATCATCTTCTGTCGAGCCTTCTCCGTTCTTCAGTCTGCGAGGAATCCATCTCATCCTGGCCCGCCGTCGACGTCCGACGATCCCCAAAAAGCAAACACCCTGTCAATTCAATGGAGAAACGATCTGATTTTTGGCAATTAGGGGATTGGATTTGGGCTTTTCTTTTTGGAAATTTAATAATTTATAGGGACCTAATTACAATTATAGGAATTTTTATTATATTTCAATTTAGTCCATGGGTCAAATTTATAATTTTAAAAAAATTATAAAAAAAATTATTTTTATAAATTTTTTATACGTATATATTAAAATAATAAATGAAAATGTTAAATAAAGAAAATGTAAAATATTAAAATAATAGAAAATAATAAATAATAAATATTGAAATTATAAATAATTTTTATTAATATTGATAATAAATATTTCGATTATTTAGGTTAATTTAATTAACCATTCAAATAAACTAATTATTTCGGATCGATGGTATATTGGATTTACACATTAAAAAAAATCCATACTACAGAATGCACGCACATTAGTGAATATGAGTCTGAACAATAGCGTTAGACCAAATGCACATTAATGCGTTCGACAATGCACGTTACCATAACATTGTGCATATCCACATATGTTAAAAATTCAGTTATTTTGCTTTAGTTTTAGCATTAGTTAGGGCATCCACATCCATAAATTTTTCTCTCATTCATTCAATCAAAAAGTTACACTCTCTCTCATCCACATCATCTTCTCTCTCCATTTAAACACACACCCACATCCCTACACATTCATTTAAATACGAATATGGGACCCATCCATTCATTCAATACAAATTTTAATATTCTATTCTCAATAAAAATAATGAATTAATATTTTTAAATTATAATAATAAATTTTAAATGCATGAAAGTAAAAGAACACTACAAGACCAAAAATAACTTATATTAAGATTACACAAGAAAAAATAGTACAATTACAAAATATAATTTTTTTACTGGCTAAAATGAGTCCAAATATGCTCAACTAAATCGGCACGAAGTTGATGATGAACTGTGTTATCTTGTATCTCTGAACTTCTACGGATATAATTTTGAAATTCTTGATTTGAACCCTGGACAGGTTGTGCTGTGTTGACATCCGAGTCTGGCTCCTATGAAGATCATGGTCTGAGGGACCAGGAATTGGGCGGTGGCCGACCGGATTGATGAGGCCGGTCACCGAATTTGTTCGTAGGTGCCGAGCTGAGTGCCATATCAAAGTCAACGGGAGCGGCGGTCAAAGTCAGTCCCGAGGTTGGCACCTAGACTCCCCTATTGCAAGGTCGGTCTGGTCCAGTGCCGAGTGGAGAAGGGACCACGGAGGTCGGAAGACGAGCTGAGTATGAGTCAAAGTCAACAATTTTACGGACAACGCCATATCCCGAGATCGGTACTTCAGCACTCACGTTATGGTGCCGACCAGCCCCGATATGGGATCTGGAAGACCGGAGGACAAGCAGATTGTCATAGACCAGTTCGGCACCCTACCAGTTCGGCCTCGTAAGGGTTAAGTGTCCAGAAAACAGTTAAATAAGGCCACTTGACAATCAATGATTGCCGATGGGACACTCGAGACTAGCCTGCAGGTCTATGACGTCTAGCCCGGCCGAGGAGCATGTCCGCATTAAATGCAGCCCATACCAGCATTAAATGCGTTGCAGGTAATGATTGGAAGATCCCTAAATCACTCCTAATCAGTCAGGGAAACACCGGCCTGTCTTGCCAAACTACTGTACAACAAGACCCGTAAGCAGTACCCGAACAATATCACATTTAAGAGCCCTATAAATAGGAGTCTTGGGCATTTATTTTGGGTTGTTGAATCCCAACTGTCTCTACTCTCTCTACATTTTCTCTCTCTAAACTTGTAAGGAATTTGTGTAAGAATTTGTAAGTATATCGCAAGTGCCGTCCTCGTACGAGAGGCCGACCTCGTGATCAGTTAATCAAATCATAATTAAACCGTATTCCTTTGCCTTTTCCCGTTACTTTTTCACTATTTATCTTTTTTAACCGTTGACCGGAAACGCCCGTCAACAGTTTGGCGCTAGAAGGAGGGCACCATAAGTTACTTGGTGTCAATTTTTCGATCTTGTGAAACTCCACTTTGAACAACTTTTCTTTCCAACTTTTTCTCTCCAACACACTCGAAATGGTTTCCTCGGATCACAATGAGTCCACCCAACAGTCCGGCGACCAGTCACGTCGGCGCAACGGCGGGGAGACCTCTCGCCGAGCTCAGCAGGGGCCTATAGTCTCTGTCCCGCCAGTTCTCACCTTCGCTGCGGCCATGCAGCACCCAGACGTCCTCAAAGCTCTCGAGGGGGTTTTCGCAAAGGCGCTCGCCAGCCAGGCAGCCGGGGGAAACACCGCGGCGCCCACAGAGAATCCCGGCAATACCCTGCTCCATATCCCCGAGAAGGAGGCCGGGGTCAAAAGAACCCGACGAAGTCCAAAACCACGGCCCAATCACCCAACCTCGAGGCCCGGAACTGCCGCGACAAGAGCACCAGACCGGCACCTACCGAACAGACAAGAGAGAGTCGTCCGGAGCAAAGCCTCCAGATCGTCCGCCGCTCTGTTTATCAACGCCTGGGCAATAAGAGCCAAGCCAATCGCGATCTTCGGGAGGTCATCAAGCGAGGCAAAGCTATAGGGCGTGACACCGACGAAGTCGCGGCCCTCAAGCGCCGAATCGCTGAACTAGAAGGCTGACACCCCTCCAGGAGTGAGTTGTCACTCCCTGCCTGTCCACAATCTTGCACATGACCGACTCCCCGAGTCACGGACAACGCTTCACCTCTTTCCCCCGACATCTTGCAGGAAGCCGTCCCGAAGAAAATACAAGTGCCCCAGCTCGGCCTTTATGATGGGAGTTCGGACCCCGACTCCCACATTGGTCTCTACACCTCGTGGATGGACCTGCACGGCACCTCTGACGCCCTACGCTGCCGCATGTTCTCCTTGACGCTGGGACCGAAGGCGCAGAGGTGGTATCACTCTCTTTACCCCCATTCCATTTCCTTTTGGGGGCAGCTCAGGTCGGCGTTCCGGTCACACTCTATCGGATCGCAAGTCAACCTCGCCCCCAAAGAATCCATCGCCAACATTGTCCAGGGCGAGAACGAGAGCCTGAAGGACTACATCACTCAGTTCAACGACCGGGTCCAAAACATGAAACGGTGCCACCCTGATGCCCTGCTGATCACCGCCCAGGGCGGCCTGAGGCCGAAAACGCTGTTTAAGTGGTCCCTGTACCAGAACAAGCCAACTACTTACCAGGAGTTCCTTTCCCGAGCTCAGGACTACATAATGGCGGAGGAGTCCTCGTCGATCCCGACGTTCGACCCTACGCCGGCACCGGCAAAGGGAAAGGCGAAAGAGGAAAAACTTGGAAAACCCAGCAAGTCGTTCGCCGAGATCCGAGCTCAGCGGAGGCAAAGAGCTGAGGAGCTGAAGTAAAGCTATCAGAGCGTCTTCTCGGTAGGAGCCGCTGCGGTCTATGAGGAGATTGAGGCAAAGGGACTGCTGCCGGACCCAAAGCCGATGTTCATCGACAAAGACAAGATGGACAAGACCCGCTACTGCACCTACCATAAGGCGCACGGGCACAACACCGACTAGTGCCAAAATCTGATCTCGGCACTGCTCAAGCTGATCGACGACCCGCAGATGAAGAGATTCACCCATTCCGGGGTGAAGAGAAAGAAAGGGGCACGTTTTGAGGGAGGCCTCGACAGTGACGATGACGCCGACGTGAACCCTCGAAGGAAGAAGTCGCAACAGGGCGGCCCCCATGAAATCATGACCTTCTGCCCTGCTCGCCAAGATGAGACCGGCACCTCAAGGAGCAGGAAGAGAGACCGATCCCCACGCACCGAGGCCGACCTGACCGACTACCCAACTCGGCGCGTCAACACGAGCCGGGGCGAGTCCCTCCTCTCCAGGAGGCGAACCAAGGCCTATGCCCGGCAGAGGGTGATGCATGCCGATAGCAGACCGGCGCCGGAGCCAACCCCAAACAAAATCTCCTTTACAGATGAGGATGCCTTCTTGTTCGACCACCCTCACTTCGACGCCCTGGTGATCACGGCGCTGATCATGGCAATAAAGATCCATCGCATCATGGTCGACACCGGGGCTTATGCGAGCATCCTCTATTATGACACCTTCAAAAAGATGGGGATCGACAAGAAGGAAGTACAGCCTTGTTGCGAACGGATCCAAGGCTTCAACGGACAGACAATGGCCCCCGTCGGTCAAGTCACATTACTGGTCCGTTTCGGAGAAAAAAGGGGGCCCACGAAGACCATCTTGGAAACTTTCAAAATCGTGGACTGCCCTAGTGAATACAACTCCATTCTGGGGAGGACGGCCCTCTACAAGCTAAAGGCCGCCGTCTCCATATTTCACTACTCCCTCAAGTTCCCGACCTCAGATGGAGAGGGGACCCACCGTGGGAATTAGAGGGAAGCGCGGGAGTGTATCTTGACCATCCCGCGCATGGAAATAAATGCGGCAGACCCCCTTGCCGACGCCGAGGCGACAGACGCCGGGTCGGCACGCCATGGTCCTAGGGGCAACCGCATGCTGGGAAATCAGACAGGTTCGCACCCATTGACCTCGTCAAGTGCTGACCCCGTCAACATGGGACTCGAGACAGAGGTGGACAGCCCGACCCCTGATGCCGGGCTAGATAACCCCAATCAGGGGGACGGCCGCATGCTGGAAAATCCGATAGGCCCGCTCCCCTCGACTGACGGCGGTACCGGCCAGGCAGTGGGAGGATTCGGGGCCGACCTGGACCTGGACAGGGGAAGAAGGGCCGGTAAGGAGCCGGCCAGCGAAGAAGACGAGCTCGACCCCCGAACCCAGTATGAGGAGAAACGAGGGACAAAGAGGGCCGAGCAAATGGACGAAGTGGAAATCGTCTTCGTCGACAAGGAGACTTGCCAGAAGCAACTCTGGATCGGGAGCAAGTTACTGGGGCCGCTTAAAGCCGAGCTGACCCAATTCGTCCGGGAAAATGCAGACATCTTTGCGTGGACCCACGAAGACATGGTCGGCATCGATCCGCGGGTTGCCTGCCACCGGCTGCAGGTCGACCCCACGGTCAAGCCGGTCGTGCAAAAATGAAGGAAACTCGGCCCGGACCGACAGCAAGCCTTGGAGAACACACCTCTTTCTACTCGGCACGTGGCCTCTACTGCTACACCATGATGCCATTCGGACTGAAGAATGCCGGGGCCACCTACCAGCGCCTAGTTAATAAGATGTTTGCTAGTTTGATAGGTGTAAGCATGGAAGTGTATGTAGATGATATGCCAGTTAAGTCTGTGTACGCGTCTGATCATGTAAAAGATCTCAATAAAATGTTTTCTATATTGCGTGATTACTCGATGAAATTAAACCCGAAGAAGTGTACTTTCGGTGTCGGTTCGGGAAAGTTTTTGGGATATATCGTCAGCCAACGCGGCATCGACGCAAACCCCGAAAAAATCAAGGCAGTTCAAGACCTCAGCCCGCCGACCTCGATTAAGGGAGTCCAAAGCCTAACCGGCAAGCTCGCCGCCCTGAGCAGGTTCATCTCAAAGTCCACCGACCGTTGCAAACCTTTCTTCGACGCCATCAAGAAAAATCACAAGTTCGAATGGATGACGGACCGCCAAAGGGCGTTAGAGGCGATCAAGGAGACCCTCAGCCGGGCTCCGACAATGCAGAAGCCCCGCCCAGGTGAGATGCTCTACCTATACCTGGGAATATCCGAGGTGTCGGCAAGTGCCGCCCTGATTCGAGAAGAGGCCTCAAACCAATACCCGGTCTACTATGTAAGTAAGGCCTTGCACGATGCCGAGCTGCGGTACCTTCCGATGGAAAAACCTGCCTTTGCCCTTGTAACCGCAACTTAGAAACTTGACCGTACTTCATGGAATATTCAGTCACCGTCCTCACAGCCTACCCGCTAAGGCAGATCCTACACCGGCCCGATACTTCGGGTCGGATGGTGAAATGGGCGGTGTAGCTGGGACAATACGACATCCATTATCGACCCCGAACATTAATGAAGGGGCAGGTAATATCGGACTTTGTAGCCGAATTCACGCCGGGAATCGAAGAGGCGAACAACGAGATCCTTGGGTGATGTACGTCGACGGGTCCTCCACTGCCGGAAGAGCAGGCGGAGGAGTCATCCTTGTGGATCCCCAAAAGAAACTCTTTTGCCATTCAATCCAGTACCTCTTTCCGGCGACCAACAACAAGGTCGAATACGAGTCATTGCTATCCGGGCTCGGTCTAGCCGAGGCCATGAGCTTAACCGACCTCATCATATACTCCGACTCGATGCTAATGGTTAAGCAAGTCTCCGGGGAATTTGAGGTCAAAGAATCGAGGCTGGTTCCCTACCTGGGACTAGTAAAGAAAAGGTTGGCCAAACTCCGGACCCGAATAGAACACATCCCCCGGGCGGAGAACGTGCAGGCCGACGCCTTGGCCCGCCTCGCCTCAAGTGCCGGGGTGGAAAGCGTTGAGTATGTACAAGTCGCCCACTAAGAACAACCTTTTGTGCTCAGCACTTCCATTCTAAGTGCTGGTCACACCCCCGAAGATAAGGAGCCGAGTTGGATGGTCCCGATCCGATCGTATCTCGAGACCGGTGCATTGCCGTCTGACCCAAAAGAGGCCAGACAGCTCCGTACCCGGGCAGCTCGGTTTACGATCGTGGCCGGTGAACTGTTCAAGAGGGGGTACTCGGCACCTTTGCTCAAATGCATAGACGAGAAAGGCGCCGAGTACGTACTCAAAGAGATTCACGAGGGAGTGTGCGGGAACCATTCCGGAGGATACGCCCTTGCTCACAAAGTCCTCAGCCAAGGCTATTATTGGCCGAGCCTGAAGAAGGACGCCTTGGAAATGGTCCGGAGATGCGCAAAATGCCAGACTTTTGCACCTAACATCATCCAACCTTCCCAGCCCCTGAAATCGATATTCAGCCCGTGGCCATTCGCCAAGTGGGGTGTCTACCTAATCGGCCCCCTGCCTACCGGGAAGGGCGGAGTGAAGTACGCGGTCGTTGCCGTGGACTACTTCACGAAATGGGCAGAAGTCGAGCCACTCGCCACCATCATGGAACATAAAATGATTGATTTTCTATGGAAGTCTATCATATGCCGGTTCGGGTTACCGAACTCTATAATCACCAACAACGGGAAAAAATTCGAAGGGGAGAAATTAGAAACATTTTGCGAACAACACGGCATCAAACACTTTTTCTCGACACCCTATCACCCCCAATCCAACGGCCAAGGCGAAGCGGTGAACAAAATAATCAAACAAGGGCTTAAAGTCCGGCTTGAAGCCGCAAAAGGGGTCTAGCCGGAAGAACTCCCGAACGTGCTCTGGTCGTACCGCACCACGACCAGATCGTCTACCGGAGAAACGCCGTTCTCATTGGCATACGGGACCGAAGCAATGGTACCCGTGGAACTCGGCACCCCGACCTTTCGGGTAACCCACCTTAAAGAAGGATCCAACTCCGAGTCGCTGAGAGCAAACCTCGACCTGGTAGACGAACACCGGTCGCAAGCCGAGCTCAGGAACGCGACGTACAAGAGGCGAAGTGAGAGGTACATTCCCAAGTTAAATCGCGCTCTTACCAGGTCGGCGACTTGGTGCTAAAAAGGGTGACAGGCCCTGATCCCGGACCACTCAAGCCGAGGTGGGAGGGACCCTACAAGATCAGCGAGGTCCTTCCCCACGGGGCCTATCGTCTCGAACACCTGGACGGCACCCCCCACCAATACCCATGGAATTCGGCGTTTTTGAAGAAGTTCTACCAATAGGCTTGAGGCGGTCTTTTGTAACGATGTTTTATAAAAGTATGTAGTTTTTGCTTGTTTGCATATATTGTAAAAGCATGTAGTTTATACTTGTTTGCACATATTTTTGGCGTCGAGTCGAAGCGACGTAAATAACGTAAGGAACGAAGTGTTGGCTAGGATCAGCATGATGACCTAGTCGGCACTAGCTGGGCTCAACTAGGAAGCCCAGTCAGGCCAATAATACCACCGAGTCCGAACGCGAGACCGGTCTGGTAAGATGCCACATAACTATGTACAGGTCGGATCAGTACGATGGCCAGGCCGGCACGAGCCGAGCTCGGCAAAGTAGCCCGGTAAGGCCACAGTCACCAACGTAAGGAATGAACGACGTGCTCGAACGCGAAGCTCGACATGGCCAAACCATCGCCCGATCCTACGAATGAATCGGATAGGTAATGCGCCAAAGTAAATAAAAAGTGTCGAGCCCAATCTCGAGGCTCGGCCGAGTAAACAAAAGTGTCGAGCCCAACCTCGAGGCTCGGCCAAGTAAATAAAAAGTGTCGAGCCCAACCTCGAGGCTCGACCAAGTAAATAAAAAGTGCCGAGCCCAATCTCGAGGCTCGCCAAGTAAATAAAAAGTGTCGAGCCCAATCTCGAGGCTCGGCCGAGTAAACAAAAGTGCCGAGCCCAATCTCGAGGCTCGGCCAAGTAAATAAAAAGTTCTGAGCCCAACCACGAACGAATAATAAGCGCCCTACCGGCACTCAAGCCGCACTTGGAATAATTAGAAAGTTGCAAACACGCATACGCAGAAATGCAAAAAACACCATTCATCCAAAGGAATTGAAAATAACAATCCTTCAAAACATTAAAAATATCCATAATTCAAAACGGCTCGCAGGCCAAAAGCAATAAAAGTATTTATATTTTAAGAAGGACGACAGGCGGTCGACACAATGGCTCGCAGGCTGGAGAGAAACTAATGGCCAGAAGAAGGACCGGAGGTCGGATCCACAACGGTCGGGTCCGAAGGTTCTGCCTCCACCGCAGCATTCTTGACGGCCTCCCCACCAACGCCCTGGTCGGCCCCGCTCTCACCCTCGGCCGCACCTGAGGTTCCGGCCTCATGATCGTTTGCCCCCCGCAAAATCCGAGAGGGGTCGGCCTCATCAGCAAAATCTCTTGTCGGCAGCAAGAAAGATGTGTAGTCGGACGGGATTTCGCCCGGCTGCAGACGCATCTCGTCGGGGGGCGTCACACCAAAGTTGGCGAAGCCGACGATCTCGTCCTCAGCCCAGCCTCTCTGACGACGAACCAGCGCGGCCTCTTCCTCATCGACCTCGCACACCAGCCCTTTGAACTCGGCCTCCAACCCATGCTTGGAGATCTTCGCCCGCATTATTTCGCGAAAATCCTCCAAGGTGAGGAGGCCGGAGTCAATTCGCTGGAAGAGCCAGAAGAGGTTATAGCCGACCCCGGAGTCCATGTCGGCCATTATATCTTTGCTGATTAGCTCTTGGATCTCCGGGTACGTCGGCAGTCGAAGAGGGACACGAGAAAGGCCGTTCCCTTCCGCGTCCTCGGCAGTGTGCATCTCCAGCAGTATGCGCCTCAAGCTGCTTCTAGAGGCTGACAACATGAGCCTGGAGCTTGTCAAGTTCGGCCACGTGCCGATCAACCTCCTCGCTCAACGCCTTGGCATGCTGCTCCGACAGCTCGAATTCCCTGGCAGCCCAGACCTCCTTCTCCTTCCTCAGCTCCTCGGCCATCCTGGCCGTCGCCTGAGAAGCTTCGAGCTCCCTCTCTCCGGCCTTCATTGCCTCGGCCTCTGCCAGCACGAGTCAATTCTCTAGCTCCGAGGTCCGCTTCTCCTTAGCGTTCAGAGAGGCGATCTTTCCACAGCAGAGCTCGTGGTCGGCCTCCAACTTCCGGTGGTCGGCCAGGGTTTTTTGTGACCGGTCGGCAGCCTGAACGAGCTCGACCAAAGCCCGGGAAACGCCGCATGCTGGAGGAGCGAGGGGGTAGAGAGCTGAGAAACGCCGGCCTGGGCGGTCGGCGTCCAGGCAACGAGAGGGAGTCGGGCTGCCCGCACCACCTCCTCAGGCACCCCGAACTCATTGGGGACGGAGACTCCATCAACAGCCCGAAGGTCGAGGAACCAGTCGTCCGGGAAGCCGGGGAGGGCCTTAGCCACCCGAGCCCCCCGCTCGGCATCAATAGGGACGAAGGAGTGCGCCTTATCCTAGTGGACGTGGGCCATCTTCTCCTTTGCCGTCCCCGAACTATCCGCCTCGGCACCCTTCCTCTTCTTGGCAGCGACCTGATCCCTGGTACTTCCGCCCGGGGCCTCGCCGCCAGTCGAGCTTGGCCCCTCTCTGGTCCGGCGCCTCGTCAGGCGCGGTTCCGCTGCAGGCACACGAGGACCTTGGGGGACGGCGGGGTCGGCTTTAGGTGCCGCCGAAACGGTCACGTCGGCAGCTTGGGGTGTCGGCTCCTTGTTGAGCGCCGCCCTCTTCTTCGCCAAATTCAAACGTCCAGACATAGCAGCTTTAGTTCTAGCCTTGAGGGGATTGGGGTGCTTGCGTCGGTGTTTGTTGCAGCCTTCGTCGACTCAAACCCTTTTAAGCGAAGGATAGGGTAGTAAACTGCGAGCAAGTGATGGTCAAGAAGGAATCAGAAATTACCGACGTAAATTACATAGATATATAAACTAATGCGGTACCTGGCTGAAAAATTTTGTCAATAATCACTGAGCTGAGGTTGTGCTCGAGTAGGCTCTCCTCCTTGGTAAGTACCGAGTAATGCCTCCTTTCCGGATTTAGTCTCAACAAAGTGCTGACCCGGACCGCAAGGGAGGAGCTAAGAATCGAGCTCGTGCTATGGACTGAAAACGTAAATCACGACCTGTTAGCACGAAAAAGGGGAAATCAGTGAATAGCAAAAAGAAAAAAAAAAGAAAAAGCTTACTAGCATGGGAAATGAAATGCGTAGGCGGGTGCCGGGTTGCATCCTGGGTCTTCCACTCGCCACCGACCCAGAACCACTTCGGCATGTACCCATGTAGGGTCTCCGGCAACTTAGCCACCAGCGCCTTGTCAATGCCCGGTAATACCGAGCTGTAATAGTTGTCTGTGTCACCGGAGCGCTTGAAGGAGAATAAGGCCTTCACCTCGTCACCTGTAGGATCGGGCCAACCCTCGCGGCAGAACATGACGATCAAACTCATGAGGCGAGCAAACACCGTCGGCACGTACTGGCTGATGTTGATCTCGAGCTCACTGAGAATATCGTTGAGCGCACCGGGCAGGGGAAAGCTGAGGCCCAACTGAATACTGTGGCGATAAACTCCGATGCAGCCCGGCGGCGGGCAATGGATCCGCTCTTCGGGATAAGGTGCGAAGATCCGAACCTTGGGGCCGAAATTGTACTTCCCCCTCAATTGAGCCAGGTCGGCATCGTCAAGAACCGACCCCGTAGCCCAAGCCGCCGCATCGCTTGGAGTTGCCCAAACTCTCTCGGGTCTGCCCCAAAACCCCTGTGGAGCGGTAGTCACCGCTTCGAGGGCGGCATCAGTCGCCGCGTCACCCAGACCCATGGGAACATGCTCCCGACCGCTGGTGTCCCCCCGGACGGTCTCATCGATCAGATCTGGGTCAACGTCAGAGTCGGAGTCTAAAAAACCAAGGTCGATCGAGTCGGCATCGGCCGCGACCGATTGGTTCAGATCGGCACCAACACCCTCGTGCAGTGGCGACGGGGGGGCCCCGGAGTCGTCGCCTCCGCCACCAGAGGCGGTCTCGACCGCCGAAAAGTCCGATCGGACTACAGAGATAGGGACGGCAGTGATGATGATATTCGCCGACGCAAAGGGAGAGTGCACGGCCTGCTCACTGTCAACGTCGACCACGCCGAAAAAGGGACCGCCGCCCTCGCCGGAGGAACCGCCATCGCCCGCGATTTTGAAGGAAAAGACATCGCGGCGAAAAAACAAGAAAGGAAAACAAAAAAGAGGTTGAGTGAGGATTACTGGAAAGTTACCGAGGACGATCGCCGGAAAGTTCTTGGGACGGGCTCGAAGATTACGCTAAGCTTTCGGGCGCTCGAAGGTTCGAAATGTCGAAAGTAGGAAAAGTTGTGAGGATTCTTGAGAAGGGATATATATAAGGTCGCACGACCAATTAGGTGGAGACACGTGTGACGGATTTCAAAATTTGAAATTCAAAATAAAGGGAACCGAAGCGTCTGGAGGAAGCCAACCGCCACATCTTTTCGAAACGCCTGGCTAGGGGTCTGCCACGTGTCACCCGCGCATGGTCACAATTAATACGTGTCTTCTTAGTTGCTATTAACAAGTGTGGCGGAGATGCCGACCTCTAGAGAGGACCAGATACGACCCCGACGGATCCGGCTTGGATTCAAGTGATAAGCGACGACCTCGAGAGAGGCACAGTAGGCCTCACCCAAGCTCGAGGGCCTCTATGTTGACATCCGAGTCAGGATCCTATGAAGATCATGGTCTGAGGGACCGGGAATTGGGCGGTGACCGACCGAATTGATGAGGCCGGTCACCGAATTTGTTCGTAGGTGCCGAGCTGAGTGCCATATCAAAGTCAATGGGAGCGGCGGTCAAAGTCGTTCCCGAGGTTGGCACCTAGACTCCTCTATTGCAAGGTCGGTCTGGTCCAGTGCCGAGTGGAGAAGGGACCACGGAGGTCGGAAGACAAGCTGAGTATGAGTCAAAGTCAGCAATTTTACGGACAACGCCATAGCCCGAGATCGGTACTTCAGCACTCACGTTATGGTGCCGACCAGCCCCGATATGGGATCTGGAAGACCGGAGAGCAAGCAGATTGTCATAGACCGGTTCGGGACCCTACCAGTTCGGCCTCGTAAGGGTTAAGTGTCCAGGAAACAGTTAAATAAGGCCACTTGACAATCAATGATTGCCGATGGGACACTCAAGACTAGCCTGCAGGTCTATGACGTCTAGCCTGGCCGAGGAGCATGTCCGCATTAAATGCAGCCCATACCAGCATTAAATGCATTGCAGGTAATGATTGGAAGATCCCTAAATCACTCCTAATCAGTCAAGGAATCGCCGGCCTGTCTTGCCAAACTACTGTACGACAAGACCCGTAAGCAGTACCCGAACAGTATCTCATTTAAGAGCCCTATAAATAGGAGTCTTGGGCATTTATTTTGGGTTGTTGAATCCCAAATGTTTCTACTCTCTCTACATTTTCTCTCTCTAAACTTGTAAGGAATTTGTATAAGAATTTGTAAGTATATCGCAAGTGTCGTCCTCGTACGAGAGGCCGACCTCGTGATCAGTTAATCAAATCATAATTAAACCGTATTCCTTTGCCTTTTCCCGTTACTTTTTCACTATTTATCTTTTTTAACCGTTGACCGGAAACACCCGTCAACATGCTGGCTCTTCATCCTCGTCATTGTGCCAATTTGTTACTACAACTCCTTCATTTTCAACAATCATATTATGTAGAATAATGCATGTCAACATAACAAACTTCAGTTTTTTTCTATACCAAAATCGAGCAGAACCTCTTACAATTGCCCATCGAGACTGAAGCACCCCAAATGCTCTTTCCACATCCTTTCGAGCAGCTTCTTGTTTTTCTTTAAATAACTTTCTTTTAGGATATGACGGGCATGGAAAAGACTTTGTGAACGTAGCCCATTCTGGATATATTCCATCTGTAAGATAATACCCATTTGCATATTGCGTGCCGTTGACTGTAAAATTAATGTTTGGTGCATTTCCTTGCAACACATTATTAAATAGAGGAGATTCATACAATACATTGATATCGTTACGTGATCCTGCAACACCAAAAAAGGCATGCCATATCCACAAATCGTGTGAAGCAACCGCTTCAAGGACAATCGTAGGAGACCCATGTCCTCTTGTAAATTGGCCTTTCCAAGCAACTGGACAATTTTTCCATTCCCAATGCATACAATCAAAGCTTCCAAGCATACCCGGAAAACCATGATTTTCTTCATGCATTTGGAGGAGTCTTTGAACATCGCTACTATTCGGTCTTCTCAAATATTCATCACTGAAAATTTGAACCACACTTTCACAAAATTTAAAAAGACATTTGATAGCAGTTGACTCATCCATAAGTAAATACTCATCAAGGTGGTCAGCTTGGACTCCATAAGCCAACTGACAAATGGCTGCTGTGCATTTTTGAAGTGGTGACAAACTTTGTGGCACCCCGCCTTACTAGTTTTGAAAAATCAGAGTAAAATTTTTGCTTTTGTTTTTGAAAGGTGGTGCGAGCTTGGTTTTCGAAAACACTAACTTGTTGCGGGATAACACAGATAAAAACTTTACTTAACTTACTCACAGACATACATAAAACATGCAACCAAACTATCTGCTATGGATAATGGAATTAAACATGCAATGTCTGAACTGTCTTGCACAGTCTAATTCTGCTAGCGGAAGCATATCCGAAATACAACATACATGCATACATATCCGAATAATACATGATCATAAATACAAGGACATAAAATGTGCGTAAAAATGTCCTCGACTGTCATGACCACGATTTGCCACGCATAGCTCACCCGGCACGCTCGACTCCGTCTCCTGAAAAACACAATGGGGGCGTGAGCAAACCACTATGCTCCGCAAAGACCAGTACTGAATAAGACATCATGTACAATAACGTATCATGAATATAAATATATAAGAGCTGAACTGTAAACTTTTCTTTTCTTTCTGTACTGTGGTCAAAAGACCCTTGGCCTCGGCCGCTCGTGTGCACACACCAATGGGATATTAAGGCCCTCGGCCTCCACCAATACCAGGTAAAACTCGAAAGGCCCTTAGGTCGGCCAATCACCTGGAAAAACTGACTGTCTCGAACATACCTCTGTCATGGTACAGATATTATATATAATGTGGAATCTAGTACATGACCTCCACCTGATAACGGAACTGATGCAAGTGTTGACTGGAGTAGCGGTCGGAGGCTCGACTCTCCTTAGGCTACATAAACATTTAAGCAAAATAATGCTAAGTATAATGCTCGGAATATTTAATTATATGCTAAAGTGCTCTGTAACGCCCCAAATCAGTAATAAGAATAAGAATGGTTTCACTGCTCGACTATAAGTGAAATCTGTAATTTTTCAGAAATTCCGAGTTATATTATATATGCTAAATGCTCAATTAATTCATAAGTATGATAGATTAATCTTTGGAATTTTCTATGTTAAGTATAAGTCAAGATCAATCCATTAATTTAGGTTGATAAGTTGTAGTTAATCGACTCGAGAAATTATCGGCTTCGAACCCTAGTTTGGTTCCGATTATTTTTCAAGTTAATTCTCGAGCCTAGCCAAGTCTTGATATGTTGTACTTAGAATAATTTTCTAAGTCTTGGAATACCAAGAAGTAAACCTTAGACAATTTATAATCGAGCCTTAGAACATGCCGAGTCCTAATAGCATAATACTTAGAATTTTCTAAGTATTATGAAGTGCGAATTCAAGTCATAGACCTCGTTCAGAAAATCAAGAAGTTAACCGAGCCACTCGAGCCGCGACCCCGCCCAAGGCCCCGGGTCGAGGTCCGAGACCAAGCCTAAGTCTTAACCAACACTTGGTATATTTTTCTAAGTCATAGGGACTCAAGAAAAGCCTCAAAAATCGGTTCAAGTGTCATTCACGCGCCGAGTCCATGGTCCCCGCGCAGCAGGCCCTGCCCACGCGCCCAGCACGCCGCCCACGCGCCCAGCAGGCCAGTCCCGCAGGCCCAGCAGCCCAGCGCCCCGCGCGCCCAGCAGCAGCCCAGCAAAAAGCCGCGCCCAGGGCCCCCGCGCCAGCCCAACGCCCAGCAGCGACAGTCCAGCTTCCAAGGCCCAAAACTCCATTTTTCGGCCCACTTTCGTCATGACCCATTTCTTGCGTGTAATTAGGACCTAATGAGGGTCTAATTAAGCTTAAGTTGCCCTAACAAAAGATTAACCAAAGGCATCTAACATGGGTAATATTTAATTGGTAAGTGCATGAGCATGATGGGTCCTTCATTATTTTAATCACTTGTGCATGTCTTTGTCCCCTAGTCTTGAACCAAGGCTGACCAGATTCCTCCACCATGATTTAATACTCTAAAAAGAGCTCCAAAGACCGTACAATGCCATGACAATCATGCCCCATTACCTCAAAATCCATACTCTTGGAAAATGGATGTTCTCACCATGGAGCCTTGTTATATCCGCCCCCAAGCCCTATTTAAGCCTCTCCACCTCAGTTGGTGATAGTTCTTGCACCCTTAAACATTCTAAGACTTTATAAGTTCAGCATATTTCAAGAGGAGAAGGGAGAAAACCGAGCCAAAGTCCTTTTGGCCTCTACCGAGCGCGCGCGACCCGGGGAAGAGCACCACCGCACTCCACCCATCTCCAAGCATAATCTCTCGAGGCTTAGCAATATCTAAGTGTTCCTTAGATTTTTCTAAGTCTTTTGGAGGTGATAGGCCCGAGCAAATTCCACTCCAAGTCCACCCTAAGCCCCAAAACCGAACCTAGCCTTAGTTTGAGCCTTAATTCGAATTCTCCACTTCCAGTCGAGGTAAGCTCGTGCCTTATGAGTTCATAAATTATTTTACGTCATTTTAGGATTTTTCATGAAGAAAAATCAAGCCATGCAAGTGATTAAGTGCTAGTTTCGAATTTAATGGCCTTAAAAATGAAATTTTAGTAGAAAGCATGTTAAAGTCGAGATTGTAGGCTAAATCACCCTTAAATATCATGTCATTGATGGTGTAAAAATTTGAATGTAAGTGGAGTTCATTACCTTGGTCAAATCATTCATGAAAATATGCTATTTTGGTCACCCGAGGCCCATCCTCATGCATGCATGATATGACCTAAGTGTTAGCCATTATAGTCATCATTTGTGAGGTATAACATTCGGTCCTTAGTAGATTTGCATGTTGAGAAAGTTGGTTCGGAGGTTTAGTGCTCGTGCGTGCAATATAAGCCCTAACGAGTAGCATGCATGTGGACCCGGGATCCACTAGTGTTTCATAGCATATTTGTGCCTATTTTATCATGCTAAGTTCATATGTCATGCATGTCACCGGAGAAAGTCGCCGGAGGTCCGGCAAGGGCCGACTTTGGTCACTGGCCGCGCACACAGTGCGACAGTACCCAGCCCCGAGCCAGTCCGTGCCCGCGCCAGCATGCGCGAGGTACCCGCAGCACCAGTGCCCGCGACAGTGTGCCAACAGCGCCTGTCCGCGCCCGCGTGCGAGGTCTCGGCGCCAGTCGCGCCCAGCACCTCCGACAGCGCCCG
>BKCP01004516.1:347092-404847 GCA_008636005.1 Striga asiatica | reverse complement strand
ACTTGGCACGGACGCTGCCGGGCGTCGTGCGCATGGACCGTGCACGCTGGGTGCCGTGACCACGCATGCTGGGGCTTCTCGGGCTGACTCTACGCAGGGCACGAGCGACTGGGCTCGGGACCACGTGCGCATGGCGTGGACAGCGCTGCCGGGCGCTGCCGGAGGTGTTGGGCGCGTCTTGCACCGAGACCTCGTGTACTACGCGGACAAGCGCTGCTGGCACGCTGTCGCGGACGCTGGTACCTTGCGCACGCTGGCGCGGGCACGGACTGGCACTGGGCCAGGCACTACCGCGCTATGTGCGCGGACAGTGACCAAGGTCGGCCCTTGCCGGCCCTCGGCGACTTTCTCCGGTGACATGCATGACATATGAACTTAGCATGATAAAATAGGCACAAATATGCTATGAAACACTAGTGGACCCCGGGTCCACATGCATGCTACTCGTTAGGGCTTATATGGCACGTACGAGCACTTGACGTCCGAACCAACATTCATAACTTACAAAACTACTCAGGGCCGAATGTTATACATCACAAATGATGACTATAATGGCTAACACTTAGGTCTTATCATGCATGCATGAGGATGGGCCTCGGGTGGCCAAAATAGCATATTTTCATGAATGATTTGACCAAGGTAATGAACTCCATTTACATTCAAATTTTTTACACCATCAATGACATGATATTTAAGGGTGATTTAGCTAATAATCTCGACTTTAACATGCTTGCTACTAAAATTTCATTTTTAAGGCTATTAATTCATTAAATTCGAAGCATGCTTATAAACTCATGCATGGCTCGGTTTTACTTCATGATAAATCATATTATATCATAATATGGCTAAATAACTCAAGAAGCACAAGCTTACCTCAGCTGGAAATGGAGAATGAAAGCTAGGGCTCAAATGGTGGCTAGGCGTGGCTGTAGGGATTTGGTTGGACTTAGGATGCGTTTTGCACGGGCCTTTCTCTTCCAAATGACTTAGAAAAATCTAAGTAACACTTAGAATATGCTAAGCCTCGAGAGATTTTGCTTGTGGTGGCTGAACCTTGCTCTCCTCTTTCCCCGGGCTACTAGGCGCGCGGCAGTGGCAGGTAAGGGCTTCTCGACTTTTCTGACTTAGGGCAGTATTTGCTCGAGCTTTAGGGTGTCAAAGGTCTTCAAAGGGGCTGAGGAAGGGTCCTTAAATAGGCTGAGGGGCGGAGCTTACAACGCTAAGTGGTGGAAGACAAAATAAGTGGGAAATGGCACCACATGCGCATGAAACTTAGGGCCATTGTCTTGGCATGCATTTGACTTGACTTTGGACGTTTTAGTGGATATTATGGGTGGTTTTCAGAGCATAAACAATTGAGGGGGCAGGTCTGGCACGAGGGTGGGGGACAAGGGACTTCCCAAGGCATTAAAATATTCACTAGCCCACATGCACTCACATTAAAATAATGCCCACTACTTGGGACTTTGCTAATCATTTTCTTAGGGCCATATTAGCTTAAACTAATCCTTATTAAGTGTATATTACACGCATGAAGGGGTCTTGGGTGAAAATGGGCCGAAACTTTGCCATTTGGGCCCAAGAAGATGGGCTGTCGTGCTGCCAGCGCTGGGCACTGGGCACGGGCACGGCACTGGGCCTGGGCGCGAGTGGGCTGCTGGCTGGCGCGGGAAGTGGGCTGCGCGCGGAAATGGGGTCTTGGGCCTAGCTCCTCACTTGTTAAGGCTTCCATGGTGTCTCCCATACTTAGAAAAAATATTAGGACTAATGTGCTATGGCTAGGACAAGCCTTGGGCTCGGCTAGGCTTGGTTGGGCGCGGCTAAGGGCGCGGGGCTCGGGACAAGCACGAGCGGCTCGGGTATGGACTATGGCTCGGTTTTTAAAATGTCCAAGGCTTGAACTTTGGTATTCCCACACACTTAGAAATTATTCTAAGTATAAAAATACCAAGACTTGGCTAGCCTCGGAAAATTTCTAGAAAATGACTCGGAACCAAACTAGGGTTCGGAGTTGATAATTTCTCGAATCTAATAGCTATAACTTAGCAACCCAAATTAATGGATTAATCTTAACTTATCTTGAGATAGGATTATTCCAAAGAATAGTTTATCATATTGAGCACATAGCATAATAAATATAACTCGGGAAATTTCTGAAAATTACGGATTTCACTTATAGTCGAGCAGTGAAACCGTTTTTAATATTATTTCTGATTTGGGGCGTTACAAACTTTGTGTTCCCGATGCATCAAAGTTTTGCTGGAAATATGATGATTGTGTCTAAAGTGCATTCACAATTTGAAGGAATAATTCTCTTCGCATACAGAAACGCCTACGAAAATATGATCCGGGTAGACAGGATGGTCAGAGAAATAATCACTTACAAGTCTGTTATGCCCATCTTCTCGATTCCTCTGGATGAACCTTCTTCTTCTACGAAATTCAATTTCATGTTAGTATGCTTGAAGTAACTCGTGGCTTCATTGAACAATTGATGAAATCATTTCAACTTCTAAATCGTTAGTGTTATCACCATCTTCACTATCGGTGGATGATGATGAATTAGACTCGGATCTATATGAATTTTGAGACATTTTGTGAGGATTCTAATTGAATTTAAAGTGTGTAAATTGTTAGAAAATAGAATCGGACAAGATGGAATAACAACAACACACCAATGTGAAAACAATAAAAGACTCACTCTCTAAACTCGACTCTTCTTTTTCTTTCACTTAGAATGAGATACAAAATGAGGTATTTATAGCCAAACAAATGCTTCTTGCAAGGAAGTTGCGAGGAAGCTCCCTTCATTTGACCAGGAACTTACAAGGAAGCTCCTTTCCTTTGACTTGGAACTTACAAGGAAGTTCCCTTTCTTTGACCAAGAAGTTGTAAGGAAGCTCTCTTCCTTTGACTAAGAAATTGTGAGGAAGCTTCCTTGTTTTGACTAGGAAACATGTGAGTTTGCTTTCTATATGTGAGTTTGTTTTGAATAAAATATATGAGTTTGCTTTGAATAACAAGAACAACTTAAATAAAATACAAGTTAAAATTTCAATTTTGCAAATCACAACGTACAAAATTACAAGGATAATTAAAATAGATAATGCAAAGTCTAAAAGTTCCATTTCTCTCGAATTACTTGACACATTTTCTCATGAGTAATACGTTGCTCTTGGGTCATGCGGCTTGTGTCCCTCATTAAAATATCATAGTCTTTTCAACGATTCCTCTGCTTCTTTTCCTCAAGAGTTGCTTTTTTAACTTCAACTTTAGCTTTTTTCAAGCTTGTCAACTCAGCAAGATGCTTAACCATGTTGTTGTATTATGTGGTCATCTCATCAAGGTTAGATTTTCGTTTGCCCTTGGCTTTTCGTTTGGCTGCCTTCTGTCCGATTGGGCGAGCCACTTCATGAAGTTCATCTAGATCAATGCTCGCATCCCCCTTTGATGAAATGTTGCTGGCACCAGACTCATCAATCCTCGTTTTTTTTTTCTCTCAACAAAAATATCATTAGAAGATTGTGGAGTGAACATAAGACGATCTTTTAGGATTCTCCACACATGCTCAAGATTGAAGGCTACACTATTACTCTCACTACGATATTTTTCGTAAGCCCGACTTAATATATTCTCATCACTACAACCACTTCGATACCCACAGTAATTATTGTTATAGCACTCACTGAATCGATACACCTTTTTTTTTAATTGTATTATGCCAGTGAGATCTTATCATATTAAAATCTCTGTAAATAAAATCAGAAAGTATATTTTCATTATAATACTTTGCAACACGTACCCAAAACGCTTCGGCCTTCTGATCATTACCGGTAATAGGATCGTCACTTATTGTCACATAAGCCTTTGCCAATAGTACGTCCTCTTCCGTTGTCCATTGTGGACGTTTTTTCCAGCCCTCAGCAGCAACATGCGTGTTTCTTGGCATTTCAACATTTATGGCTGCTTCACGATCCTGCAATTGTGTTTCCGGAACGTAAGTTTGAGTATCGAGTTCTTTCCTCATTTGAGATCCGGAAGATTGGCTCGATTGTTGCGGAGAAGATTGCACCATATTTTGACTACTTATGTACTGCCAATATTCAGGTGGTGGGTTTTGAAATAAAGTTTGTGGAGGATATTGTGAATATTGAATATTCCCAGACATTGGATAATTTTGGGATTGTTGTGTTGTTGTCTTGAATTAACAACTTAAAATTAAGCACAGTTGATGTCAAGAAAATTAGGATAATTGTTCAGTTTGATTTTATTTGTTATAATCACAAGAGTACAGAAGTCGGTTTTAGGCTGAAAACCGAGATTGTCTTTAGTTCATGTACAATGTGATCGAAAAAAATCCTCGTACTATCATAAATTCTGCTATTTATAGTACGGTGGCTTTTGTCTTCTTGCTCGAAATGGATAAAGATGCATTTAATGTTGAGCTGCTTTGCTTGAAGCGGCGGGAAACATCAATGATTGCCTTTTTGCTGCGTTGGTCCAATCAGATGTTTCTAATGATTACTTTCTATTGGAATATTCAAACTTTGTAATAGTCGGTTGAACTAAAAGTCGGTTTACTTGCGTTGGCTTTAGATGTCGGTTCTTGTGAAGACTGTTCTTTTTGAAGACCTTTGTAAGTCGGACCTTTGAAATCTTTGTAATTCTTCAGAAGTCAGTAATTTGTTCCAATTCATACCGACTTGTAGTAAGTATTTTCTTGTGAAATTATTTCTTCAATAACGTGATTAATCTCCATCTTCAATCTCTGTTATCGGATTTGATATCAACAGTGAGGCCCCCGACATCAGTGAGTATTTGAAGCTTTTTGAATAGTTGCTGATGTCGTCTGTTGTTCCACTTTATTCCGACTTGTTTTGCATTGTTTACCGACATGAGAACACTTTGCTTTTTGACATTCTTTGTATGGCATTTGATCTGACATGGCGGTTCTCAAAAGACGTGTCCGCATTAAATGGGTCCAACGGATATAAATTTATAACGACATGGCGTTTCAGGATGTGGCCACGTAGGTTAATAATTACTGTAACGTTATGTCCTGTGAAGACACGTCCGTTACACGCACCGTTTCTGGATACTTCTAACGGTCATAAATCGAAACCTATAAATTAAGGTCGGTTTCGATGCGCGAAAAATTCCAGTACCTTAAACTTCTTGGCTTTTTCTTGCGCTCTTTCTGTGATCTTTCCTTTGAATATTTTCTTCGTGCACTCGTTTTTTCTTTGATCTCTTCTTCAATTCAAGGTTCTTGGAAATTTCGGTAAGAATTTGCCCTAATCTTTCCCGTTTTCTTGTTCTATTTCGAGTTTTCCTTTATTTTTATCGATCTTAGAAGAGAAGATGTCTGCGCAAGCTAAGGATAGTAGTAGCCGAACGATTTCTGATATTCCGATCCTTACCGATGAGGATTTGGAATTGCCTCTTGAGTATTACCGGTGGGATCCTCTTCTAGTAAAGCGATTGAATCTTAATAAGGACATTTTTGAGGAGGACAAACAAGTTGAGGAGGATGCTATGTCGCTCCCTGATTATTGGAGACGTCCTGCTCGTAGGTGGCCTGAGCCAATTGATGAGTACAGGGGGGAACCGAGCATTCTTACAGACGCCGACATCGTCATTCTTCGAGAAGAGGTTTATATTCCCTCGTCGGTTAAGTTATTCTCTTACCCAGGCGAAAGGATTACTTGTCCGCCACCGGGTTGTGTTGGTGTGTTTGCCGACTCGTTAAGGTCAGGACTTCGGTTTCCCCTCCCGGCTTTAATTACAGACTATTTAAGGAATTGGGGAATTGGTCTGTGTCAGATAGCACCGAATTCATGGAAGAGGATAATCGGTCTTATGGTGCTATTGAAAGAGAAGGGTTGGGACATGCCGACTGTTGAGGAAATTAGAAGTTTGTATTCATTCCGGCGATGCGCTGATAGGCAAGTTGCAGACCCATTGATTTGTTATGCCTGTGCAGGAAGGCCTCAGGAAGGGTTGAAGATCGGAGAGCTAATAGCCGACATTCCTGAGTCTCTCCATGGATTTCAAGAGGAGTGGTTATGGGTTGGAGGAGATTGGCAGACTCCGAATTTTTCAAAACCTTTAATTGATGGGATGACGATTCCCATCAATATTAATTCTGCAATTTGTGAGTTCTTTGCTTTATTCTTTTCTTCCGAGTTGCCCTGACCTTGTTTATTTTTTGTACTAACAGGTCTTATTATTTGCAGCCAAAAGCAAGGGATCAAAACTCGGTTCAACTTTGAGAGGAAGGATTACCGAGTTATTCAAGTTGAAGAAGACTCAGCGCAACTTTAAACTGATTCTGAAGGACGCAAGATTGAGAGCTGCTGGTCTTTGTCCCAAAATTTCTGACAGTTCATTCCAACCAGGTAAACTTGAGTAGAATTTTTGTCATCTTATTTGAAGTCGGTTATTTTCGAGATCAGTTGTAACTCGGTATAGTTGTTACTTTGCAGTTTATTATCCGCTCATTGGGGTTCTCGGTTTCAAGACTATCCGAGACGCAAAAGCTTTTCGCCAAGAGAGTCCGAATCTAGACCTTCGAACAAAAGTCGGAAAGAGCAAAGAGTTGCGTTTGTCAGGAATGGGTCGTAAGAAGTTGGTGAAGGCTTACTTAGAGAACCCTATTATGAATCCGCCGAAAACCGACGTTGGTGATGGTGCGACGTCGGCGGCTGCGATCGTGGTGCCGCAACCGAATCCTCTGGCTATTGCAACAGAAGGTCCGATGGCCGCTATTGCTGCTGCCACCGCTACTGCGTCTGAAGTTGAGCCTGCTATTGAGGCTACTCCAGTTGAGAATTTACCTATCATTGACTTAGCCTCAGATGAGCCTGATGGTGGCCATGAAATTATTGTTGGGCGTGAAGTGCCAGTTAGTCGGTCAAAGAAACGGCATGTGGAGGATGTTCCGGCTACCGAGGAACGGAGAAAAAAGAAACACGATGTTGGTGATCGTGGAAAGAAGAAGAAGGAACCTATTGTGGATCGTTCCTTCTTGCCAATTGATGAAGAGAGATTTTTGAATTTCAGGCAGCCTCGGGAATTGGTCGAGAAGTGGTTCTCGACTTTTGAATCAGTTGAGATACCCGAGATCTCAAGCACAGTCGAACTACCTGCTCATGTTATTGATGCTGCTCGAGTCCCTATGATGGTATGGGATCCGAGATCCGAGATCGGCGTGTCCTCGTTGGCGAGTGCGTATAAGTTTAAGTACGCTAAAGCTTGCCTGGGTCGCGCACTTGTTAGTTTGGTGATGGCCGAGGATGATTTCCGACTTAACGCGGCCCAGGTTGAGGAAAAGAAACACTCACTCGAACTCAGAGATGGAGCACTTGCATCTCTGAAAGAGGAAGCAGCAGTCAAAGAGAAGGAGCTGCAAATCAAGATCGGAGAGCAAGCTGAGCAATTGACGATCGCGCAAGGGGAAATTGAGGCCCTGAAGGTTGATAAGGCCAGCCTTGACAATGATGTTTTAAAGCTAACGAGTCAAGTCATCACCTCCGAGCAGCGCGTCAAAATGCTTGAAGAGCAGCTGTCTCGGTGTGAGAGTCTTCTGCGGAAAGAACAAGAAGCTCACGAGGTGACTCGCAAGAGTCGGTTCGAAGTTGAAGACTTATTAAAGAAGGACCGAGATGCTCATTTGGCTAAGCTCAGCAAGCTTCAAGAAGAGAAAATTAAATTTGCTGAAGAAAAGTACAATGATGGTCTCCGAGCCGGGAGGATTCTTGAGGCAGAGGCGAACCGACTCAAGGATAAAGCCGATTCAGATTCTGAAGATGAAGACCGGGAATTCGAAATGAACACCTGTCTGAATCTGCGCTGGATGGTTGAGCGCTTTGATGACGGCCTGTACGACATCGAGGTGATCCGTCAATTCCTCCTCTACAAGATTAAAGGTCATGATTTCAATCCCTCTATTGCAACAACTCATATTGAGGCTGACGAGGACGAGAAAAGCTTCTGCGAGGGTCTTCTTGCTTCTATCAGAGCTGAAGCTGGTTTTGAAACCTCTGAATCAGATCGAGAAAGGGAGGCTCGTCTGCGTCGTGCCTTTGTCAACATGGTGCTTGAGAGTGAGAAGGAAAAGAAGTCAGAGCTTGCTAATATTTTTGTTAAGACCTTAACCGAAGTAAGCCTGCAGGAAGAACTGGAGAAGATGACTCCCGAGCAGCTTCGGAAGTCGGTCGTTGCTTTCCTCGAAAGGAAAGTGGCTGAGCTGTCGCAAAAGGATGATCAATCAGTTGTGGCCGGGGTGCCTGAAGTCGGGAAAGATGATATAATTTTGAATAAGCATGTCCCCGTGACTTCTTCTGAGCTTGAGAAAGCTGCTAAAGTTGAAGAAGATCGGGTCTTCGACATCATTAGCCGTATTATGTACGAGCAAATTGTCAAAGATGATATAGAAGAGGCAACTAAGGGTGATGATGATACTGATGCGGCTAAGGCTGTTGATGATCCGGCGAAGTCAGCTTAGTTGTTATTTGCTTTTCATTGTCGTTTTTATTTTCGAATTGTGTTCTCGGTATGTCGAGACACAATATTTCCATTGTAATGAATAATTTTATTAGTATGAATGAAAATTTTGCTTTCAGTATTTCCATTCATAATTTATATTCAGCATGGCGTTTTACTTTTGCTGAATATTTCAAGTGTTAAGAGGTCGGCCAAACGTTAATTTTTAAGTAGACACCACCTTTTTAGATGGAAATTCGGATATTATCTTATTTCAAACCAATCTTCAGGATTTGAATTTCAAGGCAATCCGATATCAATTTCACTTTGTCCATAACCTTTCCAAGTCATTGTACTTTGGTATTCGAAGGTTATCAGTTTGGTCGAGAAAGATATAACTTACTGAGTTAATAAGACTCGGTTTTAAATTCAGAATATCTTTCAAAAATTTTAAGTATTAGTCTTGTCCAAGTTACAAGCTTGGCTATATAAAGACTAACTGTATACCGAGTTAAAATATCTCGGTTCTTTTGAAGAAAAAAGCATTAGTCTTGTCCAAGTTTTAGCCTTGGCTAAATAAAGACTAATGATATGCCAAGTATCTCGGCTCTTTTTAAGAGACTCTTTAGCACACAATTTTATTATATACATCAAAATGTGTACAGAGTCATTATTACATCGAGTACATTCACTGAAAATACTTCTTCAGATAAACGGCATTCCAAGGATATGGAAGAACAAGTCCATCTGGCTTTTCAAGTCGATAAGTATCTTTTGGGAGTACTTGACTGATTTTGAATGGTCTTTCCCATTTCGGTTTTAAAGGTCCCGGATCCGGTCCAGTAATTCTTTTAAGTACCAAGTCACCGACTTGAAATGATCGAGGCTTCATCTTTGAGTTGATATATTTTTCACTTCTCTGTTTGTATGCAGCATTCTTAAGTTCTGCCATAAGACGAGTTTCGTCCAAAAGATCCAGATTGGCTTTTATATTTTCCGAGTTGGTACCATTTTGGAAATTCGTTACCCGATAAGTTGGAGATCCGAGTTCAACAGGGATGACTGCTTCTGATCCATAAGTTAAAGAAAATGGTGTTTCTCCTGTAGCATGGCTAACTGTCGTTCTATAAGCCCACAGTACATGTGGTAACTCTTCAGGCCATGACCCTTTCGCTGCATCAAGACGGACCTTTAAGCCATTTTTGATAATTTTATTGATTGCTTCGACTTGCCCATTGGACTGAGGATGATATGGCGAAGAGAAGAAATGTTTAATTTGATATTCTTCACAGAGAGTTTCAAGTCGTTTTCCTTCGAACTGTCGACCATTGTCGGTTATTATCGAGCTCGGTATACCGAACCGGCATATGATTGATTTCCAAATAAAGTCCACTACTTTCTGTTCAGTTATTGTGGTTAGTGGTTCAGCTTCGGCCCACTTAGTGAAATAATCGACTGCTACAATAGCAAATCGAACACCTCCTTTTGCAGTTGGAAGTGGACCGATTATATCAATTCCCCATCTAACAAATGGCCACGGACTATAAATTGACTTTAGAGATTCTGGGCATTGATTAACATTTGGGGCGAATATTTGGCATTTCGTGCATGTACGTACCCAGTTTATTGCATCTGTTTTCAAAGTCGGCCAATAATATCCTTGACGAAGTATTTTATATGCTAATGTTCGCGCTCCATGATGATTTCCACAAATTCCTTTGTGAACTTCTTCTAGGACATATCTTGACTCTGGCTCAGTTAGACATTTCAGCAAGGGAAGAGAGTATCCTCGTTTGTAAAGAATTCCATTATCCAGTGTAAACCGAGCAGCTCGAATTCGAAGAGTTCGGGCTTCCTTCGGATTGTGAGGTAAGGCTCCTGTTTCCAAGTATGTTATAATCGGTGTCATCCAAGTCGGTGATTTCCGTAACTCGGTATTTAAGACTTCGGGAACGGAAATAGAAGGCATTTCTTGGTGACCGACTTGGACATACTCAACATCATCTAATCCTGTGCTTGATGCGAGTTTAGATAAAGCATCAACTGGAACATTTTGTGATCGAGGAATGTGTTCCAGTTGAATATCAAATCGAGACATTTTCTGTTTTACGAGCATCAAATATGGAAATAACCGTGATTCTTTAACTTCAAAATCTCCATGGACTTGATTTACTAACAATTGTGAGTCGGAGAATACCTTTAACTTCTTTACATTCATAGAATCTGCGAGATTTAACCCGGACAATAAGGCTTCGTATTCCGCTTCATTATTTGTTGCTGGAAAGAGAAATTTGACAGAATGACAAAACATCTTGTTCTGAGGATCTATCAGAATGATTCCTCCTCCAGCTCGATGTTGAGTTAAGGAGCCATCAACATACAACGTACATGGTTGAACTTCGTTGATTGTTTCGATTGCAGGAGTAAACTCGGCAATAAAGTCAGATAAAGCTTGGGCTTTTATTGCGGTTCTCGGTTTATAATGAATATCATATTGACCGAGTTCTATAGCCCATTTGATTAGTCTTCCCGATGTGTCCGGTCGGTGTAAGATCGACTTCAAGGGATAAGAAGTAAGTACCGTTATTGAATGTTCTTGAAAATAAGGACGTAACTTTCGGGCAGCAATAACGAGGGCATATGCTAACTTCTCCATCGCTGGATATCGCAATTCGGCTTCATGTAAGGCCTTACTGATGTAGTAAATTGGATATTGTTGACGTCCTTCTTCACGAATAAGAACAGCACTGATTGCAGAATCACTTACTCCCAAATATAGATACAACATCTCTTCAGGAATCGGTTTCTGCAAAGTTGGAATTTGAAGAAGTGTTTCCTTCATTTTGTCCAGAGCTTGTTGACATTCCTTGGTCTATTTAAAGTGTTTCCCTTTCCTTATAGATTCAAAAAAGGGTTTACATTGGTCGGTTGACTTTGATATGAACCGATTTAAAGCAGCAAGTCGGCCGGTTAGAGCTTGAACTCCTTTTACTGATGTGGGAGGTGTTAGATTCATAATGGCTTTTATCTTCATGGGATTGGCTTCAATGCCACGTTGAGTAACAATATACCCCAAGAATTTACCAGAACCGACTCCAAAAGTACATTTCTTTGGATTGAGCACCATGGAATATTCTCTCAGGATGTTGAACATTTCCTGTAAGTGATCAACGTGATCGATTGCGTGAACCGACTTGACTAACATGTCATCCACATAAACTTCCATAGTATGTCCGATGAGTTTAGCAAACATTTTGTTAACCAATCTTTGATATGTGGCCCCAGCGTTTTTAAGGCCGAATGGCATCATTGTGTAACAATATAATCCTCTGGCTGAATAGAAAGAAGTATGCTCTGCTTCTTTAGGATCCATGGGAATTTGATTATATCCCGAACAGGCATCCATAAAGCTCATTAATTCATGTCCGGCTGTGGCATCCACCATGTAATCGATATGCGGTAAAGGGTAACTGTCCTTAGGACAAGCTTTATTTAAGTCGGTAAAATCAATGCAGAGTCGCCATGCGCCGGAACTCTTTTTCACCAGAACAGGATTTGATACCCAAGTTGGATATTTCGTCTCTTGAATGAACTTGTTATCAACCAATTTTTGAACTTCTTCTTCAAGAGCCTTCTGTCGATCAGGACCGAGTTTGCGTCGTTTTTGGACCACCGGTTTAATTGTTGGATCCAAATTGAGTCGATGAGAAGCGACCTTTGGATCAATTCCTTTCATATCGTCATGTTTCCAAGCAAATACATCAGAATTGGCTTTGAGGAATTGAATGAGCCGAGTTCGTATTGGTTCTTGAAGATTGGCCCCAATTTGCACCGCCTTGTGACAGACAGGATCATCGATGAATATTACTTCAATTCCTTCTGATGATTCAACTCGTTCGAGTTTGCTTTTTTCCTTGAATTGGATTCGAGGATCAAGTTCATCTTCTTCTTTAATTGGTTCTTTTCCAGAACGTCGTCCACGATCACTAACCAGATCGTTATTTGATTTCACTGGGTCAAGTTCGATCTCGGTATTGTTTGATTCCGAGTTGTCGACAGTTGAACTTTCTTGGTTTTCCACGATATTCTCCATCATGTGCATGGGCATACATGGTTCATGCCAAGGTTTAACCCAGACCATTCCGCGAGCTTCATACTGATCCCCGTAATGGGTTCCTTCTCCATTATTAGTAGGAAATTTCAAAGCATAATGAAATATTGAGACGGCTGCACGAAGCTTATATAAAGCAGTCCTTCCAATGATGGCATTATATTGATTTTTAAGATCCATCACCTTGAACGTTTCCATAATGACTTTGGAAGCTTGTCCAGGAATTCCGAACCGAATTGGCATAGTAATTTCACCAAGGGTTGATGTTATTGTTCCATTAAAGCCTTGTACTTGATCCTTGCAGGGTCTCAACTCGGCTGGATCAATTCCCATTTGTTCGAATGTGCGTAACATCATGATACTTGAATATGCTCCTGTATCCACCAACATGCGATGTATCGGTATACCGCAGATGGGCGCCGTAATTATCAAGGGATCAGCATGAGGGTGAGCAAAGTAACTAGCATCATCAACATTAAATGTTATTGGGCAATTGTTTCGAGCATTAATTTTATCTCGGAGGTCAGTCGTCAGAACAGTTTTGCCCGAATTGAAAGCTTTCCGAGCATATGCTTTTATTTGTCGCCGTGATTCGGACATTACATTACTACTGTTATTAACCCGAGTAACATGATGAGAATCGTCTGGATTATAGTACCCTCCTTTGTACATCATTTCAGTATCCCTCATCAAATTACTTTCTTGGTTCATCATGTATATCTCTTTATCACTTGGCCTCATCCGCTTTGGATTAATTGGATGTCCCTCATCATCATCATCATCTGGTAAATCCAACATTTTTCCCTTTCGTTTGTAATCAGCGTTTTTAGCAAACCTTTGGACTTGAGGATGTCCAATGAGTCGCAATAAGGCAGAGAGTAAACCGAGGCATTCGTCAGTATTATGACCCGCCGGTTTATGATATGAACAATATTTTGTTTTATCAAGTCGGTCTTCGGGAGTTCTGACAGGTCGAGGGTCAGGAAGGATCCCTTTCCCTTTTAATTCTTCAAATATAGTTGCTGCTCCCGCCGAGAATACCGTCTGGTACCTGGATTTGACTTCATTAAGATATTTAGTTCTGGCTTCTTGCACTTCAGGGATCTTTGGATTCCCAAATCGAGACTTATTTGGTTTGAAGAATTTACTTTTCTTCTTTTTTGACTCTTGCCCGACTTCCGACTTCAGCGAGGAAAAGTCGATATTAGGAACCGACATTGATTCTTCAGCTAAAATATGCTGTTGAGCCCGAGCTAGAAAGTCTTGAAATGAAGTTGGTTTATTCTGACATATACTCCATCGGAACAACGAATTTGGCTTCAATCCGGCTATGGCTGTGACCAATAGCGTTTCAGGATGGCATTGCTCCATATTTTGTATGCGTTCGTTGAATCGAGTAATATAGTCTTTCACACTTTCATCATCTTTTTGTACAATATTTGCGATTGATTCTTTGGGAATTAAAGAAACCCGAGCCCCAATAAAATGAGAGCGAAAAGCCGTTCTCAATTGCTGCCATGTGGAAATTGAGTACCGAGATAGAGAATGATACCATTTTTGAGCTCGAGGTCCCAAAGTTAAGGAAAACATCCGACATCTGAGTGCTTCATTTGCTCCATGAAGATCCATCCAAGATGTGTACTGACCAAGATGAGCATCAGGATCGGAAGTTCCATCATATAAGCCAATTTGTGGAACTTTTACTTTAATTGGAATAGGCTCCCTAGTCAAATGAGGGGCCAGAGGGGTTCCAACCTCTTGATACATTTCTTCTGTCATTGGAATTTGTCGTGGTGATTCTCCATGTTCATCTTGCCGAGTTTCTAACTCAGCAATTCTCTTTCTTAACATTTCTAGCTCCTCTGATTCACGTCTTAGACGATTCCTTTCGATTAAACGACGTAATTCATTTTGCCCACGACGAGTATGGTTTTGTTCGAGAGTATGTCGTAAATCAGAAGGTTGATCATGTCGTAAGATTTTGGGCAACGACGGATTAGGCTGTCGTAGTCGATGCCCAGAATGGCTTTCTGCAGTTGCTTCTGATCGAACTGCTTCAGGAATATGTGTTTGTACAGGAACTACTCCACGATTTTGAGTTGCAATATCATGTTGTGATGTATGCGTACGTGGATGAGAAGTTGCATGCGATGTAGCAGGAATTTCATTCCTTTGCGAAACTGGTGCAGGACGGGTTTGAAGATTAACCGCTGCAGTTGATTCTATTCTTGTTCGTGCCATAAAATCAGTTAAATTTTTCAAGAACTCTGGGTCTTGAAACAAGGCTGAATAATCAATTGATGTAGATGGCATGGTTGAATTTCCAGTTGTGTGAGTTGGGTGACGATTAACTCCAGCATCTGGATTACGTTCGTTTCGTCCAGAATTCGACATCTTCGTATTATCTTGTATACAAGACAAACATTCGAAGGTTAAGCCCCCCTTCCTCTAGCGCCAAACTGTTGTTGTCTTGAATTAACAACTTAAAATTAAGCACAGTTGATGTCAAGAAAATTAGGATAATTGTTCAGTTTGATTTTATTTGTTATAATCACAAGAGTACAGAAGTCGGTTTTAGGCTGAAAACCGAGATTGTCTTTAGTTCATGTACAATGTGATCGAAAAAGATCCTCGTACTATCATAAATTCTGCTATTTATAGTACGGTGGCTTTTGTCTTCTTGCTCGAAATGGATAAAGATGCATTTAATGTTGAGCTGCTTTGCTTGAAGCGGCGGGAAACATCAATGATTGCCTTTTTGCTGCGTTGGTCCAATCAGATGTTTCTAATGATTACTTTCTGTTGGAATATTCAAACTTTGTAATAGTCGGTTGAACTAAAAGTCGGTTTACTTGCGTTGGCTTTAGATGTCGGTTCTTGTGAAGACTGTTCTTTTTGAAGACCTTTGTAAGTCGGACCTTTGAAATCTTTGTAATTCTTCAGAAGTCAGTAATTTGTTCCAATTCATACCGACTTGTAGTAAGTATTTTCTTGTGAAATTATTTCTTCAATAACGTGATTAATCTCCATCTTCAATCTCTGTTATCGGATTTGATATCAACATGTTGCATAAAAGGAAAATTTGATGGGAATTGTGGAAAAAATTGTGCAGGATAAGGAGTTTGTGAAAATTCATCAGGATTGGTAGGATTAGAACTTGAGAAATTTTGAAAGTTTTGTCTATTATTGGGATCCATTTTTTTTGAGGTCGGGTTATCTGTGAGATTGGGCGGCGACGGTGAAATTCGGGGATTCTCTTCGCGATTTGGTGATCCCATATCGTCAATCGGGTCAATTTTTAGGTACGAGCTCAGTCCTTACGTAGAGATCCGAACTCGGCTTGGGTGGTGCCGTGGGACCCGATTTGTGTTCGATTCACATCGTGTCTAGGTGGGGACGTCATGGTGAGGTCGGGCCCACGATCTATGGCGAGGTCGGGTCCACGACCTATGATGAGGTCGGGCCCATGACCTATGATGAGGTCGGGCCCCGATGGGTCTCTGGTGAGGTCAGGCCCGAGTTGCGACGATGTCAGCCCGTGACGACTGATCGAAAGGTGTGCCTTGGATGACAACTTGGAGGACCGACGAAAATGGAGGCTCGGCGACGTTGAGGTCGGGATGATGAAGTCGGCTGGAATTAAGTCGGTAATGTCGGCAACGGTGGGTCCGACTGCTTTGTGGGGATCTGAAATCGGCCCGACCGTGAAGAACTCGGCTCCGATGACTGAAGTTGAGGATGTTGATGTCTCGACTAGGCGAGGTCAGTTGTGGAATGCTCCGGTAGCGGAGGTCGGCGTGGTGAGGTCGGACCTGAGTTGTGACGATGTCGGTAATTGCGAAGTTGCCTCCTGAAAGTGGCTAGGACATTTGAGCTGTATTTCGTCCACGTCACCCATTGTCTTATCACTTTCTATTTTTGGCACGCAAAACAAGAAAACAATTTTTCTTCTCCAGCTTGAAGATTATCTAAAAAACTACCGAAGTCATCCAAAATATAAAAAATTCTACACACCAACACACAGGAGATTTTCCAATATTGTCGGCACTCAATCCATTTTTCATCTTCAAGGGAACTTGTGCGGAGAAGTGAAGACTTAATACAGAACTGTATATCTATGAATTTTGAATAACAGAGCACTGAATACAGAAAACTTAGAATAGGATTATGAATAATCTTATCTTGAAATGATCTTCTTTCGGGGTAGAGACGTGGTTGTGAATCAGCGAAAATTAACTCCGAATAAATTACGGAGCCCTTCCTCTAGCGCCAAAATGTTGATAAACGGATTTGTATCAACGAAAATGAACACCCCTATTTTCTGAATAATCGGTGTTCGATCGATTGTGTATATTAATGATGGAAAAATCAAGAATGTTTTTGTATTAATTTTGTTGAAAGAGATGAATGAATAGTGACCTCTCTCCCCTCCATCCCCCCCCTTTCTTTCCTACCCCATCTTTATATATACTGTATACATGTCCTTCTTTTTTACAAGTGGGACAAGTGGGGGCATTAAGAAAATGGATAAAAAGGGGTACACTAGTATTTCATGTGATATGACGCCGTGGGGCCCGATCGTGACACTTGACGGCTTCGATTGACGTCTATTTTATCGGCAATTATTGTATCTGTCGGACTCGGATCTTCTCGATATCCGGGTCGGGCTGATAATATTAATTCTGATAAGCTCGAACGTGGATGATCTGGGCACTTCGGAACTCGGTCGATGTTAAATAATCAGCTCAGAGAACCTGCTATATTTATATTTATTTAGAACATATATCCACATATAATATTTTAAGAGGCGAGGTCAAAATTTGATGTCAACATAGAGGCCCCTGACTTTAGGACATGTTCTGAATAGAACTGTTCTGAAGTCATACGTAAAATAAATTTTGGTTGCGATAAATGACACATTGATGTTGGCCGGATATTTTTGGAACCGTGGACGTTTTGATGATCGTTTTCAGGCGTTGGCCTGTCGTTTGGCATGTCATTCGCGCTTTATGCTCTTTGATGAGCTAAGTCGGTGAAATGGACAATTTTTGGAATTAATATGAAATGGGAACCTGAGAGGCTTAGTCGGGTAATCTGGTACCCGATATGTGATATAATGCTTGTTGAAAGAGTCAAATGTTGGAATGGTTCTGTTGATCGATACGTAGGGCGCTCGGGCCTTTGCGAGTGTTTTTCATGATTTATGCGATAATTTTGCAACGACTCTTTAGCTACACATTTTGTATGGTTGGCTCTGTATGGCCTTCTTAGTTTTAGGGCATTTCGGCCGACCAAAACCATTATGGAGGTTTGGTTAATTTTAATTTAATTTTAAGTCAGTTTTTTCATTCCGACTTAAGGCATTTTGGGCATTTTTATAAAGGACGTCGATTTTTTAAACCGACTTTGAGGCACTTTGGGCCTTTTTTGAAGAACGTCAGTTTTTTAAACCGACTTTGAGGCACTTTAGGCCGAACCATTCACATTCAAGTGTTTGGCTTGTTTGTTGATGTCAAGATGCAGGTATGATGCACATATGGGATGAACGTATGTATGAATGTGTAAATATATGATGAGTGCGGTGAATGATGTCACCTCGACCGCCTTACCGGGATATTAGCCGTACCAAATCAACTTCAAGATTTGTTGTAATAGGCATTTGCCGTACCAAATCAACTTCAGGATTTGGTGTAATGGGCATTTGTCGTACCAAATCAACTTTAGGATTTGGTGTAATGTGTATTTGCCGTACCAAATCAACTTCAGGATTTGGTGTAATAGGCATTTATCGTACCAAATCAACTTCAGGATTTGGTGTAATGGGTATTTTGCCGTACCAAATCAACTTCAGGATTTGGTGTAAGAATTGGGCATGGCATCTCAGCCGGTGTGGAAGCTCCACGGCGAGGAAAATATAGACATCGCTCAGCCAGAGTTGGGCTCAATGGCGAGAAAATATGGATGTCAGCTCAGCCGGAGTTGAAGCTCTACGGCGAGAAAATATAAACATTGCTCAGCCGGAGTCGAAGCTCTACGGTGAGAAAATATAGACACCACAAATAGATAAGGGACTTCAATGCTGGCGTAGACAAATAAGTGGAGTCGCGAGTAGTCAAAGGATAAATTAGCAACGTCGGCTTGACGTCTGACGTCGACATCGGGCAAACCTTCAGGCTTTAGTTGCAACTGAGGTGTTGGTCAAAGATGGCGAGGTCGGTCAAAAAGATTGATCGAATATGGTCGTCTCGCCAACATGTCGCATAAATATGCCATATGAGAAAAATATTTAAGCCCTCGTCGACGTATGTGCTGGCTCCTTTGAGTTGTAATATTTCATCCCACTCTTCTCATTTTGCTTTAGCCCATTTGAATATAATTTTCTGGCCCCATAGTCTCAGCCACTTTATTCATCCGTCTTCCATTCTTAAGATTAGTTGGCCTTGGTCGTGAGTCCACGACTAAGTAAATCAGAAGTCGGCCGTGTTTATAATCGGACTCAATGGGGATAATCAGAAGTCGGGACCCAATGAGGAAGTCGGTTTGGCCCCGGATGAAGTTGGCCGTAAAGTTATCGACCTCGAATGGCTTTTGAAGTCGGTGATAAAAGTGTGATCGAGACCCATCGATTGAAGTCGGGAATTGAAGATGACGGGATGTCTTAGTTCACGGCAAATCTCGCGAGGTTGGTCCGACAACATGCCCAAATTGGAGATGGCGATGTCGCTTCCAACTTGATGAAATCAACGTGAAGTCGGTTATCCAATCCCGAACTGAGGTCAGACATTCGGTAGTAAAGTCGGTGAGAAAGAGACAAGCCCGAGATTAAGGAGGTCGTGCCCGATTTGAAGTCGGTGATGTAGCGTTGTCGGTTCAGGTTTCCGTGATTTAGGAGATCCGAGTTTATGGGAGCCGTTGATTGATGTCGGTCGGTGCCGACGATTGAGGTCGGACGTCGGAGCGAAAGGAGCGAGGTTGGATCTGTTGTTTCGTTTTAGCTCGACAATGATGACATCGGGAAAGGTAAGATTGAGACCTGTCGACTGAGGTCGGAGGTCGGAGCACTTGATGTTCGAGGTCGGAATGTGGTTGTGGGGCTCGTCGGCGGACATTGAAGTCGGGCCCCGATGCCGTAATTTCGGGGTTCGAGCTCGTGGTAGGCTGTGAAGGGTTCGTTCACGGTCGAGCCCCGACATCGTTGGTTTAATAAATGGACTCGGTCCCGTTGCGTAGGCAAATGAGGTCGGTTGATACGTCAACTGCTGTTAAATAATTTTTTGCTCATAGTTTGCGGCATATTTTAAGGTTTCCACCGACGAATGGTTGTAATGACTTTATTTTCTTTGTTTCCTCATTTTCCTTTCATCATTGTTTGTTGGGCCAACTTAAAGTGAGGCCCAAATAGAGTATTAAATTGACACCACCATCAAATGGGTCGTCCCTTTTCTGGCTTCTACAGAATCCGCACTCACATCATTCTTCTCGCAAAAATTGCGACAAAAACTTCTCATGATAGCGACGGATATGCGAGGCGGGCGTGGTTTGAATATTGAAGATGACGGGATAGATTCCGACAACAAATCAGAGATCCGGTGGCAAATCAAAAATTCGGTGGCCAGTCTCGAGCCCAGCTCGTCAATTGGTTTAATTTGAAGATCCGGCTAGGTTAAGCCTGATCCATCAGAATTAATCAGAGGACGTCCCGGCCTTGGAATTAGGCTCGGTGTTGCCGAAGTCGATCTGGTCCGAGAAGAGGTCGGGTATTGACAATTTATGTTGAGGTCGGTACCGGTGATTTGAGTTGAGGTCGGTACCGGTGCTTTGAGAAGTCGACCGGCGGTAAGGTCGACAATCGGCGAGTAAAGATGTCGGCCCGACTTAGATTTTGGAGACTTGAACTTGTGATGGCCGTTGACCGAAGTCCGTTGGTCCCGACAATTGAAATCGGGGATATCAGAGAAACCGAGGTCGGTTTTGATGCTCTCACAAATCACGGTCAGCCATTCTGAGATCGGCCCTGTGGTTTGTGATGAATTGAACTCGGTCCCGACGACTGTGATGATGGGCCCCCAGCTGTGAAGTCGGCAATTGTATGGAACCTTGGCGGCGGAGAGAGGTTGGAGACGCCGAGTTGGAGACGTCGAGGTCCCGACTATGCGATGTCGGTTTGTAAAGGGCAGGTTCAGCCCGGCCGGTTGGTGCAACTCGGTCGGCTTTGCTTGTGTGGCTTGGCGGCCGACACCTGCTCGACGGCAACTCATGTTTAACTAGCTTCCGTGGTTGGGAGCTGCCAGATCCCGTTCCGGAGGCAGTGCGATTTGTGGATTTTTTCCTCGCAAAAGTGGGATTATCCCAAGAGAAAAAAGACATCAAGTTAAATAAAATTTAACGACTCTATGGTTTGGCCAATATCGTGACAAGCCACATCAAGCAGTTTCGAGCATTAAGAATTATATATATATCTACACACACACATATATATATATATACATATTTTTATTTTTATTTATTTATTTATTTGAATAAGTGGTAGTGTTATATATGTTTATACGTTTAGTACTACTATTATAATATGCGTAGTACACATGTGCGTAGTACAAGTGCATATGCAGTACATATATAATGCACATATTACTTATTAATTGTTATTGTTGCTATTACTATTATTATTAGTACTAGTATCATATGTGTAAGCGTGAATTTAATTGATTAAGGGAGTTAGATCTCGGCTTACACTCATCGTCTCTTTCTTTTTTCTCGTTTTTTCTTCGTCGCATCCCTTGATGTCGGCCTCACAGCTGTAGTCGGCCCCGGTTATGTCGGCCGAGATTGAGTTCGTCGGTAGACGAAGAAGAGAGGTCGGCCCGGTCCGTGGTGTGATCGGATATGTGTTCCCGAGTTTCGTTGAGATCGGGCAGTGGTGCAGAGGTCGACTGTGATCAAGTCGGTCCTCAATTGAGGTCGGGTTATCTGTGAGATTGGGCGGCGACGGTGAAATTCGGGGATTCTCTTCGCGATTTGGTGATCCCATATCGTCAATCGGGTCAATTTTTAGGTACGAGCTCAGTCCTTACGTAGAGATCCGAACTCGGCTTGGGTGGTGCCGTGGGACCCGATTTGTGTTCGATTCACATCGTGTCTAGGTGGGGACGTCATGGTGAGGTCGGGCCCACGATCTATGGCGAGGTCGGGTCCACGACCTATGATGAGGTCGGGCCCATGACCTATGATGAGGTCGGGCCCCGATGGGTCTCTGGTGAGGTCAGGCCCGAGTTGCGACGATGTCAGCCCGTGACGACTGATCGAAAGGTGTGCCTTGGATGACAACTTGGAGGACCGACGAAAATGGAGGCTCGGCGACGTTGAGGTCGGGATGATGAAGTCGGCTGGAATTAAGTCGGTAATGTCGGCAACGGTGGGTCCGACTGCTTTGTGGGGATCTGAAATCGGCCCGACCGTGAAGAACTCGGCTCCGATGACTGAAGTTGAGGATGTTGATGTCTCGACTAGGCGAGGTCAGTTGTGGAATGCTCCGGTAGCGGAGGTCGGCGTGGTGAGGTCGGACCTGAGTTGTGACGATGTCGGTAATTGCGAAGTTGCCTCCTGAAAGTGGCTAGGACATTTGAGCTGTATTTCGTCCACGTCACCCATTGTCTTATCACTTTCTATTTTTGGCACGCAAAACAAGAAAACAATTTTTCTTCTCCAGCTTGAAGATTATCTAAAAAACTACCGAAGTCATCCAAAATATAAAAAATTCTACACACCAACACACAGGAGATTTTCCAATATTGTCGGCACTCAATCCATTTTTCATCTTCAAGGGAACTTGTGCGGAGAAGTGAAGACTTAATACAGAACTGTATATCTATGAATTTTGAATAACAGAGCACTGAATACAGAAAACTTAGAATAGGATTATGAATAATCTTATCTTGAAATGATCTTCTTTCGGGGTAGAGACGTGGTTGTGAATCAGCGAAAATTAACTCCGAATAAATTACGGAGCCCTTCCTCTAGCGCCAAAATGTTGATAAACGGATTTGTATCAACGAAAATGAACACCCCTATTTTCTGAATAATCGGTGTTCGATCGATTGTGTATATTAATGATGGAAAAATCAAGAATGTTTTTGTATTAATTTTGTTGAAAGAGATGAATGAATAGTGACCTCTCTCCCCTCCATCCCCCCCCTTTCTTTCCTACCCCATCTTTATATATACTGTATACATGTCCTTCTTTTTTACAAGTGGGACAAGTGGGGGCATTAAGAAAATGGATAAAAAGGGGTACACTAGTATTTCATGTGATATGACGCCGTGGGGCCCGATCGTGACACTTGACGGCTTCGATTGACGTCTATTTTATCGGCAATTATTGTATCTGTCGGACTCGGATCTTCTCGATATCCGGGTCGGGCTGATAATATTAATTCTGATAAGCTCGAACGTGGATGATCTGGGCACTTCGGAACTCGGTCGATGTTAAATAATCAGCTCAGAGAACCTGCTATATTTATATTTATTTAGAACATATATCCACATATAATATTTTAAGAGGCGAGGTCAAAATTTGATGTCAACAAGTATATTTATTATAAATTGTAGATTTAAACCATGGATTAAATTGAAACTTAATCAAATTCATAAAATTGCAATTGAGTCCCTTGGACTTATCAAACATATTTATGCCCCTAAACACTTTCAGATCTGTAAAGACAGAAACTCGTCCCTGATTTCCCGTCCCCATCGTTTTTTTGGACCAGTCTGTATATCAATTCGCCCGACTACGAATTTAACGGCGGAATCAAATTGGAGATCGAGTATCCGGACGTATCTTCCCATCTCCGACTCTGAACGCTGCCACTTTCCCGACGCTGTCTCCCCGACACTGCTTCAGCGCCTCCAACATGCCATAATCCCCAAATCCTGTCTCGTCTGGATCTAGATACGATTCCGTCAGGGTCGCCATTCACAGGCTGAGAAGTGGCAGTAGGAATGGAGATCGGACAAATGGTCCCTACCGACAAATATGTCAAGTTTTCTGGAAGGCGACTGAGACGGCCAGGAGTATTCCGGCGGCGGACTCTGGATGCGGCGGGGCTGGTAGTGGCATTGTCTGTGCCGGCAGCGGGACGGCGGGCGGAGGGCAGTGGGTGGTGGCCGGTGGATGGTGACTGTGTGAAGGAAGGTGTGTCTGCGGTACACTATTATTTCATGGTGATCCTCCTCCGACGACGGGGGCGGAATGAAGGTGGTGGTCGGCGACACCGCCGGCGGAAGGAAGGTGGTCGCCGGCGGATCTAAATGTGTGTGTGTGTATATCTCGTGCGTGCATCTGAGTATTGAAAGTGTGTGTTTGTGTGTGAGAGAGGCATGGGTTTTGTTGTGAATGGCGGGGCCAACTTGCATACTTAATGGGTGTACATTGACCAGAATACCCTTACTAAGTGATTAAATGTGTATAATTGACCACTGTATATATACTTATTTACAACTAATGCGTAGCCCGTGCGATGCACGTGTAAACAATATGACTTTCATAGCATGTAAAATTGTATTATCACACGTTCATAATAAATTTTGCATCTTAAGTTCATATTTTATGTCTTTTAGTGGAATAAAATCCTTCATTTTAGGGATCATATATATTTAATATGTTTATTTACATATCGACAATTTAAATTTTGAATTTGAAGATAACCTGAATCTATGATTGCAAAATATCATTTAATAAATCAGTCGAAACTTTAGGATTTGGTATTTTGAAATTTAGAAAAAAATAAAATCATTAATTTAGGGGAGATATGTGATAAAATCTATCTAAATCTTGTATACATCATGTTTTACGATTAAAACAATTTAAATATGGAGATTAAGATATTTTGAATCTCTGATTTAAACATAAACCATAAAAAATTGATATGGTATAAAATTGATTTGGAATTGTAGAATTTAAAAAAAAAAAATCATTAATTTAGAGGACGATATGTGATAAATCTATCTAAATCTTGTATACATCACGTTTTACAATTAAAGCAATTTAAATATGGAGGTTATTCTTATTTCGAATCTCTGATTTAAACAAAGACCATAAATATTTTGATCGTTCCAAAATTAGACTCGTGTATTATTTTTCATTATAAATAATTGTCAAACAAAACAATTGAATCAGCCACAACTTTATTCTTTTAATTGAAACTGCCCGATTTGATGGTTAGAAAAATGTTTTCAAAAGAAATAAACAAATAATTTTTTTATCCTTAAATTAGCCGTAATTTTTTTTAAATAAAATCTGCTAATCAAAACATATGTATTAGTCTCTATCGTTTCGGGAAAAAAACATGTGTATTAGCCGATTTTTTAGAAAATTGATTTTGAAATACAAAAAGTATATTTTTATAGTTAGAAAAAATATAAGGGTGGCCTTGCCTTGGCATGGGACTCTGAGGTGGAGTTAGGACAGGTGTATGGGGAAAACTTTTTCATTGCTGCAGAATTCAAAGACAAGGGGCACCAGATTTGGAGTTGGGTTGTGTTTGTGTATCTGAGTACTTGCAGAGAGGAGAGAAGAGTTCAATGGGAGTATCTAATCCAGGAGAAGTACAAATGGGGTCCAATATTCTTACTTGCAGGGGATTGGAATGATTTGTGTAAGCCAGAGGACAAGAAGGGTGGATTGACTAGGTCAGTGAGGAGTTGTTGAGGGTTTAATGAATTCTTGGCTCATATGGGAGTGCAGGAGCTATCTATGGGGGGATCTCAATTTACATGGGCTAATAACAGAGAGGGTGAGGGGTTTGTGGAGGAGCTTTTGGATAGGGTCTTTGTTTCATTGGAGTGGTTAGGAGTCTTTCCTAACACTAAAGTCCATAACTGGTTTAGAAGTGCTTCAGATCATCATATGTTAATTGTGGATACTTTGGGTGGAAATGTCAAGCATACGAGGCGGTTTATATTTGATAGTAGGTGGATTCAGAAGGACGGGGTGAAACAAGTTATACAACAAGCTTGGGAGGGGCAGGCTGCGGGGACTCCTATGTTTGCAGTGAAGGAGAAAATCAAGCAAGTAAGGGCTGCACTAATGAATTGGAGTAAATATTTCAGAACAGACAATGTCCAGAATATACAGAGGTTAACCTTGAAGTTAGAGGAGATGAGAAGGGAGGGTGGAGACAGGAATTGGGAGGTGTGGGAAAGACTGAAGAGAGAATTAGATATAGCCAATTGTTCAGAGGAGGAGTTTTGGAGGCAAAAGGCTAGAGCTTTATGGTTGAAGGAGGGGGACAAGAACTCGAAATTCTTTCATGCTTATGTGACTCAAAGGAGGAAGAGGAACAGTATTGATAGACTGTTGACAAGGGAGGGAGACATCACTCAGAACCTTGGTCATATTGAACAGACAATCATTCAATTCTATGAGAATTTATTTTCTTCGAGGGGTAGTCAGAATGGCCATGAGCTGTTACCTTGCATTCTTCCTTCTGTGACCAGTGAGATGAATGAGACTCTTATTGCACCAGTGGATGATGAAACCATCAAGAAGGCTGTTTTCAGTATCCATCCTGACAAATCTCCCGGGGAGGATGGCATGACAGGCTTGTTTTTCCAGCATTTTTGGCCTATTATTGGGATAGATATCTGCACAGCTATCAAGAGTTTCTTTGAATCTGGCCAGATGCTGAGGTACTGGAAGCACTCTCTTATCACTTTCATACCTAAATGTCAGAATCCTGTCTCAATCACTCAATTCAGACTTATTAGTTTGTGTGCTGTTTTTTATAAAGTTATCTCCAAAATTTTGGCTTTGAGATTGAGGCAGTGCCTTCATGTATGTATATCTGGGAATCAAAATGCCTTTTTGCCTGGTAGACAACTGATTGATAATGTAATTATTGGGCATGAAGTTTTCCACTATTTGAACAGACATAGGAGTGGTAACAATTGTTTTATGGCATTGAAATTGGATATTCTAAAAGCTTATGATTGTGTGGAATGGAAAGCTCTTCAGTTGGCAATGGTTAGGATGGGGTTCCACAGACAGTTTATTAAGTGGATTATGGCTTGTATTCAGAGGCCTACTTTTTCCTTTAATATAAATGGCAGATCTTGTGGTTATGTCTCAGCTACCAGGGGAATTAAACAGGGAGACCCTTTGTCTCCCTATCTTTTTCTTATCATCTCTGAGTTGTTGTCTGCTAGAATACATATGGAAGCTGAGAAAGGAGCATTCAAAGGACTGAGATTATCAAGAGGTGGCCCAATGCTATCTCATTTGATGTTTGCGGATGATACATTGATTTTTTGTAAGGCTGATGAGAGTCAAGTGAGGAAGCTGTTGATTATCTTGAAGCATTTTCAGGATTTTACTGGACAACAGGTTAGTATGGAGAAATCAACAGTGTTTTTCAGTAAAAATTCCTCTGATTTGCTAAAGCAGAGAATTTGCTCTTTACTTCCTGGAATTCAAATGCACTCTTCTTCAAGGTATCTTGGGTTGCCATTAGAGATAGGGAAATCCAAGAAAGAATCTTTTGAATATGTGTTGAATGTGGTGAAAAGTAGAATTTTTAGTTGGAAAAATAAATGGTTGTCATCTGCGGGTAAAGAGATCTTGATTAGAGCTGTGCTCAATGCTCTTCCTATCTTTGCTATGACTTGTTTTGTGTTACCTCTTGGATTGTGTAAGGAGATTTCTGCGGTTTGTGGGCAATTTTGGTGGAGCAAAGGGACTGATATGCATAAGGGACTGCATTGGATTGATTGGAATAAACTGACATTGGCGAAGAAGCATGGGGGATTGGGATTTCAAGATGTGCAGCTGTTCAATTCTGCCATGATTGCTAAACAGCTGTGGAAGCTTGTGACTGAACCTAACAGGTTAGTAAGCCAGGTGCTGAAATCTAAATACTTTCCTAACACATCACTGTTTGAGACAGAAAGGAAACAAGGTGATTCCTGGTTGTGGACCAGTTGGCTTTCAGTGTTGAAGGTGTGTGGCCAATGGATGAAGGTGGAAGTGAGGAATGGTTGCACTACCAGAATTTGGGATAAGCATTGGGTGCCTGATTTCATTGGTAAGGAAGTGGAGTTGCTGCCTGGAATTGAAAGAGGCTTTGAATGGGTGAAGGATTTGATGACAGGGGATGGAAAAGGCTGGGATGAAGCTAAGGTTAGAGCTACTTTTACACCTGAATTCTGTAAATCTGTTCTGACCATTCAATCTCATAATCCAGACAGAGAGGATAGGTGGATATGGTCCTTGAACAATAAAGGGACATTTTCAGTTAAATCCACTTATACCAAGCTCATTACTGAAAAGTTCCTTAAACAGTTGCAGCCTCAAAGTAGTAATGATATGGTGGTTGATGCTAAGGTTAGAGATAGAACATGGAAAATGAAGGTGATGGGGAAACTTAAACACTTTATTTGGAAGTGCTGTAATGGGACATTGCCTGTGAACTTGCAGTTGAGAGAAAGAGGAGTTGCTGTTGAGCCTTTATGCAGACTTTGTGGAGATGCAACGGAATCTGTTGTTCATGCTTTGTTTCAATGCAGATATGCTGCCTCTGTGTGGGAGTTAGCACCTGTTAGTTGGGTTGGACCTCAAGGGAATGACTCTTTCAAATCATGGTGGTGGTCTATTTGTCAATTGGATGGAGGGGAGGTTTCCGAAGCTCGGATACAGCTTTCTACATACATACTATGGTGGCTTTGGAAATCTCGTAATTTGTGGGTTTTTGAGAGTATTATGAGGCCTACACCCATTGTTATCAAAGCTGCCAAAATGGACTGGGAAGCATTTGTGCAGGGTAATAGGTGTTGAGGCCTTGTTTGTTGGGATGTATCTGTTTTTGTTTCTTTTATTATATTTGTAGCTGTTGTATTGTTGTAGTAGGTTGTGCTTGGTGTAGGGATAAAGGTTCAGTTGAGGGTAACTGCTTTATCCCTATTTAGTGTGTTGTTTGGTTGTTGTTTTAGCTCACCTTGAGTGACGCTCCCATTTTCGGCTGCTTGTACTGAACTTTTATTGTGTTATGGAGTAATATTTCTGTCAGTTGGAAAAAAAAAATAGTTAGAAAAAATAACACATAATTTTTTTTATTATTATATCAATCGTAATTTTTTTATTAAAAAAAAAAGCAGTCAAGCAAAGCAATTGTATTAGCCGAATATCTGGTTTTAAATTTGAAGAATATCATTGGCCGATAATTATTGAATTAGCAGTCGTGACGTACATTATTATTGAAATTTAAAAATAGCTTCTTGTAACCAATAACCAAATACCAAATTTAATGGATGCAGCCCGTGCATTATCAGCTTTTAATATGTACATCGTGTCAAACCATCGCAAATATTCAGTAGACCAAATTTAAATAGCAGCCCGCTTTATTGAAAATAAAAAAGTAACAAACTCCTCATTTTAAGGATAACATTTAATGCTATCCGTTTTTTATTAATAAAAATATTAAAAAGATACTATAAATGACATGTAATTAATGTTGATCAGTTTTGACTAAAGATTGACTTACTATTTTTGATAAATAGTAATTCTTATTATATATATATATATATAGATAGATATTGCCATTGACAGTTTGACCATTATTTATTAAAATTGACTTCATCATAATCGTTGATACGTTGGATTCAATGATACAGATTTATTCTCATTTCTTTCACTATCTACCATTCTCATTGAATCCTAACTCTATAAATATATATATATATATATATATATATTGATTTTGGAAACAAAATTGACTCCAAACAAAACCAGTGAGGCATCGTTTACTTTGCAGGATGGGATAAGACAACTTTATCCCATCCACTTTACACCTCAGCAATCAGTCCCTTGTTTACTTTTATGGTTGAAATTTTAATAAATGAATCTCATGTTTACTTCAATGGATTAAGTGGGAAGATAAACACACAAAATACTAACTTACCCTTATGTACAAGATTGATTTCCTCTGTACGCTTCCCCGATAGCCTTCACTCAGCTCCATTCTTTTGAGACGAAAAGCCCTAATTCGCCGTGATTTGAGAGAGATGACAGAGGCCAGCGACGTTGCTCCCGACGAGAAGCCGCGACTACCTGAATTCGATCGTAGACGATTTCTCCCGACACAGCATAGGTAAGCACAGGCTTTTCGCTTAGTTCATTTTGTTGTGAAATTGAAAAAATCGAGCTTACCTTCCAATTGACGGAGAGCACGAGGGTATGGAGTTTGTTTATTTTTTTTCCAATACTTCTTCTATGTGATTTTCACCCTATTATCATTTTCATTCTAATTGTTGAGGGATTTTGTAACCCTAATTATGAGTGGTAGCAGGCTCCACAGCAGGCGTGGTGGACGTGGGTGAAGACGGCAATCGGAGGACGAAAACGGTAGTGAGGAGGACGACGTCATTCTGGAACAGGTGCTTCTATTCTATTATTTCCATTTTACCTATTAGTTGAACAGTGAATTGTTCCAAGCCACTGTATGTTAGAAAAGAATTTTCCGTGGTTTGAAGGCATTTAAATTTTGGAATGTTATCTTTGTAATGATTGTGTACCGTGTTACCATCTCTACATGTATGGTGACAATATGAACATATGCAACACTTTAATCAACATCTTCCGTTAGTGTTGGGTCTATGTTCGTGTGTTTTGTTTTTCGGGCCTGTAGTCTTTTGTGTTGGGTTGATGTGTGGTTGGTAAGNGACTTGTTACATAGCAGTTAGAGTAAATGATTGTTGGTGCTCCTTTTTGCTGTTATGTGATATTTATTTCTAATCAATTCAGGATCTGTTTCAGTTTTTTTTTTTAGTGTGACTCTTGCTATTTGGATTACTAGACCATTACTATGTTATTCTTTTCTTCAGGCACGCAACATGTCAAATACTTCTCACACGAGTTTAAATAATCGATATAACAGGGCCTTTACACCGTATGAGGTTAGGCTGTGTGAACATTTAGAAGAAGCCGATGTGTTGACATCAATGACCCCCGAAAACCCAGCCCGAAGGTTCTTTAAATGTCCTCGCCGGAAGGTAAAGTTTTTATAGTTCACTGGCAAGTTTATTGTGTTTTCAACTACTGGTTTTTAATCCGTAAATGTAGTTTTGCCTCTGATTTATTTTGATTGTTCACAGCCCAATCCACCTTGTCGCCTATTTGAGTGGATTGATCCCGAGTTGCCGCCGTCCCAAAAGGGTTGTTTCAACAAGCTGAAGGCTGAAAAGGATAGGTCGCAAGAGCAGCTAATGTGCAAAAATGTGATGGAGAAATTGCTATCGGAGAGGTTGGAGTTAAAAGCCACCGAGATCAAAGCACTGGAAGATGCGAAGAGTCGGATGATTACTGATTTGGAGATTGCAGCAACAGAAAAAGTGGAACTACAGTTGAGGCTTCATCATGTTGAACGTGAAGCTCGAGAGTTGGGGAAGAAGGTCACATTCATGAAATGTACCTTTTAGTTCATCGTTTTTGTTGTTTTACTCTTTTGTTTCTTTAAGTAAGGTTGTGTAGAATTAAACATGATGATGTTGGATTGTATTGTATTTTAGTTTGTAAAACATTATGCTTTTTAAACAACTAAGTTCTATTATTCTGACAGATGGTCATTGCATTCAAGCATTAGTTGGGCAAACAGTGCACTATGATTTATATGCCAATTATGTGTTTTTATATGACGTGTTATGACAGGTCATGGTGGCAGGTCTATATGTAGGCTGAAGCTTGCTTTTCTTTAAAGCTGAGTTGATTTGACTAATAAAGGACTGAACGACCATGTTCAACATCATATGTAATTTGGCACGCTAAAGAAGATATGTTACATCTTGTAAACTTAAAAACAAATTTTCCTCTTGAACCTATGCGTAAAAGTGACAACTATTAATGCATCTGAACATACAGTAATATAATAATTGTCGTGTTGAATAGCATGCGTAAAGGACTTCTTATGACCATTCACGTTAAATTATTTGGTAATAAAGTTCACAGTAAAAATGACATGCTGTGACAACACCGGCTACAATAATACAATCCATGTCTACAACATTTTTTCAGCCTTTTTTCAGAGCTGAGCTGATAGGTCCTTATCATCTTCTCCAATTATAATAAATAACATGCATTATTGGTCTTGTGGCATTTCATTTCGGCTTTGCATTATTGGTACTGTTGATAGAGCATGCGCACATCACTTGAGAGACCATCAAATGCATTGGCTCGTCATCTTTTTGGTCAGAAAAATCAGATTCGAAGGGACAGAATATGACAAGTCACTACCCATGACTAGAGGTAGCTTTAAGCTCATTATGCAAAGCCGAAATGATTAGACAACACTAACATGAAGACCAAAAATCTTGTCTTACAACCTTCAATGCATGATTGATGTTGGTGCCTGAAATTTTAGCTATTTAAACACCATAATGCATAACATGTATTCCACAACCGTAGAAAGAAGTAGTCAAATATTACTGAACTTTTATTAAAACTTACAAATTTTCTACTTCATCAACATTGCGATGGCTCCTGATTTTGGTTTAGTGCAGACAGACTATCTGTACGACCTAAATTGGACACCAAAGTTTGATGACTTTCTTATCGACCACTTACTTGAAGATAAGCTATGTGGTACCTTTGTTCCTAATACAGATAATACTGAGTCCATACTTGGTGCTACGCGAGCATTCAATGCGTAGTTCAGCAAGAGTTTCACAATGGAGTACATCGGAATATGAGTTGGAGTTTTGGAGAAACGACATGAAATTTTCACGGCTCTGAAAGACAAGGCTGGTGTTCAATACGACGACGGGCAGAACAAGTACCATGCTTCGGGAAGCACTTGGGATGAAATGCTAAGGGTGAGTTTTGCCGAAAATAAATGCGTTTTCATTTGTTATACCTCTTCACAAGAGTTGCAATCTAATTTATATTTTATTTTTCCCGTAGTGGAATGACTTTTCCCTGGCGTACATGACGGAAGGTGATCCACATCATAACAAACTTGTGGAGCTGTTTCACGAGGAGCCACCGTACGTAAATCCTTTGCAGTGGTGTATCATTTCTGACAGTGACGACGAAGGCAAGAAGAAGGGCAATAAGGACCGTGGAAAATGTGTTGAAGTTATCGATGTGGATGAGTACCCTCCAAACCGTCTGCCGCCGAGTAGGTTAGTTCCCTATCCCGTTCGAACTGACATCCCTCCGAGAGCTAAAAAACAACCACCGCGTCCGGCCTTTTATTTGGGTAGCAGTTTAAAGGGCCCAAAAAAGAAGCTATCCATACACAGTCAAATCGGTTCAACTGATGGCTCTGTGAATCAGCCCAGAAACGACATCTCCTCTCCCGGTGCACATGAACCGGAAGAAAATTTTGTATCTACTGCCTGTTCCGCCACTCCTATGGACTACTCGCATGATTGGCCGTGGAATTAGCTTCGTCACTATATCTTTCCCTTCTATGTTTGTTCTTGTTTCGGTGGTGTATCAGTATGTTAGTTGTGGTTGTTTGTTGTTTAATGGTTCTTTAATATGTTTATTATTTGTTTCGATTTTGTACCCGTATATTACTGCATGTTCTTGATTGTTTTCCTTAATGTTTGTTATGTAGTCGTTCCGTTGACAAGCTGTGGTTGGTTGTCTGTACCCGTAATGTTTCATTCACAATATGATAGAAACCATATAAATTGTCACAATAAACCCACAAAACTGTTAACACACAATTCTTACATACCCGTAATGTTTGAATCACAAACACAATTCTTACATACATGAGAGAAAGCATGAAAATTGTCTTCATAAACACAAAAAAAACGTTTAACACACAATGTCGGAAAATAATGTGACATCAAAGACCAACAAGCATCGCAAAAAAGTGTTAAATTATTCGTCGTTCACATACATGCTACACACAAATTTCAACCACTCTAAACTGGGGATACCTAAACGGAATCAATGTAAACACCCACTCTGAGGCCTCCACAATGCCATTTTCTTCAAAGAATTGGCGCATATCGCCATCTTTCAGGCGCCTCTTATAAGCACTGCATTTTCTATCTCTGGAACCTGTCCTTCAATGTGTGCGTTCCAAAATTGCATTGGTATTGGCTTCACAACAGGGGAAAGAATATTAAATATGATAACATTTTATTAAAAATGCAAGAACAATGTAGACGAAAAAAATAATGTTAAATCATGAAGCAATCACTTACCAACAGTGCACGCTCGACATGAGTTTTTTCTATTTTTATGCTAAACCGGTGCTGCGGAGGCCTCTCAATATCGTTAGCCGCGTAGACCTTGACGTTGAATGTTCTGAAATCATCATGTTCAAAATAGAGGTAGTAGCCGCGTATATCCTCTGATTGAACATAATACTGCCACCCATTGGCAAAATACAAAAATGTCCTTGGGTCGTAATCCAGCCCAGACGGAACCCTTATTATGTCCATTGGGTAGCGACGGCCCTCAACCGTTATCAGAGTAACGGGAAAAGGCATCGCGTGTCGCCCAAAATAAGGTGCCGCAACATCTATGCTCTAAGAAAGTGAAAGTGTCAACACACAAATAAACCACACTTAACACTAACCTGGCATTTAATAAAGAACTTTAAACTGTAAGCATTAAAAAATTAGACACCAAAATTTAATTATTTGTATATCTTTCTATTTTTTTTGTTCCCTTTCTTTTTGGTGTTTTTTGAAACTTATAATCTGCCACATAAGTCCGTGGCCAGCCCTATAATATTTTACTTGAATACTAATGTGCTTGAATGTTGCTTCAATGGTCGAAGTGAGAATTTTGAACTTACCAGTGTGGGTTCGTTTGGCATGTCCATAAGTATATAGAAACACCCCCATGGCGGATCATCCCTATAGACAATCATGGCGAACCTGCGACGAGCGATTAAAAGTGTATTATAAAAACAATAATAAACCATTTCACGAACAAGGATAACCAATGTAAGACCATTCCATGCAAAAAAAGTTGACCATTATACAAACAAGTTGGAATTTTCAACATCTCATCAAACAAAATAAAGAGTATTTCAACCCAACACACAATCCATAGTATTGTGCACAATCATCCTCAATCAAAAACATGTTCACCACAAAAGCACAAAATCACACAATAAAAGTTCATACAGTTCCCACAACATAATACCGTTACCACAACCTCAAGAAACAAAACATTTTTCCATCACAAACACTACCCCAACCCATCGCGCATGACCCTAACTATGAGCGCCCTATCGTCTTGGCCCATGCCCATGAACATAGCAAGCTCTCTGGCATTGTTGCACAAACGCAGGCAGATAGCCATTCGCTCCTCACTGGATAGAAAGTGGAAAGTACGAAGCGCATCATGTACTTCGGTCATCTGAGCCTGTGCCGCCTGAGCCTGTGCCGCTTGCTCGTTTGCCATTCTGCCAGCGATTTCAGCCAACCAGCCATCTGTGTTCTGCGAGAAGGTCTCCATAACATCGATAAAACATTCTTCCATCAAGTTAGTGGACCTCCTTTTTGTGCCCTTCGTCCTTCCCCCTCTCCTGGAGGTACTTTCAGACGCCGTCCCCGACGAGTGACCGACGTCATTGCCCGGGCTACCATCACCTGCTGTGCGCTGCGTGGGCTGCAATGTGATGTCATCGTCTGCTTCATAAGGCGTGTCCTGTTGGACATCCTGAGCCGCGTCCCCGAAAGACTGGGCATCGGCGCCAGAGGCTCTGTCTTTCCCGAAGATTTCATACCATTCATCTAGGTGGGGGAAATGTTTGTTCCTCAGACCCTTTGCATTAGGATCCACCTTGTTGACGGACGTTTCCGGTCAACGGTTAAGAAGTTAAGTAATGAAAAGATAATGGGAAAAAGACAAAGAATTATGGTTTAATTATGATTTTATTAAGAGATCACGAGGTCGGCCTCTCGTACGAGGTCGGCACTTGCGATATACTTACAGTTTCTTACACGAGTTTCTTACAAGTCTAGAGAGAGAAAGTATAGAAAAAGCTTTTACAGTTGAGGTTCAACAACCCCTAAATAAATGAGGGAGTTGCTATTTATAGTGGTCTTTAATGCGGTACTGTTCAGGTACTGTTCACCAATCTTGTCGTACAGTAGTTCGGCGGGACAAGCCGGTGTTTCTCTGACTGATTTGGAGTAATTTCGGGATCTCCCAATCATTACCTGCAATGCATTTAATGTTGATATGGACTGCATTTAATGCGGACATGCTCTCGGACCGGGCTAGATGCTCTAGACCTGTTGACTAGCTTGGGGTGTCCCATCGGTGATCATTGGTGGGCAAGTGGTCATATTCTATTATTTTATGAGCATGTAATGCCTTTAAGGGCTGACCTGGCGTAGTGTCGGGCTGTACCAGGATGGCTTGTTCTTCGATGTCTGTGGCTTTTAGTCGACTTCGGCACCAAACCGGGTCGGCACCGGGACGGGGGTGTAAGGGAGCCGACCTCTCTGACAGGGGATCGAGGTGCCGACCTTGCACGGTAAGGGACGAGATGCCGACGCCGGGTTCACCCTTGTCGTCATCCTCGTTAACCCTGACTTCCACTCGGATCGGCACCTACAGACAGTTTCGGTGATCGGCTCTTCCGATCCGACCGGTTACCATCCGACTGCCGATCTCTCAGACCGACCTTTTCGTAGGAGCCGAACTTGGATATCAACATACAGGCCCCTGGGCTCGGGTGAGGCCTGCTGTGCCTTTCCCGAGGCCGTCCTTTACTGGTTGGGTCCGAGCCGGCCTCATGGGATTCGTATCTGTTCATTCCCTGAGGTCGACACCTTCATTTCACTTGGGCAATTTCAACAGCTGCGGTTGAAAGGACACGCATTTAGTGCGCCCATGCATGTGCGACACGTGGCAGCACCCTGGCCAAGCGTTTCGAAAAGATTTGACTGTTGGCTTCCTTCGGACGTTTCGGTTCCTTTCGTTTCGAATTTTGAATTTCAAAAGGCCTGTACACGTGTCCGCGCATGATTGGTCCCGTGACCTTATATATATCTCTCCCTTGGGATATTCATAGTTTTCTCTACTTTCGATATCTTCGATTTTCGAGCATTCCAAGAGCAGTGCATACTCAGATCTGGCCTCGAAGGTTTTCCGGTGACTGTCTTCTGTAATTTTCTGGTAATTCTCGCATCTTTTCTTTTTATCTCTTCGTTTTCCTTTTCGTTTTCCTTTTGGGATCGCGATGTCTTCTTCTCTGAGATCTACGGGTAACGACGGCGACTTCACCGGCGAGGGCGGCGATCTTTCCCGGCAGGCGGATGTCATCCTCACCGCCGTCCCCCTTTCTGTGGTTCAGCCGGATTTTTCGGCGGTGGAGACCGCCTCCGGTGGCGGAGGTGATGACCCCAGTGTCCCTTCACCGCCGCTGCGCGAGGGTGACGGTGCCGATCTGGATCAGCCTGCCGCTGCCGACGTTGACTCGGTTGACCTTGATTTTCTGGATACCGACTCCGACGTCGATCCGAACCTGGTCGACGAGACTCTCCGGGGGGATACCAGCGGTCGAGAGCGCGTTCCTATGGGAGACGTGTCGATAGATGCCGCCCTCGAGGCGGTGACTACCGTCCCACCTGGGTTTTGGCGCTGGCCCGAGCGAGTTTGGGCGACGCCGAGCCAGATGTCGGCGTGGAACACTGCTTCGGTCTTGGACGATGCCGATCTGGCCCAACTGAGGGGGAAGTATAACTTTGGACCCGGGGTCCAAATATTTGCGCCTTACCCCGGGGAGCGAATCCACTGTCCGCCGCTGGGCTGCATAGGAGTTTATCGGCACAGCATCCACCTGGGCCTTCGCTTTCCCCTGCCCGGCGCGCTCAACAATATCCTCAGCGAGCTTGGGATCGGCATCAGTTAGTATGTGCCGACGGTATTCGCTCGGCTCGTGAGCTTGATCGTGATGTTCCGCCGCGAAGGCTGGCCCGATCCCACGGGTGCCGAGGTGAAAGCGTTATTTTCTTTCCGGCGCTCCGGTGACACGGGCAATTATTACAGCTCGGTGTTGCCGGGCATCGATAAGTCGTTGGTGGCCAAGCTGCCGGAGACCCTCCACGGGTATATGCCGAAGTGGTTCTGGGTCGGCGGCGAGTGGAGGACCCAGGATGCGACTCGGCACGCGCCGACAAGTTTCATTTCCCACACTCGTAAGCTTTTTCCTTTTTTCTGTTTCGTTCTTTACTGATTTTTCTTTTTTGTTCTAACAGGTCATAATTTACGTTTTCAGTCCACAGCACGAGCGCGGCACCCAGTTCTAGTCTCGCTGCTCGGATCGACACTTTGTTGAGGCTCAATCCAGAGAGACAACATTACTCAGCGCTCACCAAGGAAGAGACCCTCCTCGACCACAACTTGAGTCCCAAGGTCATCGACAGGTCGTTCAAGCCAGGTATGACTTTTACTCCTGTTCGGCATCTAAACGTTTCTCGGCATCTAATTATTCATCGGCATCTAATTGGCGCTATCTGACTGTTGCTCCTTTGTTGCCTATTACCCCCTCCTCAGACTCAAAGGGTTTGAATCGGCGAAAGCCGCGAACAAATACCATCGCAAACACCCGAACCCCCTGAAGGCCAGAACAACTGCCGCAATGTCGGGGCGATTGAACTTAGCGAAAAAGAGGGCGGCTCTGAACANTACCGGAGCCACGCCTGACGAGGCGCCAAACCAGGGAGGAGCCGAGGTCGACCGGCGGCGAGGCCCCAGGCGTGGGCGCCGGGGACCAGGCCGCTGCCAAGAAGAGGAAAGGCGCCGAGGCGGAGGGATCGGGCCTCGCCAAAGAGAAGGCGGCACATATCCACCAAGACGGGGCGAGCACTTTTGTCCCCGTCGATACCGAGCGGAGGGCCCGCTTGGCTAAATCTCTTCCCGGCTTTCCAGATGACTGGTATCTGGACCTTCGTGCCGCAGACGGGGTTTCCGTCCCCAACCAGTTCGGGGTCCCCGACGAGATGATTCGGGCAGCTCGGCTCCCACTGGTCGCCTAGACCCCGGCGGCTCAAGCCGCCGTCACCCAGCTCTCCACCCCGTCGCTCATACAGCATGCGGCGGGGACCATCTCTCGGGCGCTGGTCGAGCTTGTTCAGGCTGCCGATAGGTTCCAAAAGGCCCTGGCGGACCACCGAAAGTTGGAGGCCGACCACGAGCTCTGCCGGGGGAAAATTGCCTCCCGGCATACCCAGGCGAAGCGGACCTCCGAGCTGGAGAATCGCCTCGTGCTTGCCGAGGCCGAGGCGGCGAAGGCCAGGGAGAAGGAGATGGAGGCTGCCCGGTCGTAGGCCAGGATGGCCGAGGAGCTAAGGAAGGAGAGGGCGGCTTGGGCTGCTCGGGAGTTCGAGCTCGGCGAGCAACACGCCAAGGCGATGACTGAGGAGTTTGACCGGCATGTAGCTGAGCTTGACAAGCTTCAGGCCCACGTCGTCAGCCTTCAGAAGCAGCTTGAGGCGCACACTACCGAGCTGGAGAAGCACGTCGTCCAGGACGCCTCGGAGGACGGCCGCCCCCGCATCTCGCTCCGTCTGCCGACGTACCCGGAGGTCCAGGAGCTGTTCAGCAAGGATATCATGGCCGACATGGACTCCGAGGTCGGCTACAACCTCTACTGGCTCTTCCAGCGGCTCGACGCCGGCCTGCTATCCTTGGAGGATTTCCGCGAGATCATGCGGGCGAAGATCTCCAAGCATGGGCTAGGTGCCGAGTTCGAGGGGCTCGTATGCGAGGTGGACGAGGAGGAGGCGGCTCTGGTTCGGCGCCAGAGGGGATGGGGGGACGACGTGATCGTCGGCTTCAAGAACTTCGGGGCCACACCTCCCGACGAGATGCGTCTGGCGCCAGATGAGGCCCTCTCCGACTACACCTCCTTCATGCTGCCGAGCCGAGACTTCGCCGACGAGGCCGACCCCTCCCACATACTGCGGGGGGCGAACGATCACGAGGTCGGCACCTCGAAGGCGGCCGAGGGCGAGGACAGGGCTGAACCGGACGTGGACGGGGAGGCCGACAAAGATGCCGAGGCGGAGGTAGAACCCTCGGGCGCAGCCGTGGTGGACCTGACCCCGATCCTTCTCCTGGGAAGTAGCTTATTTCCGGCCTGCGAGCCGCTTTTGTTGACCGCCTGTGGTCCTCTTTTATAAAAAACTTGATTTGCGAATACTTATTTGTTTTGAATGAATGTTATTTAGGAATGAATGGGTTTTTAATGCTTTTTTACTTATGAATGGATGTTATTTTCGATTTTGATCAAGTGTGGGCTTGGTGCCGTGTTGTGTGCTTACTTATATTTACATGGTCGGGCCCGAGATCGGACTCGGCACCTTATATTTACATGGCCGAGCCCGAGATTGGGCTCGGCATTCCTTCCTCTTTATTTGCACGGCCGAGCCCGATATTGGGCTTGGCACTTTTTATTTACTTGGTACTTTTCATTCCTTACATTGGCGCAGTGGCCTTACCGGGCTACTTTGCCGAGCCCAGCTCGTGCCGGCCGAGCCATCGTACTGACCCGGCCTGCACATAATTATGTGGCAGCTTACCTGATCGGTCTCGCGTTCGGACTCGAAGGTATTATTGGCCTGACTGGGCTTCCTAGTTGAGCCCAGCTAGTGCTGACCAGGTCATCGTACTGATCCCGGCCGACACTTCGTTCCTTACGTTAATTACGCCGCTTCGACTCAATCTATACTTATTAAAGGCAAAAGTAAAATTACAAAGTAAAGAATAGAAAACATACATCTTTACAAGGTTCGTTCATCTTTTACAAAGTAAAGTTATAAAAGTGAAAATACAAGGTTGTCCTAGACCTACTGGTAGAACTTTTTCAAAAACGCCGAATTCTATGGGTATTGGTGGGGGGTGCCGTGCAGGTGTTCGAGACGGTAGGCCCCGTGTGGGAGGACCTCGCTGATCTTGTAGGGACCCTCCCACTTCGGCTTCAGTGGTCCGGGGTCCAGCCCCGTTACCCTTTTTAATACCAAGTCGCCGACCTGATATGAGCGTGACTTGACTTGGGAATTGATGTATCTCTCGCTTCGTCTTTTGTACGCTGCGTTTCTGAGCTCGGCTTGTGACCGGTTCTCGTCTATCAGGTCGAGGTTTACTCTCAGCGACTCGGAGTTGGATTCTTCTTCGAAGTGAGTTACCCAGAAAGTTGGGGCGTCGAGTTCGACAGGTACCATCGCTTCGGTACCGTATGCCACGGAGAATGGCGTCTCTCCCGTGGATGACCTGGCCGTGGTGCGATACGACCATAATACGTTTGGGAGCTCCTCCGGCCATGCCCCCTTCGCGGCTTCAAGTCGGACCTTGAGCCCTTGTTTGATAATTTTATTTACAGCTTCAACCTGGCCGTTGGATTGGGGGTGGTAGGGTGTCGAGAAAAAATGTTTGACATTGTGTTCTTCGCAAAATGCCTCCAGCCTTTTTCCTTCGAACTGTCTTCCGTTGTCAGTGATTATCGAGTTCGGCACCCCGAAGCGACATATGATGGACTTCCATAGGAAGTCAATCATTTTCTGTTCGGTGATAGTGGCAAGTGGCTCGGCTTCTGCCCACTTCGTGAAGTAGTCCACGGCGACGACCGCGTACTTCACTCCGTCCTTTCCGGTAGGTAGGGGGCCGATCAGGACGACACCCCATTTGGCGAACGGCCATGGGCTGAATATCGACTTCAGGGGCTGTGAAGGTTGGATGATGTTCGGCGCGAATGTCTGGCATTTTACGCATCTTCGAGCCATGTCCAGGGCGTCCTTTTTCAGGCTAGGCCAGTAGTATCCTTGCCTGAGAACTTTGTGGGCGAGGGCATAACCGCCAGAGTGGTTTCCGCATACGCCTTCGTGGACTTCCTTGAGAATGTACTCGGCGTTCTTCTCGTCTACGCACTTGAGCAAAGGTGCCGAGTATCCTCTCTTGAACAATTCACCGGCCACGATCGTAAACCGAGCTGCCCGGGTACGGAGCTGTCTGGCCTCTTTTGGGTCAGACGGCAACACACCGGTCTTGAGATACGACCGGATCTGAATCATCCAGCTCGGTTCCTCGTCCGCGGAGGCCTGGTCGGCGCTCATCACGGAGATGCCGAGCACGGAGGGCTGTTCCTTGTGAGCGACTTGCACGTACTCGACGCTCTCCACCCCGGCACCTGAGGCGAGGCGGGCCAGGGCGTCGGCCTGCACGTTCTCCGTCCGTGGAATGTGCTCTATTCGGATCCGGAGTTTGGCTAATTTTTTCTTCACTAGTCCCAAATAGGGGACTAGTCTTGGCTCTTTGACCTCGAACTCCCCGGAAATTTGTTTAACCATCAGCATCGAGTCGGAGTATATGGTGAGGTCGGTCAGACTCATGGCTTCGGCCAAAGCGAGCCCGGATAGCAATGACTCATATTCGGCCTCATTGTTGGTTGTCGGGAAGAGGTATTGAATCGAATGACAGAAGAGCCTTTTTTGGGGATCCACGAGGACNTCCACCGCCCCTTGACCATTCGGCCCGAGGTGTCAGTTCGATGTAGGATTTGTCTTAGCGGGTAGGCCGTGAGGACGGTGATGGAATACTCCAAGAAGTATGGTCTGAGCTTCCGAGCTGCAGTTACTAAGGCGAAGGCAAGTTTCTCCATCGGCGGGTACCTCAGCTCGGCATCGTGGAGGGCCTTGCTCACGTAGTAGATCGGAAGCTGGCCTGAGTCATCCTCCCGAATCAGGGCGGCACTTACGGCCACCTCGGAAATCCCCAGGTATAAGTAGAGCATTTCACCTGGGCGGGGCTTTCGCATCGTTGGAGCCTGGCTGAGGGTTTCCTTGATAGCTTCCAACGCCTTTTGGCAGGCCGGCGTCCATTCGAACTTGTGATTTTTCTTGATAGCATCGAAGAAAGGTTTGCAGCAATCGGTGGATTTTGAGATGAATCTGCTCAGAGCTGCAAGTTTGCCGGTTAGGCTCTGAACTCCCTTGATCGATGTCGGCGGTCGAAGGTCCTGCACCGCCTTGATCTTCTCGGGGTTGGCGTCGATGCCGCGCTGGCTGACGATGTACCCCAAGAATTTTCCCGAACCGACGCTAAAAGTACACTTTTTTGGATTTAACTTCATTGAATAATCACGCAAAATAGAAAACATTTTATTAAGATCGTTTACATGATTGGACGCGTACACGGATTTGACTAGCATGTCATCTACATATACTTCCATACATTCGCCTATCAAGCTAGCAAACATTTTATTCACTAAGCGTTGGTAGGTGGCCCCGGCGTTCTTCAGCCCAAACGGCATCATCGTGTAGCAATAGAGCCCGCGTGCCGAGTAGAAGGAGGTATGTTCTTCGTCATCCGGGTACATAGGGATCTGATTGTAGCCTGAATACGCGTCCATGAAACTCATCAGTTCGTGCCCCGAGGTTGCGTCAACCATGTAATCGATGTGGGGGAGTGGGTAGCTGTCTTTGGGGCATGCCTTGTTCAAGTCGGAGAAGTCGATGCACAAGCGCCATGCTCCGCTGTTTTTCTTCACGAGTACCGGATTGGCTACCCAGGTCGGGTACCGGACCTCGCGAATGTATTCGTTATCTTTGAGCTTGGTCACTTCTTCTTCCAAGGCTTGCTGTCGTTCTGGGCCGAGCTTCCTCCGCTTTTGCACGACCGCCTTGACCGTGCGGTCGACCTGCAGCCGGTGACAGGCGACCCGAGGGTCGATGCCAACCATGTCTTCGTGGGTCCACGCAAAGACGTCTGCGTTTTGTCGGAGGAAATCGGTCAGCTCGGCCTTCATAGGCCCCGACAATTTGCTCCCAATCCGGAGTTGTTTCTGGCAAGTCCCTTCATCAATGAAGATGACTTCGACTTCGTCCATAGGCTCGGCCCTCTTTGTTCCCCGTTTTTCTTCGTACTGGGTCCGGGGGTCGAGCTCGTCCTCCTCCATGATTGGCCTTTTGCCGGCCCTTCTCCCCCTGTCCCTGTCGAGGTCGGCTTCGGTGCCGCCTTCGGTTTGGCCGGCAGTTTTGCTGTCCAGGCAGGGGTCCGTCAGCTCGGCACCGGGGGCCAGGTTGTCTGCCCCCGTGTTGGATCCCATGTTCGCGGGGTCGGTATTCGATGAGGTCAAGGGGTGCGAACCTGTCTGGTTTCCCAGCATGCGGTTGCCCCTAAGACCATCGCGTGCCGACCCGATGCCTGTCACCTCGGCATCAGCCTGAAGGTCTGTCGTATTTATCTCGGTGCGCGGGATGGTCAGAATGCATTCCCGCGTCTCTCTCTGATCCCCTCGGTGGGTCCCCTCCCCATCGGAAGTTGGGAACTTAAAGGAATAGTGAAATATGGAGACGGCGGCCTTCAGTTTGTAGAGGGCTGTCCTCCCCAAAATGGCGTTATACTCGCTCGGGCAGTCTACCATCTTGAAAGTTTCCAGAATCGTCTTCGTAGGCTGCCCCTCTTCCCCGAATCGGATCGGCAGAGTGACCTGGCCGACGGAGGCTACGGTTTGCCCGTTGAAACCTTGAATCCGCTCGCGGCAGGGCTGCACCTCCTTCTTGTCGATTCCCATCTTCTTGAAGGTATCGTAGTAGAGAATGCTCGCGTAGGCCCCGGTGTCGACCATGATGCGATGGATTTTTATCGCCATGATCAGCGTCGTGATCACCAGAGCGTCGGAGTGGGGGTGGTCAAACAGGAAGGCGTCCTCATCGGTGAAGGTGATGGCGTTTGGGGTCGGCTCTGGCGCCGGCCTGCTGTTGGCGTGTATCACCCTTTGCCCGGCATGATAGGCCTGTCGGGCATAGGCCTTGGTTTGCCTCCTGGAGAGGAGGGACTCACTCCGGCTTGTGTTGACGCGCCGGGCTGGGTAGTCGGCCGGGTCGGCCCCTGTTAGAGGGGACCGATCTCTCTTTCTGCCCCTTGAGGTGCCGGCCTCATCTTGGTGAGTGAGGCAGAAAGTCATGATTTCATGGGGTCCGCCCTGTTGCGGTTTCTTCCTTCGAGGATTCACGTAGGCATCTTCATCACTGTCGGGGCCTTCCTCGAAGCGGCCCCCCTTATTTCTCTTTTCTCCGGAGTGGGTGAACCTCCGGAGCTGGGGATCATCGATCAGTTTAAGCAGTGCCGAGATCAAATTTCGGCACTGGTCGGTGTTGTGCCCATGCGCCTTATGGTAAGAGCAGTAGCGGGTCTTATCCACCTTGTCCTTGTCGGTGAACATCGGTTTAGGGTCCGGTAGCAACCCCTTGGCCTTGATCTCTTCGTAGACCGCCGTGGCTCCCACCGAGAAGACGCCTTGGTAGCTTTCCTTCAGTTCCTCAGCCCTTTGTCTCCGCCGAGCCCGAATTTCAGCGAACGACTTGCTCGGCTTCCCTGACTTTTCTTCCTTCGCCTTCGCTTTCGTTGGTGCCGGCGCGGCGTCGAATGTGGGGATGGAAGAGGATTCCTCCGCCATTATGTAATCTTGGGCACGGGCAGTGAACTCCTGATAGGTGGTCGGTTTATTCTGGCATAAGGACCACCTAAACAGCGTTTTCGGTCTCAGACCACCCTGAGCAGTGATTAGCAGGGCGTCAGGATGGCACCGCTCCATATTTTGGACCCGGTCGTTGAACCGGGCGATGTAGTCCTTGAGGCTCTCGTTCTCGCCTTGAACGATATTGGAGATGGACTCTTTGGGGGCGAGGTTGACCTGCGACCCGATAAAGTGCGACCAGAACGCCGACCTGAGCTGGGCCCAAGTAGAGATGGAATGGGGGTAAAGGGAATGATACCACCTCTGCGCCTTTGGCCCCAATGTTAAGGAGAACATGCGGCAGCGCAGGGCATCAGAGGCGCCGTGCAGGTCCATCCATGAAGTGTACAGATCGATGTGGGAATCGGGGTCCGAACTCCCATCGTAGAGGCCGAGCTGGGGTACTTGGATTTGATTCGGGACAGCCTCTTGTAGGATGTCGGGGGAAAGAGGCGAGGCGTGGTCCACGACCCGGGGAGCGGGTCGCGTACGAGTCTGTGGATAAGCTGGGAGTGAAAACTCACTCCCGGTGGGCTGCCGACCCTCCCATTCGGCAATTCTGCCTTTGAGGGCCGCGACTTCCTCAGTGTCGTGCCCGATGGCTTTGCCCCACCTGATCACCTCCCGGAGATCATGGTTGGCTTGGCTCTTGTCACCCAAACGCTGGTGGACAGAGCGGCGAACGACCTGGAGGCTTCGCTCCGACCGGCTCTCCCCCGTCTGCTCGGTAGGAGCCGGTTTGGTGCTTTTGTCACGGCGGTTCTGAGCCTTGCGGTTCGGTGACTGAGCCGTGGTTTTGGATTTCGTCGGGTTCCTTTGCCCCCCGGTCTCCTTCTCGGGAGTGTGGAGTAGGGTGTTACCGGGGTTCTCCATGGGCACCACGGTGTTTGCCCCGGCGGTTTGACTGGCGAGGGCCTTAGCGAAGACCCCCTCGAGGGCTTTGAGGACATCAGGGTGCTGCAAAGCCGCAGCAAAGGTAGGGACTGGTGGAACTGGGACTATAGGTCCCTGCTGAGCACGACGGGAGGTTTCCCCGCCGTTACGGCCACGAGGCTGGGAGCCGGACTGCTGGGTGGAGTCGTCAAGACCAGATGAAGGCATTTTGAGAAGTTTTTGGAAGTGTAAAGAGTGGGAAAAAGATGAGTGCGAAGTGGAGCTTCACAAGATCGAAAAATTGACACCAAGTAACTTATGGTGCCCTTCCTCTAGCGCCAAACTGTTGACGGACATTTTCGGTCAACGGTTAAAAAGTTAAGTAATGAAAAAATAATGGGAAAAAGACAAAGAATTATGGTTTAATTATGATTTTATTAAGAGATCACGAGGTCGGCCTCTCGTACGAGGTCGGCACTTGCGATATACTTACAGTTTCTTACACGAGTTTCTTACAAGTCTAGAGAGAGAAAGTATAGAAAAAGCTTTTACAGTTGAGGTTCAACAACCCCTAAATAAATGAGGGAGTTGCTATTTATAGTGGTCTTTAATGCGGTACTGTTCAGGTACTGTTCACCAATCTTGTCGTACGGTAGTTCGGCGGGACAAGCCGGCGTTTCTCTGACTGATTTGGAGTAATTTCGGGATCTCCCAATCATTACCTGCAATGCATTTAATGTTGATATGGACTGCATTTAATGCGGACATGCTCTCGGACCGGGCTAGATGCTCTAGACCTGCTGACTAGCTTGGGGTGTCCCATCGGTGATCATTGGTGGGCAAGTGGTCATATTCTATTATTTTATAAGCATGTAATTCCTTTAAGGGCCGACCTGGCGTAGTGCCGGGCTGTACCAGGATGGCTTGTTCTTCGATGTCTGTGGCTTTTAGTCGACTTCGGCACCAAACCGGGTTGGCACCCGGACGGGGGTGTAAGGGAGCCGACCCCTCTGATAGGGGATCGAGGTGCCGACCTTGCACGGTAAGGGACGAGATGCCGACGCTGGGTTCACCCTTGTCGTCATCCTCGTTAACCCTGACTTTTACTCAGATCGGCACCTACAGACAGTTTTGGTGACCGGCTCTTCCGATCCGACCGGTTACCATCCGACTGCCGATCTCTCAGACCGGCCTTTTCATAGGAGCCGAACTCGGATATCAACACACCTATTGGCCATGTTTTTGGGAGCAAAAAATGTGATGAGGATATGTATATTATGTGAAATATAAAGACGAGTCAATGTTGGAATTTTAACTACAACCAAAGCTTAAGCCAGGAAGCCCACTTCTCATCTTCACAGGAGAAGCTTTTTGTAATATCATCCCAACCCATTCCGGAGTTGTTTGATTTTAAAAGGGCCAGACTCGCATAAGTTTTCATCCAGACATGCATTTTCGAGGATATGTGTGGCTCCGCCCGAATTTCACATCCTGGAAGAAACTTCTTCATTTTCTTCTCCAAAAAAAATGCGTATCCCGTTCTGAAGCCATTTTCTGTCTTCCAACCCTCGACTACAATCTCCTTCAGAGCATTAATTAGGGCACGCTCTTCTGCCCTTGTCCAAACATGGCGTTTTGAGGTGGAGCCGCCCTCTTTCCCGGTATCCGATGTAGCTGACGGTTCCATGACAAATATCCTGTGGCGACAATAGTTTTGTAGCAATTTTTTTTTTTCTTTTTTTTTGGATAATACAGAATTTCCAGTATATGAAAAATGACGTTAAACAAAATGATGATATAATGCACATGAAGAAATATATAGGGAAACCACAAACACAAAAATATTGAATGTCGATAATCAACATAACAACATTTCCAACAACCTGACTTAAACAAAAAATAAAAAATAAACATTGCCTATAAGAACATTTATCACAATTACTTTGTTTGAGAAGATTCTTATGAAAGTACACATTGTGTACACAAAAATTATGTTTGTTTATCCATTAGGGTACACCGCCCTGCCAATCTGTGAACATTTGTTGGGCTAAGAGGTCACGCTTTTGTGTCCATTCGTGGCCGCCTTCCACTTGATCTATGTAGTCGTCGTCACACGTTCGGTTGGAAGGTACATGGAATTATGGAATCTCATTCTCTATGGGGTCTTCGGGCATTGTGTTACGTATAAAATTGTGAATAAGCGCGCACGCCATGATAATGCGATTTTGGGTCTGAATGGGGGTAAAAAGAGTTACTCCTAAGAATTGTCCAACGCATTTTCAAAATGCCAAAAGCACATTCAATCGCGTTTCTAGCTTTGGCGTGCCGAAGGTTATAGAGTTCTCTAAAGTTTTGTGGAGCGCGGGGCCCTGTACCCCATTCATCTAAGTGATATCTCACACCCCTATATGGCGATAGAAAGCCAGGACCATTAGTGTAACCACCGGCCACCAAATAATAGTTTCCTGCGTTTTAAACGATTGTGTTATGTTTAATTTAATGTTTTCTCAGATGGGTGCTATTTTACATATGTAATGTATATAAGTCGGGGGAATACCGTTTGGGACTCGGAGAGAATTTGCCCTAGTTACTGCATCTCTCAGTACTCAACTATCCGCAGCGGACCCCTCCCATCCACAAAGCAAGTAGATGAAGTTCATGTTTCTATCGCACACCCCAAGTACATTAACTGCTACTTGACCCTTTCGATTTCTATATCTTCCCTTATCTTTTGACGGGACTCGAACATTAACGTATGTACCATCTAGTGCTCCTAGACACCCCTAACGAACAAAAAGAAAAAATTAAAAAGTATTAGTTTGGAAGAAGTAGAGAAAACAAAATTGACTAAGCGTTGTTAAGGGTCTTGTGAGCTAGGCTACCTTGAACCATTTCCAACTTTCATCTGAACAATCATCCTCAATTGGCGTAGGTGTGGCGGCTAGGTCGGTGTGAAGGCGGATTACCGCATCAAGTACACGGTTAAAGTACTTGCTTACAGTTCTACCCGATCTCGTAAAATCAAACTTCAACGTGACGTTTTTCTTGTGATGTGCGAGGATTGAAAGAAACATAGCAACTTGTTCACTCGGTGCAACGTTTCTAGATTGAACAAGACCCCCTTTGTTTTCAAGGAAGAAACAAAGGCGACCAAAACAGTTTCTGTCCATACGGAGGTTCTCAAGGCAAGTGATGTTGCTGACGTCCACTAGCCTTTGCATGTGACTCACTTGAAGGGGCACTCTATCCCTCAATCAGTATGTGAGTCCGCTAGTCAACGAACGTCGACGGCGGCGAGAGAGTATGAATTTGTGATAGTAGTAATTAGCTACTATGAAAAAAAAAACAAGCACCAAGAACAATCTCTTCCAAAAGAGTGAGAATTAGTAATTTGTCTCGCAAGTTATCCATCTACAAAGATCGAAAAACACACGGACAACACTAATTCAATGATCTTAATGTTGGCCTCTACGAACATTGTAAAAATACTAATCATTTTCATATGGTTATTCCATTGAGCNCTTAAAACAGTGGCCACCTCTAACAAAAAACATTTACTTGAACAAATTGCAGACAACTTACAAAATCAGTCAGTTACACTATTCTCATTCACTATTCTCATTTTGATTGCTATACTCGAATTAAAACACACAAGTAATATTTAAATGATTGTAAAATCAGTCAGTTTCATATGCAGACAACTTACAAAATCAGTCAGTTTCATATGCACTCTTGCATTGCTATACTAGAATTAAAACACACAATTAATATTTAAATGATTGTAAAATTATATTTACTTGGCTATTATTAGCTTTCCACATCTGTTTCATGTTTTCTTTTTCAACTATCTAATGTAAGTACATATAATATCAAATTAACAGAACTAACATTTAAATAACTATAATTTTTTCAACATATAATACTTTCAAATTAACATCTCATAATCTAATAACTAGCATATTTGAAAGTAACATTTCACAATATAAGTACACATCTTTATTGAAAAAACCTAAATATATGGGCTTTAAGATAACCTATAGCCCAATAGGCAATTGGACCTAATCCAATTAATGATATAATTAAGTCTAAGTCCAATTAAATTTAATTATATATTTTCTATCGAATAGAAAATAATCTCATTACTAAAATTAAATATTCCAATCTAATTGAATATTTAACACTCTCGATTCACTCGTAGCCGGAAAATAGATTGCATATTGTGTGACCCTATAGGCCGTCATATATTGACATAAATCTAATTTATGTTCCTCACGAAACTCCTAGACTGCGTCGAAGGACGAACTCAAAATATGAAGTACGTTTACATAGACAAAGCAAACAAACCTTTCGTGTAGAACTCAATAGTGATACGGTCCCTTCATTCACGAACCACTCGATTAAGCTTAGAATTTGAACATGTGTCTATCCAAACAGCTTAATCATTTTATCTCATCTCACTGGTTGATTTCAATTAATTATATTTGAACACCATTTCAAATATAATCACGTGCATTGGCCAATGACTTTATCAACCCAGTATATAGAAAACGAGTGTTCTCTCGAAACTATATTCGAGGAATGAATCTTATCTTGGCTCAACTACCAATTCCATGTATATTGTGACCTACCCAACACAAGCCCTTATCTACCCATAAGGGCGTAAGCTTTGGACTCGGTCTAAGTAAATCACTCTATACATGAATTGCGTATTGACCTCAAGTCAAAGGACTATTATACCATTCCACACACCGATACTCCCATAGACACATAAACAAATGGTTTATCGGTAGGGTATACCAATACTCTCCAAAGTGTCCATGTGTCCATCACGAATAACAATTATTCATAGTAGTGAGACATACTATATTCTCAAAGAATGTGATGCAGACCACATGTCAATCTATCACGTATCATTAATATCCCTTTTCTTAATGATCATCGATTGAGGTAATTTAAGAGTTATACTCTATCAATTAACATCTCACTCTGTTAATGACAGTATTAACTCAAGGGAGCCATTAATTAATAAATTACAGACAATCAAAAGAATTCATCAATTAATGCAAAACCAAGAATATCATCAAATATAATATGAATGTGATCAAGTACATTTGTCCCAAAATAGATTGTCTCTAGGACACATATACTAACATTTCAGCCCATATTAGGATCTCAAAACATATAAAAATATCATGAGAACAAACCAGCTTTTATTGAACAAAGGGCTCATGCTGCTCTTTTGCTTGAAGTTTCTTTAACTTTAACTATTTCACACCGTGTAACACCAAAAAGCCTTTTACTCCCCTCCCTCTTTGTAAATAATATAAACACATTGAGAGGCAAATAAGCAGTTTCTTTAAATACTCAAAAACCTAATAACAGACATAAGAGAATTCAAATTCCAATTGTACTTGCAAGCTTTAAGTTCACAGCAACATAGATTATAACCACATTAAAAATATAGCACAAGTTCAGCCAGGCTTTCAGCTTCAACCGCAAGCACCTTCCATTGTGATTTTTTCTAAAATCAGTTGCATAACACAAACTCCACACACCAAGACTGACCTATAAATCCCATTCACACACTTCCAGGCACTTAAACAACACATTAAGACACCATTAATTTACTTTAAATCACACGCTTCCATTCGTATCATTGTTTTTCAGGCTAAACCACATATTTCTTTACAACAATTTCACCACATCAACTGTAATGAAAACTACTAACACTTCTATCTGACAACTCATGAATTTCAGCATGTAAACTCAATGAACAGAGCCTCCATCATTATATCCAAAACGACGCAGAACAACAACAAATGATAAGAAGCTGTTTACCTTCACTTGGAACGGAGAAGAGACGAGAGCTTTTGGCGACTGGAGATGAGGGTGTCTTCAGAGAACCAAACCTTTTCGGAAGAAAATAAAAAATACAGAAAAATCGAATTATAAACAGCGAATCTTCATTGAGGCTAATTAAGGGAAAATTGAAATAAAAAAGGTTAAAATAGAGATTTTTGAGCTCACCTTTAGGCCCGACGGAGAATCAAAAGCGTAGAGCTTCACAACAGTGTCGTCGTCCTTTCTGCAGAAATTAGGGCAAATGCTCGATTTGAACCTTTGTACCACGAATCCTCCGACAAACGGATAAAGAAATGGAAATGGAATTGCTTAGTATGGCGACTGTGAGAGAAGCGTACCTTTAGGCGTGACGGAGATTCCGAAGCTTGCACCTCCTACAGCAATGGCGTCGTGTTTCTTAAACAACTAGGGCAAAAATGGCCGACATCCCGTTCTTAATCTGGTGCGAGAGTTGTAAATTGAGGCAAATTAAGGGGTATGCTGGTCAGTTCAAGCAACATTTTGAGGGTAGAAAAGGAACCGAAAAAACGGGATTAAATTATCAGGTCTGAGGGGCGGGATTTTTTTGTCCCAAGCTGCCGGATGGAATGCTGCCACATCATTGCCATGTCATTAGTAAACGTAGGATAACCGGGACTAATTATCTTATCATGTCCTATCTGCAAAATAAACGCTGCCTGAGAGTCTACGTTTCCAAAACATTTTCTCCTTTTCTCCCCCACTACCTTCCAACCCAGCAGTATCCCTTTGCACACCCAACTCCCAAGGCCTAGTAAAAATCCGTATATAAACCTAAATTTCAATCAAATTTACTCGACACTTAGACTGAATCCAAGCGCAAATCCCATTCATGACTGTGATGGCGCCACCTTCTCCGAATGAGGTATGTAGAGCTTCTATTCGTCGATCGCAACGCCGAAACATCTGCAAGTTCTGTTAGTGTGTGAATTGCAAGCACCACAAGCACTCTTGCCTTTTTGTACGACCTATTGAGTGTTATTGGCTGAAAACGACTTGCTTTATAATGAATTGGCTTTGCTTCGTTTCGTGTTTGTCTGCGTGTGCGATCAGCTGAATGGGTTCATGTGAGTGGGTTTTGATGCTTAAGGGTTTTCTCGTTTTTGGCAGCAAGAGGACGAGGACATGTTGGTCCCGCGATCGGATTTGGTGGAAGGGCCTCAACCCGCAGAAGGTATGTCGGTCGTTTTTGCTGCAAATATTCGTTTCTCTATTTTGGATCAATTTACTATGATAAAAGGGATATTGGCAACTCCATCCTATAAGTGCAAGAAACGAGGAACTTTGAGAGTCTATAGACTATAAGGGAAAGATTTTTTTTTTTTTTTTCTAAAGAAATTCATAGTGTTTTTTTACCCCTTTACTGGAAACCATAGTCTTATTTATTTTGTTTGGTGTTGTTCATTTAACAGCGTAGGTAGAAGAAAAATAGTGAGTTAACAGTGGTTTATTCACCATGGTAAAAATCATTATTTGCTCTTTTGCTATGCATATTTTGGGAGTTCCTCATTGCTGAAACTCAGGCTATGGATAGTATTCATTCCACAGTAATAATTTGTGAGATGAGAGCATCATAAGGAATCTTTTTTGAATCATACTATCTTGCTACAACTATAAAACCATATGCAAGTCCATCATGAATAACATTGGTCTTCTTTACTTTTATCTTCATACTTCTGGTTTGTTCCATCTGTATGCAGTACAACCAGAAGCAGCAGAAAGTACTGCAGAAAATCAGCCAGCAGAGGGTCCTTGTACGACCAAGTTCTGTTGGGCCATCAAAAACGTTTCTAGACTGAATACGAAGAAGCTGTACTCTGAAATATTTGAACTCGGTGAATATAAATGGTAATTTTGAATCTGATAGAATTTGGGACCATCGGTGTATTGTTGCGCAACTTGGTAAAAATTGTATCAATCGCAAAAACATTTCCATTTATGCATGGCAGGCGGATTCTTATATTTCCGAATGGGAATAATGTTGAACATCTATCCATGTATTTGGATGTGGCTGATTCGGCATCTTTACCTAATGGATGGAGTAGATATGCCCAGTTCAGTTTGGCTGTTGTTAATCAAGTTCATGTCAAGTATTCAGTCAGAAAAGGTTCTTAGACTCCTTTATATTTCAGTTTCTTATTTATTCCACTGTTAAGTTTTGTCACACCTTAAGCTACTGCTTTGGTTGTTAAACCCTTAATATAAAGGTGGAATGAATGAATTTATAAGGTCTGCTATGTTTTGTATACTTTTGAGAACTTTAAGTTGAAGGCATTGTTCTCAATGGCCGTGCAGATGATGTTGAAATACAGATTTGAGTAGTAAAATGATATTCATTTTTTCGGTTTTGCTTTTATTGTATGTTGGATTGGATGTCCTTTGTGATTGAGCTATGTTGTATCTTAATTGCAGAAACACAGCATCAATTCAATGCCCGAGAAAATGATTGGGGCTTTACATCCTTTATGCCACTTGCGGAACTTTATGATCCAAGCAGAGGTTATCTTGTCAATGACACCTGCGTAATTGAAGCTGAGGTTGCCATCTTTAGATCCATGGATCCATGGCTATACAATTCAAAGAAAGAAACTGGTTTTGTGGGACTCAAAAACCAAGGGGCTACCTGTTATATGAACTCTCTTCTCCAAACATTATATCATATTCCTTATTTCAGAAAGGTCAGGCTTTCCATCAGGACTATGTAAAATATATGAGCTTATATCTATATATCATGGTCTTCATCAAAATGTGTCATGTCTTTATTTTTGTTCAGGTTGTATATCACATGCCAACTAATGTCAATGATATGCCATCCTCAAGTATCCCATTGGCTTTGCAGAGCTTATTTTATAAGCTCCAATACAGTGACAGCAGTGTTGCAACAAAGGAGTTGACAAAATCCTTTGGGTGGGATACATATGATGCTTTCTTGCAACACGACGTGCAAGAACTCAATAGAGTTCTTTGCGAAAAGCTTGAAGAAAAGATGAAGGTCCCTAGCAATAGAATTATAGTTTTTAACTAGTCGTAATTACCTTTAAACTGGGTTTATTTTAAGCTGACCGTTGTATTATGTCATCAGAGAACTGTTGTGGAAGGCGCTATACAGCAGTTATTTGAGGGCCATCACATGAACTATATTGAATGCATCAATGTGGAGTATAAATCTAGCAGAAAGGAGTCATTCTATGGTACTTGAACACAGCTTACACGTCCTTGGCTGCTGCTTTTATTCTGATAAATTATAAACATCTGTTCCTCCATGTGTCAGATCTTCAACTTGATGTTAAGGGCTGTGATGATGTCTATGCCTCATTCGATAAGTATATTGCAGTTGAACATCTTGATGGCGACAACAAATATCACGCAGAACAGTACGGTTTACAGGTGAATGGATCAAACTGGGTATCACAGATGTTGTTTTGCCTGTTCGTATGATTGATCATCAGTGAACTTCTATTTAGTGTAGAGTTTGTCAACTGAGCTAAGCTCTGCTTGCCAGTTCATGGTTTTATTAGCTGGGATGCGCAGCATCCTGTTTCGGCTGGGATATATAGCTATATGCAATGAGTTATGCCACCTGATATCTTTTTACTCATTGTTGTGCTTATTCAGGATGCTAAGAAGGGGGTCTTATTTATTGACTTCCCCCCAGTTCTCCAGCTTCACTTAAAGCGGTTTGAATATGACTTTGCTCGGGACATTATGATTAAGGTTAGCAGAAATTAAAGAGTGATATCTGTCATTTCTGTTCTGATTTATGGTTCCTGGTTCATTATATCTATGCTATGTGATAGAATGGATGAAGACGAAATAGATATGTCCTTTTATTTCGAGTTCGGACATTATCTCTTAACATTACAACTTGTGTCAGGAGAGAAGGTTGAACCTTGACAGGTAAAAGTAGTTTATGAAATATGATTCTGTAAGGTCAAGCTCATTATTCTGGATTAGCATTCTTGGATATGGATAAGCTTTAGATAGCAGCTGCACCATTCTTCGATTTCTTTATCTAAGTGTTGTATTTGTGTACCACTTGCATTATTGGAACCTGTTATAGACTGCTTATATTGTCTATTGTTATATTACCTTAAATAAATTATTGGGCTTTAGGCCCGTAGGGTTAAAGGTGTGCCCATTAAGGTTATAATATTGCTAGGTTAATATTCTATTTAAGTTAGTCCTTACTCTTTAGGGAGGGGATGAGAGATTTATCTCTTAATAACATTGGCTATTGGGCAAGTTATTCTTGCTGGGCTACTGCTTACTGGAGATACTTCTTGTTCATCCCTATTATTACATCGTCCATAATATATGTAATTTCTCTTTCCTAATACTTTACTCATAACATTGTCGGACCTGATGTATGGAATTCCGAGTTGAAGCCATGATGAAGGGTCAGAAGGTGCTCAAGCGCCGACTCACTAATGTCGAGGAGGCCATCACCTAACTTAGGGAGTTGGTCACACGATATTTGTCAACCAAGCAAAACACTGAAACAAGCGACACCTCTCAAGTCAATTAAGTCCACATTCACAGCTTCACGCCACCTGGCTGCGCAACGAATAAGATACGGTATTCTTGTGGAAATGATCGGACGGATGGCTAGAGCTAAGCAATATTTCACGATCCATAGCACGCGTGATGAGTTTCAAGTTCTTGCCTCCCTTGTTGGCATTACCCTTCACTGGATGCAACGGCTATACTGCTATACCTACGGACACCTACTCTTACATGGCCGCAATTCAAACCTGAACTCATGGAGTGGTTTGGTGGTGATTTGTCAGCACCACTAGTCGAGATGTTGGTTGCCTTCGTCAAGTAGTTATGATGGATGAATATTGCTATGAGTTCCACGCACGACCTGCACACATTCCAAGACCCCATATCCAGTTAGGTCTATATCTCAATGGGTGCTCTAGGAAGCGATTCGCGGCCGTGATGAGTTTCACTTACGGTCTGTTCCAGGACTATCCCCCGAGATCTAGTTAGGCCTGTTTCACAATGGGCTGCACTCTACAGGAAGCGATTTGTGTCTGGAACCAGCTGAGGGCGTGTTTGTATATAAATATATCTGCTCAAAATGAATTTTTCTTATTTACCAGATTTAATTTTAAAAAAAAGTAGTATGGTTGTTGTTAGTGGAATTTTGAGTTTATATTAATATAATATTTAAAATAAATAATCAATATTGATTTGATGTAAAAGTAGGAGAGAGATAATGTGAAGTGATGATTAGTTAAAATTATGTGAGTGGGTGAATAGTAAATTAAAGTTAGATGTTATATGTAAGAATGATTGGTTGGTATTATTTAATTATATTGGTAATATTAAGGATAGTGGAGTTCAGTTAAATTTTGAGTATGAATTGAGTTTTTTCATATACAAATACACCCTGAGTGTGATGGGAGTGACACGTTTAGCCGCCCACGATTAGATTTTCTTCACCATTGAAAAATCTCTTGCTTCATCAGTCGGAGGGGTAAAGAGAAAATTCGTCAAAGGACTCCATCAAACAACTCCGGGAAATATGTCCACCTTGTTTTCTCAAATCTTTAAAGCAAGCAACTATGTAGTATTGGCGTGATAAGTGATCAATCACTCTCAAAGAAGGGACTTCTTCATTGCTCTCATCAGGAATCTCAAGACCTGCATGGAATGGCCTTTTTTTTTTCGTGTAAACGACCTTATAGCCCCATTCATGTTTGTCCCAACAAATCCCTTCGAGCCTTAATCTCTGTTGATACGATAACAAGGCAACAAGTAGACAACAAAATATGTTTGTTTTTTTATGTCGGTTAGATCTTGGACAGAGTCTTCGCAAACAAGGCTATTTCAAAGAGAGGAGTATTGTTACAGATTGTTTATATAATATAAAATAAATTAGTGGGCTTAAGGCTCGTAGGTTTAAGGTGCCCATTGATTTA
>BKCP01004516.1:334137-347049 GCA_008636005.1 Striga asiatica | reverse complement strand
GCATTCTTGAATCTGAATAAGTGCATAATATGCATGTCAATATGTTGTCTTGTTACTGGTCATAGTGTGAATATGACTCAACATGTGTAGTTAAGTAGGTATTTATTTATAGTTTTCAAGTTGCCTTATGTTCTGCCATTTTCTTGAAATTGCGTGATTTTCTTTAAATTGTGTTAGACCACATATTGTGCTGTCCTTCAGAAATATGAAGTCTAAATAGATCCATATGGATTGTTAGTCAGGGGCAACTTGGGTGGTGATTTTTGATAATAAAGAAGCCATGTGGTAGATTGATGTGCCTGCTACATGGGTTCCACTTATGGGCATATTGATTAGGTGAGTGTGAAAGTAGGTCTGTGTAAGTACTACAATATATACATGACACACATATGCTGGTATCCTGACATAAGAAGCTTGAAATAATGAGTGACTTTGTTGGTTCGAGCAATAATTTCAAGGCACAATTTGAGGCAGTACTACACGGAGTTCTTATTTCCTCAAACATGAATTGCTCTTGATGCAGACACACAGCCCTGCTTTACAGCTGTGTTCTGTGTAAGGTCATTATTGATCTTCACAGTCGTTTAAGCTTGTACTAGTGGTGCATTTCTGGCTAATCCCATTTATATTTCTTGTATATAAGTTGTTAATCGTCTTGGTTCGGGTGATGCAGATAAATGACCGCTATGAGTTTCCACTTCAACTTGATCTGGACAGAGATAATGGCAAATACTTGTCACCAGAAGCTGATAGACGAGTACGCAACTTGTATACACTTCACAGGTCAGAAGATGGAGATGGTTTTGACTTAGTTATTGTTATATGGATTTTAGTCACAAATATATCACAAATCTGGTTGTTGCATATTACTTCGATAGTTCGAGTCCTGGGTTCATGAACCTATCAACCACAAGTTCGTTTTGGATCTTATTTAGACCATGATTTTGTAAGAAATCACAACCTACTCATTTTTATGGAATATATTTTCCAAGGCTCTAGTTTATATTTTTGAGTTTCACTTTCTCCAAATTTATGTTAAGTTTTCACTTTCTCCAAATTTATGATATGTCAAAGGAACTTTTGGAAGTACGTGCTTTTGCTCAAAGTTTACAAGTCAATAAGATCCAAATTTAAGGCTTTACAATGTGGCTCAACACTTTTATTTCCATTAATAAATTATTTTGATTCTTAAATTCTGATTCTGTATGAGGTACGTCACTGTCGCTAATAGCTAAAGCTAATGACATTGGTTTTGTACTAACCTTGAGTCCTTGGAATCAACTATTGCATCCTAATACATATATTTGAACCTTTATTGCATTTGGGATTTCCTTGGAAAAATTATTACTTATTTGCCAAGTGTAGAAACTTGATTGTTCCACTTTTATTTCTTCCCCTCCCCCCTTCCCACACGATGCTGACCAGTTTGTTTGTTTGCTTGTAGTGTTTTGGTCCACAGTGGTGGTGTGCATGGTGGACATTATTATGCCTTTATAAGGCCCACTCTTTCCAGCCAATGGTATGTACAACAAAACTTGTTAATAATGTCTACGAGTTAAAATGAAAATCAATTCACCTAAACCCTTTTCATATTGGCCATCAGCAATTCAACAAATCTAACAGCTGTGATGTATTTTGTAATGGGTTTATAGCTGTTTGGATGGGATAATGTGTCCAAATTTCTTATCATATCTATGAGCATATTAAACTATAGGAGGCTATCATTAGTTTGTCATGCATTTAATCATTGTGCCATAATTTCACAGTCAACTCTCTCATAGATAAACATCTTACTGAAGTTCTCAGAGTGCACTGTCTGAATCATTTAGTAAAAGCTCGAACGCTTTAGAGGACGAATACATATCAGTGTTCTTGTAGCAAGTTGCCTAATGTAAATTATTTTGATTGGAATTCAGGTATAAATTTGATGATGAACGAGTGACCAAAGAGGACATGAAAAAGTCTTTGGAAGAGCTATACGGTGGTGAGGAAGAAGTAGGTTTTCACTTCTGCTCTCTCTCTCTCTCTCTCTCTGCGTCCGTCTCCCTGTCATATCTATTCTTCTCGTTTGATGCTAATTTTTGAATTGTGGAATGTTGCTAACTTACGTCTTCATTTATGTCTTCTCAGCACATGATACAGACGAACCAGGGAATCAATGCTACTCCCTTCAAGTTCACAAAGCATTCAAATGCTTATATGCTGGTGTATATACGTGATAGTGACAAGGACAAAATAATGTGTCGTGTTGATGAGAAGGACATTGCGGAGCATCTTAGGGTTAGATGCTCATATCAGCAGCTACTTTTGAATATCTTGGGAAATTATTCCTTTTCCCCCAATATCTTGGTCGTAATAAATTGCACGATGCCATTTGTAGGAACGGCTGAAGAAAGAGCAAGAGGACAAGGAACAAAAGAGAAAAGAAAAGGCTGAAGCTCATCTTTACACAGTTGTAAAGGTGGTTTATTTTATTGTTTCTTCTTCTCATCTTTCGAAGTGGGTGCATTATGTAAGAGAATTTGTTGTGTTGTCAGGTTTCATGTGATGAAGATTTTTCTTGGCAAATTGGAAGAAATGTCTTTTTTGATTTAGTGGATCATGATAAAGTGCGGAGCTTTCGTGTCCAGAAGGCTATGCCATTTAACATTTTTAAGGTATATGACCTCTATAAACACAATGATCTGATTTTACTTGAATTACTAATTGGTTGTAATATTGCTAGCCTTTCTATCCCTTTTTAGGGAGACAAGCTAGTATACAATCCTCGTGTCTTTGCAAATAATCATGTTGAATAGGATTAGTATTTCAGTGATCTGCAATTAGAAATTTCACATGAAGTTACTAGTTTATTGAATATTGAAGCTGGTTTGAGCTTACTCTCTTAGCATGGATGTCTGAAGGTTTGTTGAGGAGAGCACGCTTTCCAGAAACAAGTAAAGTTTCCGCTTGATGGGGTAGTAGTATACTCGAAAACATTTTGCAAAGCTTTGCAAATTAGCGCAATATGTGTCCTTGTCAAATCAAGTTGGTTGGTTAACTGGGCTAGTTTAAGTTTATTGTTGTTATAACCATTACAATATGGGCGTGTGTGCTAAGGTGATGCCACTCGTAAGTAGAATTTATGCTAGCCAGGGTAAGCCTTGATTAAGCAGATATTTTTAGTAGTAATACCAATCAAAAGGTGGTGATCCTGCTGCAACTAGGGCAAAGTTGTAAACCAGTGCAAATGAGAAAATAACCAAATCCTGATGTCCATAACCTGAAACATTTTGTTGAAAAAGTTATTTTAATAGGAGTTTTGGGATATAAATTCCTAATTTTAGATGCATAAAGTCAGCTAAAATTACAGCCCTATCAAGTAAAACTTGTTTACATTCGTTCTTGAAATATTATTTTACCGTCATGTATAAACATACTGATATCTCCTGTCACTAAAAGAATTTGATATGCTTGTTTTAACGTCAATGGTAAAAACCTTCTAATGCTGAGGAGGCCTACATGTTTTGTTGAGTAATAAACAAAAAGAAAGGAAGGGAAGAAGAGTATGGGTATGCCTTCAGTGTTGCTTGTTTTTATATACTTCATTTTTCATCAGATCTTCTTTTGGTTATGTTATTGTTTTGTTTTTTACTTGATATGTGTGTGTTTAATACTATGTTACTCTGGCGGACTACAATCCTTCGTCATCTGGAATCGTAACTCACTGCCATGACACATGCTAGATTTCGTTGGATTTGCACAGTGAAGTTGCAATTGCTGTTTTGTCACTGTTACAATAATATCAGCTAACCATAAAGTAACCCCAGGAAGAGGTCGCAAAAGAGTTTGGTATACCAGTGAAGTTCCAGCGGTTTTGGCTGTGGGCAAAGCGCCAAAACCACACATGTCGTCCTAACCGGCCATTGTCTCCACTTGAGGAAGCACAAACTGTAAGCATGATCGTCCTCTAATAAATTGATCAGTTGCTGACTAATATGTAGATTTTTAGTCCTCTACGTCAGTACTTTGTTCTATATTACTCTTGAATATAGTGCTATGGTACTATTCCCAATTCTGGTTTCCTTCCTTCTCCCTCCCTTGTGGTTGGCAATATCATTTCTGATCAATTGAACTGGCTTCAACTGAAATGTGAAGAAGAATTTGCGCTAGATAAGTTGTTTTCCGCTTTTATTTGATAGTTGATGTGGTTTTCTTTGAATTGTCAATCGTGAAGTGCATGTTGTACTGCCACCCAGTCAGTGAGAGTTAGTTTGTCCGACCTGGTTACTTTATAGCTTGAAGCCTTGATTGGGCTGTACCTTACTTTTGGAGATTTTTGCATCTCAATTGACCTTTTTATATGCACTTGGATGTATATGGCTAATGTTTGCCCTTGTGCTTATTGATCGGGCCTAAGTTTCACTGAGTTTCTTGTCATAGTGCTTGCACATACATACACTGAATTGCACATTTGTCAAGAGCAGTTCATTTCTGTACATGTTGCCAGCCACAAATAGACCACAAGTACAATTATGTACAAACAACAACAACAACAACAACAACATAGCCTTTAGTCCCAAGCAAGTCAGGGTAGGCTAGAGATGAAACCCAAGGGAAACACAAAAAAGACTCGAACCAAAAGGAAGAGATCGAAAGAAAGAAAAAAATAATAATAATAATAATAAAAATAAAAAAATAGAATAAAATAAAATAAAATAAAATAAACGGAAGAGAGAGAGAGAGAGAGAGAGAGAGAGAGAGAGAGAGAGAGAGAGAGGAGCAAAAGTCACGGTTCTGGCACGTTGATAGCGAGCCTCCAAGCGCTCCTATCCACCGCTAAATCCTTGGATATATTCCAATCTTTAAGGTCTCTCTTAACCGACTCTTCCCAAGTGAGTTTAGGCCGACCTCTACCTCTCTTAACATCCTCGACCCGCTGTAGAACTCCCCTACGCACCGGTACAAACTAACTGAAAATTTATTATGCCATTTAGAGTTTATAAGCTGTATTTAAATGGTTTCTAAGGAGTAAACTGCAGTGGCATAATTAGGTCTTGATATGAACATATTTAAACTATTTAAACTGCATGGTACAATGCTTGATGTGTCCTTTCCGCTGTATAAGAATCAGATGCTTTTTTTCTTCATCCCTTGATTTAGTAATTTGCATATTGAGGATTCAAATTCATCAGCAGCTCATGGAAAAAGGTAAATGATTTTAGGGGGCGATTGGCTACAGAAATTATCCGGTTTGATTGACCGGATAATTTTTACACTCTTTATTCTTTAAGTCAAAACTCAACTCAACTTTGTCCAACTTAACGCTCCTCAATATTATCAATATATTAAATAATACCAATTAATCATCCTCACACATCACATCAATTTTAATCAACTATTCAACCACTCACATATTTTTAACTACTCATCACTACCAATCACCTCTACCTACTTTTACATACATCAACTTTAATCATTACATTTTTAATATTATTTAAATGCAAACTCAAAATCTCACTCAATTCTTAACTCAATCACCTTTATTCAAAATAACTCATTTTATTCAATAAAGCCAATCAAAACCACAATATTTTATATCCAATCACCTCCTTAGTGTTCTCACCATCATTTCTAATGTTGATTGGTTGCAGGTTGGGCATTTGACGGATGCATCTAATAAAGTTCTGAATGCAGAGCTGAGGTTATACTTAGAATTGGAGATTGGACCGGTACTTTATTGATCTTTTTTACAAGCATCAAAAGTGCCAACAAGGAACCTTCTCTTTTCAAAAGATTACTCGAATTTCTATATGTTTTCGTAATAGGATTTGCGGCCCAATTATCTTCCTAAGAAGGGTAAAGATGACATTTTGTTATTCTTCAAGCTTTATGATCCAGAAAAAGAAGAAATTAGGTATTCTTCTTGGTCTTGTTCCTTTTCTTTATCTAGATTTTTGCATGGATTTTAAGATCTCCAAGTATCCCCAGAAGACTAAAATGTGATCAATATCTTTTACAGTTTGTTTATCTTCATCTCATGTCAGATATGCTGGAAAACATCATGTTAATAGCATGAGCAAGCCAACAGATATCTTGACTAAACTAAATGAGATGGCAGGCTATGCTCCTGATGAAGACATAGATCTTTATGAGGTTTGTCCCAATATGTCATGCCTAGTCGAGTGGCACTCTCTGGTGTCTCATCATAAATCCCTGACACTCTTCCTTACACCTTGATGTTTTCTTCCATTTAACTAGCACTGGTGAAGTTGTCTATTACTGATATCTGTTTTTTGCCCATCAGAGATAATTGTTCCGTTCCTTTGTAGTTTATATTGCGATGTCTTTGATCACGCATAATTGTATTTAGTTATTTATCCACCTCTTCTCCTTTCCTGCAAGGTGGAGACTAGGTTGGGTGGGTGCGGAATACATCATTTGTTGGTTTTATTGACAGTTCTTCTATGCTCTATCTTTCTGGCTGCATGTCAAGTCTTTTCTGGAAGTTATCATCTGCTTCTCAGATCACATTATGCAGTCTGTTAAATGTCCATTGAATACAGTGGAACTCATATTTAATGTTATTGCTCAAAACTCCAACAATTAATTCTTTTACTTAATATACTTAATAAGATAAAGGTGTCTTGTGTCTCTGGTCTTCAGGAAATAAAGTTCGAGCCCCATGTCATGTGTGAACTGATTGACAAGAGACATACATTTAGATCTAGCCAGGTTTGTTTCATAACAATGACTAATAAGCTATGCGATGCGGACATTTTTGTCTCAACTTTCCTTTGCTTTCTACCTGTAGCTTGAGGATGGCGACATAGTCTGCTTTCAGAAGTCTCTTTCAGCCCAAGCTCGTCAACAACTTCGTTGTCCAGATGTTCCAACATTCTTTGAGCACCGTTATAATCTCCAAGTAAGTTGCATTAGAAATTAAAGTAACATTATTTATATCTAATTACATGTGTTTTTGGGCAAGTATATGACAATATTTTTATACACAATTGTTTCCTATTTGCATGTTTAAATGTTTTGGAATATCACTTGTGAGTTGGTCCACATGGATTCTATAGGGCAAATGGGCCTACTGAGCTACTCCTCCCATCACCAATTGGTTTTGGGATGGAACCTCACTAAGGTAGCAATTTGGCTCGCCCTCTAATGGTGCGCTTCACCCATGTGGAACTGCACAACCCTTCCCCCGACTATATAAATCCAATATGGTATTAGAGTGGACTTAATCTAGGACTTGCGATGATTTGATCTACCTGGCTTGCTCTGGGTCTATGAAGGACTCACAGGTGACGGGGGTGTCGTAATATTAATATTGAGTTGTCCTACATTGATTCTATTGGAAAAATGGGCCTAGTTCATAAGCCTAGTGTGCTACTCCTCCCGTCACCAGTTATATTATTGGATGGCACCTCGCTAAGGTGGCAACTAGGCCCTCTTATAGTGCGCTTCACCCTTGTGGAACTGCGCCCCTTGCCCTGACTATATAAATCTAATAGAATGATAAAATTATCTGTTGGATTAAATACTTAAAGTGAATGGTTTCATAGTGAAGCGGGAAGTAAGTGCCCTTCCTAAGTGGATGGTTACTTTAAAATGCCCTTGAGCTCTTTATAGGGACATAATACTACACTGGAAATTCATACTAGTTCTATTTTATCTTGTCATTTCCGTTGCTTAACAATGTTGAAACTGAACCATAATGCAGTTGTTTGTCCATCTGTTTCTGAATGTATTTTGTCTTCCTACATTGAATTTCTTGCAGGTTATTCATTTTCGATCACTGGAAAAGCCCAGGGAGCATGAATTTTCTTTACAACTGTAAGTGCAATTGGGCAAACATTATAGGAACCAAAAGTTACCATTTTTCATCTTTGTTGGTCATTGATTCAGCGTAGGAATTTCATTGTGGCATACTTTTGAATATGAAGGTCAAAGCTCGATACATATGATGAAGTTGTTGAAAGAATAGCTCACCATCTTGGAATAGATGATCCTTCTAAAATTCGACTCACTTCACATAATCCGTATTCACAGCAGCCAAAACCTCATCCCATAAAATATCGAGGGGTAGATAATTTGTTAGACATGTTGCTGCACTACAATCAGGTAACTCATTCTTCAATGAGTTAGAGTTTAAGCGTGGGTTTAATGTATTGACTAACATTATTATTTTCTTCAGACATCTGATATCTTATACTATGAAATATTGGATATGCCTCTGCCAGAATTGCAAGGTTTAAGAACACTGAGAGTAGCGTTCCGTAATTCATCAAATAATGAAGTAAGCGGACACTATAATAGTTGGACAGATAGTGAATAGTATGCTTTTGGCATACCCATTATTCTGCTATTACATGTTCTACTAAATTATTATTTCTAGGTGGAGATTCACAACATCAGAGTTCCAAAAGAAGGCACTGTCAATGATGTACTTGATGATCTCAAGTTGAAGGTAATTGCTGGAACTGGAAAAAATGATGTTCATAATGTTGGTATATTTGGTTGTATCAGCAATTGAATAATGATTTATTCTTTGGTTTGATTTCTTTATCCTTTGGGTACAACAGATTTATTTATTTATTTATTTTTTTTCTCCGCATGCCGTTGCACAGCTTCCTTAATTAAGTTGCACAATGTTGCACAGGTTGAGCTGTCTCATCCAGAGGCTGAACTTAGGTTACTGGAAGTATTCAGCCACAGAATTTACAAGGTCTTGGACTTCTTATTCCTTCTTACTAACTTATTTATTTATTTTACTATGTGTATATATATAATATATCAGTTTCCCAAAAGTAGTTATGTGGTCTTGGGAAGTTAAATTAGTGTGGTCAGTTATGTTATACCATGGACACTGTTGAGGAAGTACCTGTTTAGTGGAGGCCGTAGGGTTATTTTGCTTGGGTTTGTATACTATTTCAGTGAGTCCTGTCTTTTGCTGAAGGCACGAGAGATCTATTTTGTAATAGCATTGGCTATTGGGCAAGTTATTTTTGCTGGACAGAGATCCTGCTGAAGAAGTTTCATACTCGTTCATCTCCATAATTATGTATTGTCAATAAAATTATCTATTTTCTCTTTTCTGATTCTTTACTCCTAAAATACCAAAGTACAACAAACTAATGAGACATGCTTGAGATGCATTTAATATAAAAATGAATTTGTAACTATTGTTCAGTCAGTAAACAATACAATATAAAATTGACCAGGACATTTGATGTATTATGACATAGTTTGCTTGTGAGTTGTGGTGCATTGACTAATCAGTACTTGGCTCATCGCCTTGTTAAAATGGGAAAACTAGCCATGAATCCTAAATAAACTGAATTGTTGGCTTCCATTCGAGATATGGATTAAGATTAAAAGGATAGTTCGTGGTTTTTGACTTTTTGGATAAACCATACTAACTTGATTGTAAATGAATTATGTTCATTTTTAGGAACTCATTTTCAGCATGTCCATAATGTGGCTGTAACTAGAAATAGCAGATTATATCGTGAGCAAGTTCCCACGAACATCCCGTTTTTCCAGCGACTAGAGCATGTCTGTGTCCATTTTGATGTGACCATGGGCCACGGACCTCTGAAGACTAGTATTGGACTCACTCTTTTTCTCATTATGAACCATGGTCATTTTTATCAATTGCACTTGGTTTCCGATTCTATGAGCATTATTCTTGTAGGGGTCAAAGGAATTTAGAGCCCATTAATTTGTTTTGTTCCCTGATAATGCTGCAAGCATAGCATTCTTGTACTATTTTGTTGGGACGTGCTTGTGTTCCATCGAATTTTCCAGTTGCCTTTAAACTAGATATTCTTGCAGATATTTCCATCCAATGAAAAGATAGAAACAATAAATGACAACTACTGGACTTTACGGGCGGAAGAGGTTCTCTCTCTCTCTCTCTCCCTCTCTCTCTCTCTCTCTCTCTCTCTCTCTGCATGTGTGCATGTGCCCGTAGCACTCAGGTCATTCATGTGCTGTTTCAGAGAACTAAATGCTATTGCAGTTCTTACTGGTCTTGATCAAATCATTGTTTTAATCACTGTTGATTTTTTTTCAGTTTTACTCATCGTCATTTGCATGCTTAGCAACATAAAACTTGCATTTAGGTGCAACTGTATCTAAAGATGTGATTTTAATTTCGTTTTTTTAGTGGCATCACTTGATAGGGCAGGGCTCTGTCCCCCCTCTTTCATGTTGCCTTCTGTAAGCAACTAAGCATTGTTTGTCTTCACAATCGACTTTATGCTTATATATTTCTGCAGATACCCGAGGAAGAACGAAATCTCAGTGAACATGATTGCTTGATTCATGTATATCACTTCATGAATGAAGAAAATCAGAACCAAATGGTACGGTAATTACATGTCCATTTGTTTGAAGTGCTGTAGTTGATACAACAATTCACAAAAAACACTTTTACGTGATATCTCCATCCCCTTGATAATTCACTTTTTTTTCCCAGAAAATTCAAAACTTCGGTGAGCCATTTTTATTGGTTATTCATGATGATGAGACTTTAGCTCGTGTGAAGGCACGTGTACAGAAAAAGTTAAATGTGCCAGATGAAGAATTCTCCATGGTTTTGTGCCTTTTGCCCTATTCTGTCATGTGCTTAAAGTTATTAATGAATAGTACCGCCTTTGAGTTATTAGCAATTGTCATGTCCTTAATTTTTCTCGTTGATACATGATGTAGCTTGCTAGATGCCATGCAACAGATTTTACTTTCTGCTTATGCGTTCATCTTTTTGTCCAGTGGAAATTTGCTTTTGTTTCACAAGGCCGAGCTGAGTATCTTGAGGATTCAGACATTTTGTTGAGTCGTTTCCAGGTCGCTCTCTCTCTCTCTCTCTCTCTCTCTCTCTCTCAGTAAAAGAATCCATTGTTCTTTTTGTGTGTGTGTGCCTCACCAATGGCATAGTGAACTGACTTTTTATGATGATGTCCATATGACACTAATTAAATTCTAGTGCTTCTTCAATTTAGTGAAGTTTCTAGAAAAAAAAAAAATATATATCAAACGGCGCAATGCACCTTGGGTCGCTACAGAAACAGCCTCCTTGTATAATTACAAGGGTAAGGTCTGCGTACAACTGGCCCCCCAGACCCCAACCTGTTGGGAATATACTGGGTATGTTGTTGTTGTCCATATGACACTAATGAATCTTGGTGCCTACAGAGGAGTGGCATTTATGTTGCTTGGGAGCAATATCTTGGACTTGAACACGTAGATAATGCTCCTAAAAGGCCTCTTGCTGCTAACCAGGTACTCTATTCCCATACTTATTCAGTTCTAATTCTACTCTTCTAAAGATGTTATGTGTAAGCATTTCTATTTTCTATAGGAATTTGTTCCCATGAAACTTTTACATCTTGGTCAGCAATTACTGATTAAACAGTACTAATATAATATGCATCCTTGTTGAAGAAAATGGATATAGTTAGAGGCTTGGAACTCTACTGGGCAATCAAGAAAACTTTTTGAGTGTTCATGAACATCAAAATCACAAGTGAAATGAAACGAGAACAGTTTATATCTGTGTGTCTCAGAATAGTAGTCAGGTTGTCTGTTTGGCGTTCTTATTTATTAGTAATCAAACACACACACGCTAGCTGTTTCTAATATTGTTGTGCTGTCAGCATCAATTGTAAATTAAAAAAATGAGATGCATGACGTGTCCAAGATTTCCAGCTTTATTCGAGCATGTGTACCAATAATATCCATTAGCAAATTTATCACGAATTCTTAATGCATTGATTTGTGGTTTGGATTTATTTTAAAAATGTGGACAATCCTCAATTTTAGCACGTGCAAACATAAAATTGTTGTTTCTTTGTATTATTTTTTATATTTCTGTCGTAGAGCAATGTTTGCTGCATTAACATCTACAAGCTATCTTTTTTTCTTTTCAGTATCGTCAGCCATATGAGAAGGCTGTGAAGATATACAACTAAAAGGGCAGTTGGTTGAATTAAATCTTTCGCAAATTATCTGAGGCAGCATTCTCTCTTTTCCGAGAAATGAACCTGGAGAACACCCTACTTTTGCAGTAAACGAGTTCCTTTTAAAGGAGACACAATAAGATCTTAGGTTCTGCAGGCTCTCCTTGTTTGATAAATATACAAAGAGCTTCCCTAGCTGTGATATGTAAAGTGAACCTTGTTTATCGAGGATCTAATTTCCATTTGCTTTCGTGGCACATGGTCTCATTTAGATATTCTCCTTTTTTTGAGGCATGTGCTATCTCTTGAAGGCGTGGGAGTAAAAATTCATGTTCGTTTACATGTTTGTAGAAGGAAATTTTGGCTTTGTTAAATAATTCTGCAGGAAGATTTGATGGGAGTTTGTATAGGGATTTTCGTGAGTTGTCGAAGAAAAAGTTGGACTGTCATGTATAGAACTTTAAAAGAATGACATGCATGTGTTGCATGTCATACTTGTCTTTTGACAATCCTTTAGTTATGAGAGTTCTATTTTGGCAATTTTGAGTTATGGGATTCGAGTATTGGTTGCAAAAAATATTTGTCCCTCTTTAACCCTGTTTTTCTAAGAATACTAATAATTTGCGAACTCTCCAACAAAAATAATCTTGAATCGAAAAATATACCATCAATAGAGACGACGTGATACAAGGTTTTGGTTTTCTTTGGAGTCTAGTCACTTGTAGTTTTATTGGGATTTGGAGTTTAAAATGAAAGCTAAAAACACACACACACATATATGGTTGGGTTCAAGTGTTAATGGTGTTCAATGAAAAAAATAATAATACATCTTGGTCATTAGATCGGTGATCTAATGGCTAAAAAAAATTAAAATTATACCTTCAGTAAGGGTAATGGAGTATTTTTCCACACCCAAGCAGTTGGACCCACGCAACCATACAATCACTAACACATGGAGCCCGCT
>BKCP01004516.1:321244-334129 GCA_008636005.1 Striga asiatica | reverse complement strand
CCTCTCTATCTCTCACACACACACAAACACTCGCCACATCACCACCAACACACACACAACACACGCCAGACACACACAACACGTGCACACACACATCAACACACAAGACACACACATACACACATTGACACACTGTCGGCAACCACCCGCCCGCGGTCAACCACCTGCTATTCGCCGCTCGCCGCCCGCTGCACGCCTCTCACCGTCCGCTGCACGCACCACACTGCCCGCCATCCTACCTCACCCACGCCCTTCGCAGTCGTCACCGACTTCCTCCGCCGATGAGCTCAACGCGTATCGCCTCTGGCTAGGAGCAGACCACCAAAATCGACCGCCTCTGCCACCCACCACTTGCCGCCGATCCGGTCTAAAAATAGAGTTTGCAGGTGGAGGCTTTTTCTGGTTCGATGGGGCGTAACAGACATAATCCGGCGAGTTGAAGTCTCCGTCGGCGGCGACCGACAAGACGCTGCCGGCGATAAGGGCCAACCGAATTGTCCCTCACCGGAGCATCTTTCATGACCTAATTGTTGATGTTTTTTTTTTAAATTAGATAAATTTAAAGGACTTGATTGTAATTTTGAAATTTATAACTATATTACAATTTAGACAATGGGTCAAATACATAATTTATATAAAAAAAATTAATATATTTTTATACACACACACACACACACATATATATATATATATTATGTATTTAAAAAAATATTAAATAAAACAATTAGAATACTAAAATGCACATAAAAAATATCCACTCATCGTTCACTTCTGGTTTGGGCTTCTCCGTTCGCTGGGGAAAGGCTGCTAGTTTATTTTAGTGTTTTGTTTTTATGTTCGTGTTTGTCTTTGTGCTTTAGGTTGTGTCTTTGGTTTGGGCCGTTTGGCCTCTGTGAGCCCGGGTGTCAATCTTATTACTCCGTTGGAGTCCGACACTATGTATTACCCTGTTGGGGTCCTTGTAGTTGTTCTAGTTGTTTGTGTTGTTGGTTAGTTTAGTTGTGAGTATGTTTTTATTCTAGCGTTGCTAGTCGGGATTCTAGGCGGGCTTCTGACCTGTCCTCCCACTTTTTCAGCTGTTGGCTGCTGAACCCGTTGGCTGCTGTGTATTCGCACATTTGTGCATTTTGATTTATAAATCTATCTATCGTTTCGGGAAAAAAAAATTGAATGCACAATAATGTTAGACGAGCTGCACATTAATGTCTACCGGAATGCACGTTATCAATTTCTGTATTTGCAATCATCAATATTAATATAAAAAAATTAAGAAAAAAAATTAAAATGCTAAATATAATTTTATTATATAAATAATTTGATAATTGCAAAATAATTTTAATTAAAATACACATTATTAAAGTTCTAATATAAAAAATGCACATAAAAAATACAGCCAATGAAGTGCACCATAATATTGTACAAACTGCATATTATTGACTGTGGAAATGCACATTATTTATTTCGATATTTTATATATTATGTCTCTTAGGCCAAAATTAAATATAACATATTAAATATAAATAATAAAATATTATATAATTTTATAATATAAATAATAAATCATCTCTATTATTTAGTTAATTCAGTTAATCGATTGAATAAACTGATTAATTCAGTCGTTTTTAGTTTGGTATAGATTAACCGTAAAAAATGTCTGCGCTTCAGGTGCACAATAGTGTTAGACGAATTGCACATTAATGATTATTAGATTGCACAATAGAATATCGAAATCGTCCTATCTCAAATTGTCAGCTTGAAATTTAATATTTTGATTCGATTATCTATTTTTGCTTTTAAATCACGGTTATTTCAGCTCGATGTCGGCTTCATTATTAAAAATAACCTAGATAACTTTTATGTATATCAGGTGCACATTCAGATTGTACGAATTGCACATTAGCGACTCTTAGATTGCACAATATCGAACAAAACCGAACGAACTAAATTTAACCTTAGTTTCCCGTTCGATTGCTGAGTCCGAATATCGTGATCTTGCTGATTCCACCGTAGAGCTATTATGACTCATATTGATACATTTCATGAGTGCACCAAACACATGAAAGCACATGGGACTGTGAAACTTTTTTCAGCCTTATATACGGATCAAACAACATATGTTTTCACGAAGTCTCTCTTTCCGGTCACTTTTGTGTACTTCTTAGCAAACTCAAATTGATATCCACTATACCACCTTGATTTTGAGAGGGGTATTAATTATATAAAAATGTATTCTTGTGTTGTAGGCTAGGTTTAGACCCAAATTAAAATTCAAGCACATTTATGTATCTATATATATATGTGTACATGTCCTTGTGAATAAACGCCATATATTTTTCCCACATTCTTACAATGTGTTAGTTAATTTACATATTTTAAACTACCAATCACATCTCACCATTTTCTTTTTCATATAAATTTTATCACTACATAACTTATATTCACATAAAACATTATAACATTAATTCCGAATTCATCACTCTTCTTTCTAAACACTTTTCACTACTACTAATACATAAATAAGGATTTTCAAATGGAAGTTATGAACGGTAAATAAGCACCATCATGCTTATGAATTTTACATTTAATTTGACTATTTGAGTTTCCAGAAAATCTCATGATTTTCAAAAATCCATCGAGGGCATAATCGACATTCACATACTTGGCTCCATATTCAAAATATTTCAAATGTCTTTTAACGGTACACTCAGGCCTCCTCTTCCCCAAACCCTTCCTTCATCTCTCTCAGGATTCTCTCTCTCTAAATTCTTCAATTTTTCTCTTCTTCATAATCCATCACCAAAATTTTCTCCTAATCTTCGACGAATTCGTTAGAATGCCGTTGTTTTCCAGCATCTCGGAGTCGATGACGAGTGCAGTCAAATCCCGGTTTGGTTACCACCCACATCAGCAGCCGGACGCGGCGGAGATAGCTCTGGCGCCAGAGAAGAGCTTCGGATCTCCGGATATGCTTTTGAAATCAGCTTCGAGAGAAAATTTTCTGTTGCCGTCTGCTTCTTGTAAAGACAAGTCATCTAAACTCGATGACTGTGAAGCCACACAGTACGCTGGGGGCCGCAGTTTTGAGTTCCAAGAGGATCCAAACTTTTGGAAAGAGCACAACGTTCAGGTATAGATTTGTTGTATTAGGGTTATTAGGTCAATAGATTTTCTGAAAAGCCGTGTTAGTGAGATTTATGTCAATAGGTTTTCTGCAAAGCCGTGTTAGTAGGAATTAGTGAATTTGAATTGGACAGTAGGAAATAATGTTTCAATTGTTTTCTTTAACGTGTAGTTTTCTGGAAGTTACCTGCCATAAATGCCCGCAATTATCAAGTTATTGTCACTCTAGATGGAAAAACTAACACTGACATATATAGAATTAGTACTTTTTTTTTTTATTATATTATCGATTTGGCATTTTGCAGGTTATTATTAGATTGCGTCCCTTGAGTAGCTCTGAGATGTCGGTTCAAGGCAATAATAGATGTATCAGGCAAGATAGTTCTCAGACAATTACTTGGACAGGGCACCCCGAATCCCGGTTTACATTTGATCTCGTGGCTGACGAAAGTGTTAGCCAGGTATGTAAACGTTGTGGGTATATGAATTATTTCTGTAAGTTTTTTCGTAATTTTTCATGAATCTCATTTTTGTTACATCGTCAGGAAATGCTATTCAAGGTAGCTGGAGTGTCATTGGTGGAGAATTGCATGGAAGGATACAACAGCTGTATGTTTGCTTATGGTCAAGTAAGTTGAGCATGATTAAACATTTAACCTTTTCAAGCAATACTTTTATTATTTGTTTGTGCCACGCATTAGTGTCCAGCTTATTGACTGTTGATATCATTAGCTCTTTTCCTGTCTAATGTTATAAATTGAGAGAATGACCAACTTAATAAGCTTCTTTTGATTTCTTTTACATAGACTGGAAGTGGCAAAACTCACACAATGCTTGGAGATATTGAGGGAGGTACTCGGAGACACAGTGTTAACTGTGGCATGACGCCTAGAGTATTTGAGTACTTGTTCTCCAGAATCCAAAAGGTAAGCTGTTAGAGTATTATATATTGAACTTAGAGAGAATACATGGTCGCATGATGATTTCCTAAGATTACCAATACATTGTTTGCCAAATCTATGAAGATCATTGGAGCATCAAATATTGAATAGAGATTTGGCTTTTAGCCCTTTACTATATTTGTGTGGGTGAACATCAAAGTTATTAAGAGTGCAATTAACATATGTTGTCTTTAGCTTGTGTCATGTGTCTTTATTACTTTCGTTCCTGATGCTGATGCAGAATAGAACTACTTTCTAGTTGGTTTTCGTTAAGATTAGTCTGCAAGTGATTGCTCTATAACATATTGCGGGACCAATATGGCAATATCTAAAGTTTCGTACTGTAATTCCTTTTGATTTTACAGGACAAAGATGCTCGGCGGGAGGAAAAGTTAAAGTTTACTTGTAAATGTTCTTTCCTTGAAATTTACAATGAGCAAATTCTAGATCTCTTGGATCCTTCATCTTCCAATTTACAGGTATAGTTATTTTCTTGTGCAGTATTATGATATGTCTAAGCATACATTAAAAAATTCATTTCCTTAATCTCTCTATATAACTTTTGTCATTTTTTGTATTAAAACATTTGAGCTGAAAGTGCCACCTGATACTTCATATACACATATGTCGTTGGTAAATATTTTTAACATAGTTTTAGCTAATGTAGATAGAATAAATTAGCTATTCAATTATATTATATAAAAGTCGTTATTGGGCCTCCACTGAAACAAGATTTAATCCATTGCAAACAACTAGTATGTTAAGCAATTTATTCCTTATAGAAACGGTGATAAAATAGATTCAACATCCTAACTTTGCCATGATACTTCTATCAGACATCGTGCTTTTTCATGTTCTTGAAATACCAATACTTTGTTGATCAATTTTCCCATTTCTATGGGTCATCTTTCCTGGTAGAAACCTAAATGAAAAAAAGTTCATTGACTGTGGTAGTTTGCTCGTTGCAGATAAGAGAAGACAATAAGAAAGGTATTTATGTCGAAAATATCACTGAGATAGAAGTCAATAGTGCTCGAGATGTGATCCAGCAGCTAATTCAGGTTTCATCAATTCCTTTATACAGGATGGTCTCTTTTGTTTAATATTATGAAACGATTTGTTTATAATGTAGTGAAGGGATATGTCTGTATGGGATCATATTATTATATATGTATGCATAACTAGAGTGTATCGGCTTCGGAATACTGATCATAGCCATGATTCCGAATTTATATAAATAATTTAAAAGGAAGAGAATATATTGAAGGATAAAGTGATATCATAAGCAAACTTATATTTCATTTCTTACTCAAAATATTTAGAGGTGCTATGATGCTGAATGAGAGTTGTAAACTTTATTGTTATCAGCTTATCATCTTAGTTTACGTGATTGGATGTTCTTATTTTCAGGGTGCAGCCAACAGAAAGGTTGCTGCAACTAACATGAACCATGCCAGTAGTCGCTCTCATAGTGTGTTCACTTGTATAATAGAGAGTAAGGTAAAAATAATCAATTTTCATTTTAATGTAAGCGTGCCTTGTTTAACTTTACCATGAAAGTCCAGCCCTACATGGAATTGTTTATAATAAAAAAGATGAACTTTAACATGAAAGCCGATCTTGAAATTTAAATGTATTTGTTCTTTTAGTGGGAATCCCAGGGGGTAACTCATCATCGGTTTGCTCGTCTTAATCTCGTGGATTTAGCCGGATCTGAAAGGTAGAGTTAATGTGACAACATTCAACTGGGAAAGTATTTATTTGACAATCATGCTGTTTGAAATTATGTCTATCTTCACATTTTGCTGTCAATTTTAGGCAAAAGAGCTCCGGCGCAGAAGGTGAACGTTTGAAAGAAGCTACGAACATCAACAAGTCTCTTTCTACTTTAGGGTATGTTTAATTTTGTTCCTAAGTGCTGTCAAGTTTAGATAACATGATCATCCTTAATTATGTTCTGATTTTAGACATCTAATCTGAGACTGAGATGTTCTTTTGTTATGCAGGCTTGTTATAATGAACCTTGTTAGCATATCCAATGGGAAGTCAATACATGTCCCTTACAGGGATTCCAAGCTCACTTTTCTGCTTCAGGTTGGATAACTCTGCCTTAAAACCTTTATCATCTGTTGGCGTTCTATGATTGTCATGCCTGGTTGTTATATCCTATTATTTTTCCAGTCACTAGTTTAGGTCAATGTAGATCTGGCCTCTGCCTCTTGTCTGGAAGGTTGATGCATTATTATCATCCAAACAGATTGTCTTTGAAATAGTATCAAAATATTTTTCTTTCTTTCTTGACACCACATTTACCAAATTGACTTCTGCAGAGGATGAACATAAATTGATTGTTTGATTGGTCCTCTTCTTGTTTCTAGAATCTGTTCCCTTGATGCTTTCATAGAATCTACGTACTGTGCACACATATGAATATCAAAAGTGACTTTGTTCCCTTTTTCTTTTGTTGATTTACGAATTATGATATTTATAAACACAACATTCTGCAGGATTCACTGGGAGGAAATGCCAAAACAATTATCATTGCAAACATTAGTCCTTCTTCCTGGTCAGTGCTTGTCTAAATGACTGACATTGTTTTTTTTTTTGTACCTTCTTCTGAAGAATTTATCTGTTGAGTTACTGAACTACAGCTTCGAAATCATTTTAATTTCTTACGTGCTCCAGCATTCTATTTGTTAAGTTACTGATAAGATTAACTTCTACTATGCTGTTGCAGCTGTTCGCTTGAGACACTGAGCACATTAAAGTTCGCACAACGTGCCAAATTTATTAAAAATCACGTAAGTAGCTCTTTCAATCATATTTACATATTCCCCGAATTTTGCCCTGTTATGAAAGGTACATTTAAATCACTCAGTTAATAGTCTTTCAGCAATTTGCACAGCCATTANCTTTTATGCTTGTCCTCTTTCTTTATTTTGCTAGGCAATTGTCAATGAAGACGCTTCTGGAGACGTGCTTGCTTTGAGGCTTGAGAACCAGAACCTCAAGGTACTGAAATTCATAACCGGCATGTATTACCCATCATCTCATTTCATAAAAAACTGACTTGTAGGACTGGGTTCCTGTATTAAGACACAATATGAATACAGACACCCATGATATTATTTGCTTTCTATACTTTCCTTTCCCTTCCCATTTCAGATATCTCAGAGTTTTATCCGAGTTTTATCAGTTTATTTACTGTTGTTGCATTCTACTGGGAAATTCTTGAAACATGTGGTAATATGTTCGTGAGAACGTTAAAAAACAAATAGTTGATAGTCAAAATGCTTACAGTGTAGCACTGACAAAAGCACCTTGAGCTGGTGATACAAATTGTTATTGTTTTTGAAATGTCTTTAAAGTCTGAATTAATTGTCATCAGATAATGATATGATCTATGGTGTCATATTAAGCCATGCATTAAGTATTTCTAGTGTAACCTGCTGTGAATTTGTAAAAAGTGATATTGTCCTTGATTTGTACATAGGAAGTGAAATTTATTTTGCTTGAGTTGTATTACAACGGACTCAGGTGACTTTCTCTGATTGTAGCCAATTTTGGTTATTAACCATTTTTGAAAATGTTATCCAGAAAGAAGTTTCTCACTTGAGGAGCCTAATCAATGGCGAAGCTGAAAGCCATGGTGCTGATGCTTTATCAATAACATTTCCTGGATCTCCTGGATCCTTTAAATGGGAAGGACACCATGGATTTTCTAGTCCAATTGTATCTGAGAAAAAGATGCCTCGTGTATGTAGATTCATCTCCTGAACTCCACTTAATAGAGAGTGCACATTTTCAGGACGAAGGGTGTTTTGCATGATTCTAAGTTTCAGCTTGATTTTCCTTGTAGCTTCATAAGAAAGAGTATGAAGTTGCCCTTGTCGGAGTTCTCCGGAGGGAAAAGGATAAAGACACTGCACTTCAAGCTTTGGCAGCAGAGAATCAGGCAACTCTACAGTTGGTATGATCATTTTTATTGGAGTGACTTATGTTCACATCCATTAGTAAATTGAGTTCTTGGAACCATATAAATATCTGAAATGTTCAAATAGGTGATTTGGTCTTGCAAATGAATAAGATTAATTGCTCTGAAGCAGAAGTAGTATTGCTTGTAGATTTTTTTGACACGGACAACAAGCCACTTAGAAAACAGAATACTCCTATGGAAATATACAAGTGCCCCAACGATTTTATATTTATTTTTGAATTGAATATCCCCTTTACAGCATATGACATTAAATATGCTCACTTATCCTATACAATTTCATTTTGTGAAGAAATTAATTGCAGCATAGGTTCGTTCATTTGTCCTTAAAATGCTGAATTTATTGTGTGCGTGATGAGATAGGCCAAACAGAGAGAAGATGAAATCCAAGGTTTAAAGATGCGATTACGATTTCGAGAATCAGGAATAAAAAGACTTGAAGCTGTTGCATCAGGAAAGATCTCTGCCGAGATTCACTTGCTAAAAGAAAGAGAGGAGCATTTAAAGGAAATAGAGGTGTTGCGTGCTCAGGTAGATCGTAACCAGGAAGCAACAAGATTTGCTATGGAGAACTTGCGACTGAAAGAAGAGATCAGAAGGCAAGATTTTGTTGTATCTAATTTATTCCATTCATCACCCTATGACAAGTATATCACATTTTTCCTTGTTTGACTACAATTTGCCCCATCATTAAAATGTTTAAGTTGATTAGCAGTCAACAAAATAGAATTCCAGTGGTGAACTTGGCTGCGAGATGTGATACGTTCCTTTATTTGTGAAACTAATGCTTTTAGAGTCATCTTAGGTCCCCAGTTTCAAGTTTTTATTGTGATTGCTTTCTCCATGCTGTTCTTTACTCAAGCACACACACACAGCTCATCTTTAGACACAACATCAAGTCGCTGCGCGGTTCTTTTTTTAATTGTGATTTGACCTCCGGAAAATCAAATTTTATACGTCATCAGCTAGACTAATTTGCTATTGAATTTCTCACATGCAGACTGAAGTCATTCTGTGAAGAGGGTGAACGGGAAAGATTAAATGAACAGATAATGATATTAGAAACTAAGGTAAACATTTTATATTTCTGACAACTGAGTAGTCTTTGATCCTCCCTAAATTTATTAGGTAGAAACAGCACATACTATAAACAGAAAACTTTATTTATAATCGGCTAAAACGGTGCTCATACAGTGTTTAATATTGTTAGTAGCACATGCAAATGATGACTTGGTTAGTGTTACAAATTTTCCTGATCTCTTCTGTGCTTATGACTTGTTGTTCTTATTATCCTCGATCAATTTCAGCACAAGCCCTGTTTTAAGTTATAATACATATTTATTTCCCCAATTAAGCTTTTTAGATCATGGGACTCCCAATGGCACAAAAAACTGGAGAGAAAAGAACTAAAGAAAGTAATAATGAAAGAAAACAAGTAGGGTGATTTTTACTGAAAAAAGAAGGGGCTGTGTTTTGTTCATTTCCCATATTTTTTGAGTGTTATTATTTTGGCCGTCTACGAATCAAGTGAAGGACAGTTACTCCAAGAACTGATACCTTGTAAAGATAAATAAAAAAACCGGATCTTACACTTCCATTGTTCTGTTAGTAAATCGTAGAAATAGTTATCTGATTTTTTAATTTACGTCCAGTTATCATTACTAGTGCTCATCTGAAGTTCATTTTTGTAAATGCTGAGAATTTTTCATGTGTTGCTGCAGTTGCTAGAAGCTCTTGATTGGAAACTCATGCATGAATCAAATCCCACTAACATTCAGGTTCTTACCTTTTTGTGCAAACTTAAATCTGCTCAAGATGTGACTTGTTAAACTTAGATAACGTTTTGTGTTGATGTTACAGAAAGAAAGACAAGATCAGAGTGATGATGATTTTCTGATATCCAATCAGGTAATAGAAAATTAAACTTGGTGCTTTCATAATTCATATCTCTTTTATAATTTTGCATTCTGCATACTGAGGGAATACAACGAAAATAATGTTTGATTGTGGGTAGAAAACTTATTTTTCAAGCCTAAGCATAAGGCTAGAGCTAATACATACCACTATAATATTTAGCCATGTTGTTAGGGTTAAATTTGCAATAACTGTGTACTACTGCTAGTCCTACTCCCACTATTGAGTTAAAACCTTAGGCAAATAGTTTCATCTTTAGAAATGCGTCAACTATATATGGAAGTTGAAGTTTAGCACATATGATTACATACATAAGTTTATTCTTTTCTTTTACTAAAGGAATCTGCATCACCATGGAGGACATCAACCAATGAGGAGAATGAATTCCTACGTATGCAGGTAAACTTTTATCTTCCATGTGTTTTTTCTGCCATTTGATAATGTATGCATATATGTATCCAAAAACATGCTTTTTCTAGTTGTTACTCAAATATATATTTCTCAGGCCATTCAGAACCAGTCAGAGCTCGACTCACTTCGTAAAAGACTCGACTTCATTATTGGCGAGAATGAAAAACTAGAAAGGTACTGGCCATCGTGATTCCAGCTTTTGATTTGCCTCTAGCTAATATCTCATCTTTTCGAATCTTATAAAATGTTATCAGCGGAGTCTAAGAATGCTAATTGATTGGGATTCTGCTGAACAGCTTGTCTTCATTTTACAATATTCTGAAGTGCTACAGGTGAAATTTGGCTAATGGCAAATGTTGCTGTTAAAGTAAAGGGTCCGATAAAAGAGATACGTAATAATATTGATGACATAATAATAGGGACAAACGAGAAGATCTGCCCACCTAGAAACTTGCTCAACAGCCTATGCTATAACAAAATAAATCTCTTCTTCCCTATCCTATTGATCACTCAACTCTTGTATGCTTAACTATAGCTAATACAAAAAGGGAATAAGAAATATAAAGGGTAAGAAAATAATGGCTCTGGATATTTTTTCTGCCTTCATCTTTAAATATCTTTTGCAGGCATGTCAATGACTTGACAAACGAGCTCGAGGTGGAAAGACGTTCGAAAGAAACTACATCCGAGGAGTCTGAGAAAGGACTCACCACACTTCCTTCTCTGGTAAGTATTGGACAATGTGACCAATCTGAGATCAAAACAATGGTTGACGCCATTGCAGCTGCCAGCCAACGAGAGGCACAAGCGCACGAGATGGCAATCTTCCTGGCCAAAGAGAATGACGAGCTGCAGGCCAAGCTCAAGGTCCTAATCGAGGACAACAATAAACTGATCGACCTGTATGACAGTGCAGTCTCGGGAAATCGTATTCAGGCAGATAGCAACGTTTGTTTAAATAATGCAACTGAGGAGAAGGAGCTCGAGATGAAAGGAGACCTTGAGAGGCTAAATTGTCAACTCACTGAAATGCATGAAGAACATGATAGGTTGTTTAGTTTGTATGAAAAGGCCATGCAAGAGAGGGACGAGCTGAAAAAGATTATTGATATTAGTCAGCAAAAGCTTGTTGAAGTTGATGGAGACGAACATCTCAGGTTTGACTGTGCTTCTACTTGCTCAGACAACGAACGTGACAGGGAGGAATTGGTACAGGATGGAAAAGTTAATTCTGATTTAGAAGACGAAACTTGTTTGCATGAAGTACAAGTCGGGGATGAGTACAGCCAGAGTTTGATTGATTCCGAAATGAGAACAGTGGATGAGGACGAGTTAAAAGAAATAAACAAATGTGAGGAAATTCGTGCTAGCACAATGGATTTGTCAAAAGAAATGGATTCTATAAGAAAGAAGATTGCTGAAGCACATGAAAAGCTTTCGTGCTCTGCACAAACATTGACCGTGTTTGGCTCGCTCGAGCGAGCATTAGTGGAGGTTGATACTCTTTCAGAAAGAATCAGCAAACTGGAGAAAAGCATCTGGGCGAAAAAGCAGGATCACGAAAATCTGAAATCTCTCTCGTCTGAGCTTCAGAAAAGAAAAGACGTGGCTGGCAAGAAACTATCAGCTTTAAAGCACTCTCTGTCGAACTTTTCTTCTTCGATTACTTATTTCGAGCAGCGTGAGGCTCTAGCGAAGTCTAGATTAGTTTATTCCTCAGAAAACTTATCCCGCAAAAAGGAGGAACTCAACAGTCTTGAGCTGTCCAGACATGAAGTGACGGATGCTCTCTCGAAAACTAAAGAAACTGAAGCCGAATTGAGAAAACTTTCAGACAGCTTGAAGTCGAAAGTGGAGGATGAACACAGGAAACTGGAAAACGAGAGGGTTCTCTTTGCCATAGACAACGTTGAGAACAACAGGAACTGGCAGTCGAGTGGGAAAGCCACCGCTCTATTGAAATCCGAGGAGGAGAAAACAAAGCTACAAAACGAGATAAAGCTGAACAGAGAAAGACTCGGGGTCGTGAAGAAAGAAGCCGAGGTCCTGACCAAGAATCTCGGAAAAATAGAAAGCGAGAGAAAAGCACTTGAAGCTGAAATTCAGAAAGAGTCTGTACTCGTCGAGGAAATGAGTCAGAAACTTGAGAATATTATTAAGGAGAAAGCAATGATTCTGGAGATTCGAGAGAATGGGAAAAATGAATATGAGACGATGATCGTGGATTACTATGAGAGGCTGTTCGAAATGGAGTTGAATGAGGAGGAAATGAAAATCATGCGTGAGGAAGTTTTGGTGGGGCTGATGGAAATGGAAGGCTTACAGGCAGCGAGAGGCAAAGCTGTGCAGCGAAAGAGAGAGTTGCTTGAGGCAGTGTCGTTTGGGGAGACAAGCTTTGTGTCGGAGAAGGTTGAGGCGGATGTTCGTAGTGTACGGACATCGGTTTTGGAGCTGAACTCATTGCTCGAACAATGTGGTTTAGTGGGGTCACAAATCTGTGCATGA
>BKCP01004516.1:293202-312214 GCA_008636005.1 Striga asiatica | reverse complement strand
GATTTTCCAAATACCAATTGATATGGAGACATACCTAAGGGAGTCTTGTATGCCGTTCGATACGCCCATAACGCCTCATGGAGGTGATTCGCCCAATCCTTACGACTCCCAATGACTTTCTCGAGCACTTGCTTGATCTCCCGATTAGCCAACTCAGCTTGCCCATTGGCTTGTGGATGATATGCCGTCGTCACCTTATGCTTCACTCCATACTTGGCAAGGAGACTTCCTAGCCACTTATTACAAAAGTGCGACCCACCATCACTAATCAATGCTCTCGGAGTCCCAAACCGTGTAAGGATATTCACTCTCAAAAATTTCAGCACCTCCTTAGCGTCATTTGTCTTGGTCGGCACCGCCTCTACCCATCTCGAAACATAGTCCACCGCCAAAAGAATGTACTTGAACCCATAAGACATGGGAAAAGGTCCCATAAAATTGATCCCCCACACGTCAAAAAGTTCCACCTCAATGATGTTGGTGAGGGGCATCTCATCTCGCCTAGAAATTCCTCCCGTCCGTCGGCACCGATCACATGATAGCACAAACCGGTGACAATCTTTATAAATGGAAGGCCAATAAAAGCCACTCTGTAACACCTTGATGGCGGTTCGGTTTCCCGCGAAGTGACCTCCACCCGGTGATGAATGGCATTGCCTCATGATTTCTCCCCATTCCTCTTCGGGAACACACCTTCTAATAACCATGTCCGCACACATCCGAAATAAATAAGGTTCGTCCCAATAGTAGAACTTCACGTCATGAAAGAACTTCTTCCTCGCATAATAGGATAAATCCGGAGGTGGTACACCCGACACCAAATAATTCACAAAGTCGGCGTACCAAGGTAGGTGGGCTCGAATATGCATCATGCGCTCATCCGGAAAATCTTCATTAATGGGGACCAATCGATCATCCCCTTCTACTGGACCCTCCAACCGAGATAAATGATCCGCCACCACGTTCTCGCATCCCTTTCGGTCCCGGATTTCCAGATCAAACTCTTGAAGTAAGAGCACCCATCGAATCAATCTTGGCTTGGCATCCTTCTTCGCCATGAGGTGTCGAATCGCCGCATGATCAGTGAACACGATTGTCTTCGTCCCAACAAGGTAGGGTCGGAACTTGTCAAACGCATACACCACTGCTAGCATCTCCTTCTCTGTGGTCGTGTAATTCACTTGAGCTGGATCCAACGTCTTGCTCGCATAGTAAATCACTCGAAAGAGCTTATCTCGCTTTTGGCCCAAAGCGACCCCCACAGCTACATCACTTGCATCACACATCAACTCGAACGGTTGCTCCCAATCCGGCACAATCAAAATAGGAGCACTAACAAGGGCCTTCTTCAAAGTCTCAAAGGCCTGCAAACACTTCTCACTAAAATCAAATGCAACATCTTTTTCTAACAAGAAACTAAGAGGTTTAGCAATTTTAGCAAAATCACGAATGAACCTCCTATAAAATCCCGCATGGCCCAAGAAACTCCTTACCGACTTCACATTAGTAGGAGGTGGAAGTTTTTCAATGGCAACAATTTTTGCTCGATCTACCTCAAGCCCTGCAGAAGACACCCGATGTCCAAGAACTATACCTTCCTTCACCATAAAGTGACATTTCTCCCAATTTAAAACAAGGTTAGTTTCTTCACATCGCTGCAACACTCGAGATAAATTAGCCAAGCAATTATCAAATGAAGTACCAAACACCGAAAAATCATCCATGAACACCTCCATAATATTCTCAATCAAATCATGAAAAATAGCCATCATACATCTTTGAAAAGTAGCAGGAGCATTACATAAACCAAAAGGCATTCTACGATAAGCAAAAATACCATAAGGACATGTAAAAGCCGTCTTCTCTTGGTCTTCCGGAGCTATCAAAATTTGATTGTATCCGGAATAACCATCAAGAAAACAATAGAAATCATACCCCGCTAACCTATCAAGCATTTGATCCACAAAAGGCAAAGGAAAGTGATCCTTACGAGTAGCGGCATTTAATTTACGATAATCAATACAAACACGCCAACCCGTCAAAAGCCTAGTAGCTATCACACCATCATGCTCATCTTTCACAATAGTCATCCCCCCTTTCTTAGCCACAACTTGTGTAGGACTAACCCATTCACTATCAGAAATAGCAAAAATCATCCCAGCATCTAACAATTTAAGGACCTCTTTTCTTACTACTTCTTGCATAATTGGATTTAGCCTACGTTGATTTTGAACACATGGCTTATAATTATCCTCAAGCAAAATTCTATGCATGCAAATAGAGGGACTAATACCTTTTAAATCACTAATCGACCACCCAATCGCCGACTTATGCCCTCTCAAGACTCTCAATAATCTCTCAAGTTCCGAATTAGAAAGGTAAGAAGAAACGATTACCGGAAAAGTGTCATTCTCTCCAAGATATGCGTACTTCAAGTGCTCCGGTAAAGGCTTCAACTCTAACTTCGGGACTCCATCCTTCTTCTCTCCTTGGCTTGTAGTTCCTCCCGATTCATCACGTCTCAACTCCAAAAATGCAGCTTGTCTCTTCGGGATTTCCCTACAACAATCCAACACATTAACACATTTAAATAATTTTTCTTGAAAAGGATCAAACGAAGAAGAAGCAAATAATGATTTTCGAACACATAGATCAAAAGGGTCTTTAGACGAGGAAGTAATCATGTCCTTGTCGAAGGAAGCCTCGACAACTTCAATCACTTTACATTCCTCGATCTCACCATTCTCATCACTACTCTTCATCGCCTGATATATGGAAAATGTGATGCTCTCGTCGTCAACTCGGAGAGTAAGCTCGCCATTCTTCACATCAATCAATGCTCCCCCGGTCGCAAGAAACGGACGACCCAAAATTAGCGGAACCTCCTTATCCTCCTCCATGTCAAGAACCACAAAATCAGCCGGGAAGATAAACCCCTCGACTTTCACCAGTACGTCTTCCACAATCCCCTTTGGATAAGACAAGGACCTATCCGCCATTTGCAATGCAATCGTCGTGGGCCTAATCGTCCCAATCTCCAACCTCTTAAAAATGGATAATGGCATCAGATTAATACTCGCCCCCAAGTCACACAACACCTTCCCAAATCGCTTTCCTCCTATGATGCATGCTATTGTGAAGCTCCCAGGATCCTTGCGTTTGAAAGGCATCTTCTTTTGGATCATAGCACTACACTCCTCTGTCAAATTCACCTTCTCATACGCCTTGAGCTTCTTCTTCCTAGATACCATGTCCTTCAAGAACTTGGCATATTTAGGCATCTCCTGCAATGCATCAACAAGTGGAATATTTATTTGAACTTTAGTAAATATCTCACGAAATTTGGCATATTGTTCGTCAATTTTTTTCTTTGCAAAACATTGAGGAAAAGGTAAAGGAATATTAGGAGCAGAAGTGTTAGAAGTAGATATTGGCTTCTCAGCCCCTGTAATTGACGATTTTTGGGGCTCCACTACTACTTCCTCAACTTCTTCCTCTTCCTTGCTTTCCTCATGCACGACTCTTTCCGGCTCATCAGACGGCATCCTCGGGCCCTCATACTCCATGCCACTCCTCAGACGAATGGCTTTGCACTGCTCCTTCAGATTCACCTCTGTGTTGCTCGGAAATTGTCCCTTCTGATGTTGACTCCCAACTGCCGTGGCCACTTGCCCAATCTGCTGCTGCACCGACTTCAGTTGATTCTCTATTGACACAAAACGTGCGTCATTCGCGCTCAGCATTTGTTTCGTCTGGTCCATAAATGACTGTGTGCCAGTCATGAATGAGGCTAGCACATCTTCGAGTGGTGGCTTCTTTGGCTCATTGATGACCCCATTAGTCACCGAAAATCCCGGGGGTGGCTGTAGAGCATTATTCGGATTCGCATACGAGAGATTGGGGTGATTCCGGTTGCCTTGGTAATAAGTGTTACCCGCTTGAGGCCCCCGAAAATTCCCAAAATTCCGATTATTCACATAATTCACGTCCTCGACCGGTTCTCCAACTCCAACACTCTCAGTCTTCACTCCTTGCAAGTTATTCATCAACAATGCCACCACATTAGCCGCAATAGATGACGCTGAGTCCGTCTCATTGGTCGCCGCGACCCTCTTAAGCATAGTTCTCTCAACCGGCCATTGGTAGCTATTCGAAGCCATCTCCTCAAGAATCCGCTTTGCGTCATTTGGTCGCCTTCCCAAGAGAGCACCTCCAGCTGAGGCATCCACCATGGCCTTCATCGGGCCACTCAATCCATTGTAGAAGTAGCAAATCTGGTGCTCCTCCGAAAAACCATGCTGTGGGCACGTCCGAAGGAGTTGCATGTAGCGCTCCCAAGCCTCATATAAAGGCTCGTTATCTTGTTGCTTGAATTGAGTGATCTCCGTCTGAAGTCTCAACATCTTACTCGGTGGGAAGAACTTCAAAAGAAATTTTTGACGCATCTCCTCCCATGAAGTCACTGTCCCGGTTTCCAAAGAATTGTACCAAACCTTCGCCTTATCTCTAAGAGAGAAAGAGAAAAGACGAAGGCGAATAGCATCCTCCGGGACTCCATTGTACTTCACAGTACTGCATATCTCCAGAAATTGCGCCAGATGCGCATTCGGGTCCTCGATAGCACCTCCCCGAAACTGCTCTTGCTGAACCATACGAATTAAGGATGGGCTCAACTCAAAAGTGTTAGCTGCAATTCTCGGCCCGTGACCTCCTCCATATACTTGGTCAGCTTGAGGTTGGAAGATGCTCCGAACCGGTGGTCCTGTCTCCTGTTGAGCCTGCTGCTCGGCTAGCTGGCGTTGTAGCTCTGCCAGTTGCTCTTGGAGCTGTCTGTACCTCTCTTCACCTTGTTCCTCCATTGCACCTCTCAGTCGTTGTTGTAGTCTCCGATTTGTGTTGTTCCTTCGGCAACTAGCTTCAATCTCGGGGTTAAATTTTGCGGGTGAACTCCCACTAGACCTCGTGATCATGCAAGTACCTGTTAAAACACACAAACCAAAAAGGATGCAATTAAGAACCAACGTATAAAACAAAAACAAAAATGACTAAAGTAATATCTACCCGTCTTCTTCTAATATTAATTAATTCAACAAACAATCCCCGGCAACGGCGCCAAAAAATTGTTCGCAAAATATTTTCACTATCCGCAAGTGTACGGTATAGCTGTAGTGAGTGGCGAGCAAGGTCGTATTCCACAGAGATTGTTGTCAAAATTAACTAAGTATCAAAATGTAAACGATTAAATATTATTTAGTCTAATGCAAATTTGAATGGTGATTTTATTCTAAACTAATGAATGATTGCAAAATAAATTCTAACACTAATGAAGGCTTGTTCTAAGATAAATCAAGAATGAGAAAATAGATTCTAGGCTATGCTTTCCTCGGGATTATTCTAACAAAGATTAATTATTCATTCAAACCTTATTTAATTCTACCATTCGTAGGGATAATCACTAAAGTAATTTACACCTTTCTCTCGAACAAGTTAAATCGTAGATATTAATTGTTATCTATCTCCTCTCGGTCTCAAGATGAACAATCAACTCCCATAAGCTCCTAAGATTCTAGTTCCCTCGCAAGATTCTATCAACCTCTCGGTCTGTTTAGTCTCTTACGTTATGAATTTCCCAATTCTAGCAATCAACTATCTCCTCTCGGTCTCAAGTCAATCACAAATATGCATAAATACGGGCCCTTATATTCACACAATAAACAAAAGCACAAGAAATTGATAAACGAATGATAAACCGGAATGAATAAACAAAATCACTTCATAAAATAATCCGAGTACTCGCAAATCCTAGAATCCCTAAAAGGTTTAGCTACTAAACATATTCTCAAAGCTCAAAATAAATATATTCATGAGTTCAATGAAGAAGAAAAAGAGAAAAGAAAGAAGAACTATTGTCGCCGTTAGTTCCCGGATCTTCAATCTTGACTTCCTCGAATCCCTCGTGTGTTTCGTGCTTTCTCCAGGTCTCCAATGGTGTCAAAAGTCCCAAAAACGAGTTCCTAAGGCCTCTTTTATACTGTAGGGTCATTCAGGGTCGAAAAAGGGAAGAAAACGCATAAGAATCCTATTACCCGCAGGTTTGGTCTGCCGTCACACGAGTCGTGTGACATGCCACACGAGTCGTGTGACTTTTCTCCAATTTTCGGCAAACTCCCAGGCTCACACGAGCACTCACACGACCGGGTCACACGAGTCGTGTGAAGCCACACGACTCGTGTCCCAACCCACACGACTCGTGTGAAAATGCCGTAGCTGCGTCTCTTCTTTCTTCAACCCACACGACCCGTGTCACTATCCACACGAGTCGTGTGACCTCTTCTGCACCCGTTTTTGCCGTTTTTCGTTCCGATTCCATCTCCAACGCATTTCCGGGCATATTTCCTGCAAAAACAACGACAAAAACACCTCTATCATAGTTTAATAAATAAAACGAAATGGTGCACAATCACACGATAATCATGGCCAAATATCGCTATATATCACTCATAATGCATGAAAATATGATGAATATCACATAGACATTTTATTGAAAGATAGATGACCAAGTCTTGCATGCCAAACAGTAGAAGGAATATTTGTGTTACAGGTATTTGCATCAGACATGATATGTGTGGTACAAGTAGGTACAGTGTTACAAGTATGATGGGATACATGGTTTGTTGTATTAACAGAAAATGAACTAAGATCAAAGAGATATAATCTAGCTTTGGCTTTAGCTGAACCAATCAGACTGAGAGAGGTTATGTCCTGCATTATGCTGTGTGATGCAAAAAATTTCACTGTACAGTTATTTGTGAGACAAAGTTTGGATATAGAGATCAAATTGTAATGAAAGAAAGGGACATATAAGGCATGTTTTAATGTAAGTCCGGTTGAAAATACAATGTCATCCATATGAGAAGCAATGGTAGTCTGTCCATTTGGCAAATTTACAGAAATAGACACAGTTTGCACATTAGAAGTAAAGAGAGACAAATCACATATCATATGGTCTATTGCACCAGTATCCAAAATCCATGTAAGAGTAGATCTATCAGTGTGCACAAAACAAGACAGGAATTTAGAGATACCTGCTGATGTACTTGGGTTGGTGGTGCAAACATTTGCATGGATAGCTGTAGGTGTATCCACAGAAGTGTGGGATGCATTAGACTGCTCATAAGATCTTTTAAAAGCTAAAAATTCAGAAAAGAGTTGGTCAATCATGGAAGCATCATTAGAAACATTAACATCAGCTTGTGAGGAAGAGACATTGTTGGCAGAATGCCTTGTATTAATCCTAGGACCACGGGGTCCTTCTCAGTTTGGTGAGTAGCCAACAATTTGATAGCATCTTTCAGTGGTGTGGCCAAGATAACCACAGTGGCCAAATTTAGGTCTAGGTTTGGAAGGATCTCTTGGGTGAGGCTTGTTGTCAAAGGGTTTGGGCTTGTACATTTTCTGAGGATACGTTTTAGCTGCCATGACAAGTGTATCAGATGGTTTAGGTAGAATATGTAGGGCTCTCTGGCTTTCTTCTTGCAGTAATAGGGAGTAGACTTTGTTCAAAGATGGCAAAGGGTTAGAAAGAAGGAAATGAGACCTGAGGGCTGAATATGACTCAATGAGACCAATCAGAAATTTGATAATCGAGTCAGACTGTTGAGACATACTCATGGAGTCAAAAATATTGCAAGTACATGAAGTCATAGCACCACAGGTACAACGTGTAATAGGTCTGTATGTAAGGTATTCATCCCACAATGCTTTGAAAGAGTTGTAATATTGAGTAATGGACATTGAGCCTTGATCCATCGTACTTAAGGATTTTTCGATTTGAAAAACACGAGGACCACTACTTAATGCATATCTGGCCTTTAATTCTTCCCATACATCTTTGGCATTTGAAAAAAATAGTAGAGACTGTCTGATGTCTTTTGAAATAGAGTTGAGCAACCATGACAGTACAAGTTTATTTGCACGAGTCCATGCCAGAAAATCCGCAGTATTAGTAGAGAGAGGGATAGGAACAGTACCATCGAGAAGACCAATTTTGTTCTTAACACTTAGGGCCATGAAAACAGCACGGGACCACGAGACGTAGTTAGTGCCATCGAACACTTCAACAACAACGATAGCCCCTGGATTATCGCTGGGATGCAGAAAATAGGGCGACAGCTGATCATCAGTAGGAATAGCCATGAGAGAATCGAGAGATCGTAGATCGGATCCAAAGCAAAGCAGCAGATCCGAAGTAAATCAAAGCAAAATCAGATCGAAACTGAAATCGTACAATATGGAAGAGAATATGTACAGATTTAGGTTAAAACCCGAAATCGAACGCGATAAACAATGAAACATCGAAAGGAAATGAAAGCAATCGTCTTAGAGAGGGAGACGTCGAAGAAGAGCAGCGAAAAACATAAAAAAAAAATCACGCCAGAATCTGGCCTCGTCCGACGACTGATACCATATTAGAGTAAGATCAAACACGCAAGAGAGAAAAGAAAAACAAGAGCGAGGGTTTGTGATTTCAGAATAATGAAAAGTGTCGATACAATGGTGAACACCCCCTATTTATACTTGGGGTGAATAATGTAAATAATACAATACATGAGGGTAAGGGTGTAACCTAACACATATTCTAATATATAAAATATGAAACCTATACATATTCTATTACCCCCCCCCCCCCCCCCCTCAAGAGGAACATGAATATTTTTCATGTTCATCTTGGAAGTGAAAACAGAAAATGATGGATTCCCAAGAGGTTTGGTCAATATGTCTGCTATCTGATCTTTGGAAGGAATGTGGTGGACTGAGATGGTTCCTTGTTGAAGCTTCTCCCTTATGAAGTGGCAATCTAACTCAATGTGTTTTGTTCTTTCATGGAAAACAGGGTTAGTGGCAATTGAAATTGCAGCTTTACTATCTGAAAAAATGCAGACAGGAGATGAATGAGAAATATGCAAGTCATGTAATAGATATAGCAACCATTGGGCCTCCTCACAGATTGTAAATGCTAAAGCCCTATACTCAGCTTCAGCTGATGATTTGCTGACTGTGGGTTGTTTCTTTGATTTCTAAGAAACTAATGAATTACCCAAAAAGAAAGCATAACCAGACACACTTCTTCTACTATCAATACTACCTGCCCAATCTGAATCACTAAAACCAGTAATAAACAATAGAGAGTTCCTTGGATAAAACATACCTTGGCCCACAGTTTGTTTTAAATACCTTAATATTCTGTGGGATATAACATCATCCACATAAACTAGTAAGGCAAGAAAGGAGTCAGCAGATTTCTTTATAAAGAGAGAACAATCAGAAATGGATTGGGTAAAACCCTAGAATCGGGAAAAACACCGAACACTCCTATCTTCTCCTTTCCTTCTTCCTCCTCGTTTTCATCGTTCTTTTCACTTTTCTTTTCCATTTTCCTTCTTCTTCTTCTAAGCTATCAAGGATTAAGCTTTGTACTTTGGGATTCAACACTTGGACTAAAATAAATTGTAAGTTTCTTTTCTCTTTGAATTAATTCATGAATAATGATTGATTTGGGAGAGATGATTATTGGTGTTGAATTTATTTTACGTAGCTAATTCTTATTGCTAGGGATAGGGGATAATTGTTCATGTTTCACGTGCATTTGTCAGGCTTGATTTGTTCATGCTTATGTGAGTTGATATAATTCGGAATTGATGAATTCTTGCTTGATAGTTTGATATAATCGAAGGGTGACACTTCAATCTTGCGATTGGAAACAATTGAATAATGATTGTCGAGTTAGGTTTTGTCGATTCTATATGATTAGTTGATTAAACACCTTCTAATTTAATTAGCGACTTTTAGAACCGAAAGGGGAGAAGTCGTAGATCTTGGCTTGCATGAGATAGATAATTTCGTAACTGAATAATCTATGGGTTGAGATTGAAATACGTGCTTGTCAATGACCCGTCCCTTGTTAAGAAAAGTTATTGGGATTGGGATAATTGGCCTGTGTTGTAAGGTCGAGCTTGTTCGTCTATGTTCAATCCCTTGTTACGAAGAGTTATTGGGAGCGAACCACTAGATGTTTAAGCGAGGGTGTCAATCTCGAACCAAACAATTGATTGCCCGGTTTTGCTAAGAACTTGAATAAATTATCCCCGATTCCCTGGCAACCCATCTTTGTTTCGTTCTTTCATTTTTAGGTAGATTATTGTTTTATTTTATTTCTTAGTTAATAATTCATCAAAACCCCTATCTGATTAGAGTGATTAGGATTTATTTTCTTTTTCTGTGTTATCGATACCAAAGCTAAATTCCGAACCGCCTTCCTCGAGAGATCGACCCGGGAAATGAATCATTGATTCGGTACTCGGTAAAATATAACAATTTGTCCACAACAAATTTGGTGCCGTTGCCGGGGAAGGCAAGTAGGATATTTGGTTTTGGTATTGATTCTATTTTCCGTGTTTCTCTTTGTTTTGTGTTTTTTAGGATTTTTGTTCTCTCTTTGGTGCATATTTGTTTTTCTTCTTGTCTTCTTTGTTTTTGTCTTCTTTTTCCTCCCTTTTCGTGGCTACGTGTGGTCGTTCTATTTTGGTGTGCAGGTATGATGAATTTCAACCGTGTTCCCCTCACCGCACACCCAGTCTTGGGATCATGAGCCAAGCTATCACATCGGGTGCTACAAACAGTCATCTCCGTACTCTTCCGAGCAGTGCTGGGATCCCTACACGGTCGAGCAAACTTACGAGTCCCACGAGCATAATGAGAAGCTCGACCGGATTCTCGATTTTATAACATCTCAATCAGCTCGAGAAGAAGAGGCCGCTTACAATGCCAAACTCGATCTCATCTTAGATCGATTGATGGCCCGAGCGAAACAAGAGGAGGAGATCGAGCTCAGATGTGCCCGATTGAACGAGCAAGTGGAAAGTCTAGCAAGGTGCATCGACTCGATCGAGTCCCAGGCCCACAAGCTCGAGGTTGTGGACCCACATCCCGTGCCCGAGCATCTAAATGAGATCCAAGATGACTCCTCAGAATACAATGCCAAGCTCGACCTCATCCTCAATTGGATGATGGCCCGAGCAAACCAAGAAAAGGAGATTGAGCTCGGATGTGCTCGGCTGAGCACACAAATAGAGAGCCTCACTGTACGTCTCGATTCGATTGAGACACAAGTCGACAACCCACACCTCATGCTTGATACTCAAGCCCGTACGATGAAGCGAATGTGTGAGGCCGAAGAAGATGATGAGCTCCAGCGAGACGTTGATGTTATTTCAGAGGAGGAGATCAATGGGCTTGATTCTCAAGTCACTCCTCCCACTTCTGAGTTGGAGCATCTATCTTCGAAGTTGTTGCACTGTGTTACGAAGTGGGTGGGATTCAATTCGGCTTGCTCCACTGATGTGCTTATCATCCCGGAGGTTGACGACAGAACTCGGGTGGGAAAAGCTCTGTGGTTAGAATTGGGGATTGCTCGTGCCCGAGACCACTTCCTTCAGAACACAACCACCCGAATCCACCATGCCCGCCTTCTTGCCACCCTTCCCATGCTGCCACTTCTGGAAAATACGAAGGTGTGGCACGATCGCCACTTCTTTCTGGACCTGGCTGAGTTCCTCACAGGTTTCGTCAAGCTAATGACGTTAAACAAGCGCTTCTTGGGAGGCAACCCAAGTGATTTACTGCTTCCTTAGTTATTTTCTTTTTGCTTTTTATTTCATCTTTTAATAATTGGAGTTTGGAGTTTCTGTGTTTTTCTTGGCAGGTACGAGTTTGCGAGCTTGAGCAGGACGAATATCGAGGTCCAGAGCGGGGCGTGGGCGAGTAGCTTGCACGTGAATGCTTACTCTCCTCGATACACTTCGGTTTGCACACCCTTTTTCCCTTTTCTTTTTCTTTTTTATCTTTTTGAGTTGTTTCTTTTCCCTGTCTTTTCTTTTGAGTCTTATGTTCTTGTAGCAGCTGCTAGTATTGGTTTGCTTTATGAAAGTGCTAGGTCCTATATTTGACTTCCTATTTTGTGTTGAAGCAATGAGGACATTGCCTCATTTTAAGTGTGGGGGAGTTATTTGGATTTTCGCATGCTTATATGGTGGACCGATCTAGTTTTAGGTTTTTGTGTTGTTGAGTATGGATTATGGTGAATTTTAAGATTTGTTGATGATTGTTGATGATGTTGAGGACATGTGATGATGATCATGACCAGTATATTTTGATGAACTCGATGTGTCGTTTTGTTGGACATTTATTTATCTTTTGTGAGGTTTGAGCCTTACGTTGTTTCTTGAGAGATATTGGTCGGATTCGTGTTGATCAGAACTTGCTTTAAGTCTGTTTTGAACGGAAGTGATTAAAGTTGTGATTTGTGAAAATGATTGAGGCATTTCTTTGACATTGCTCGTTTTAGCCTTTTCATTGACCCTTCAAGTAATATTTTCATTAGTAGCCCGTTGAGCCTGGAACCGTATTTCTTGTCAACCGATTTGATTGAATTACTTAAGATTTGACAGTGTAGTTGTTATGATGATGGATGTTCTACTATATGTGTTGATGAGGTATAGAACTTGTTTGGGTTGCATTTTGAGTGCTTGACAAAAATAAAATAAAGTAAAATAATAATAATAATAATAATAATAATAAGAGAGCTCACAAGGCGATTCGAATGGATTCTGCTCCTCTTACTAGTCGATTCACATTGATGGGTAATGAGCATTTGAAAACTACCGTAGGACACTTGGAAGACCTCCAATGTTTAAACCTACAGACTGTTTGTCCTTTCGATTCGTTGTTGTTTGGAAAAAGTTACTCTTCAAAAAAAAAAATCAAAAAAAAAGAGAAAAAAAAAGAAGACAGTTGAGTACTTAATTTGCATTTCATCTTGAGTGTGTACGAGTGTTGCATGGAGTTTTGATGGGAATGATTGGGTTCATGTTGATTTTGGATAGGTGGTGGAGTATTCGAGTAGTTTATATGCTCGAGAATTTGATTGTTTATTTGAGTCGCTTTATCTTCATTTTGGTCTTTCCCTTATGCAAACAGCCTTTATTGCAACCCCAGAAGTCCTCTTGATTTGCACTTCATGATTTTTGATTGTTTTAGAGTATGAATAGACGATAAGCAAGCTTATGTTGATGCATGATGATCGACCAATTTGAGCGTATCCACTTCATATTTATGAAAGAAACCGAGTGAGGCATATATGTTTGTTATTACCATGCTTGAGCGTCGGTGTTCTCAAAATGTTGCGTTCGAGTGTAATTGAGATATGCGTGATTGGTCATTGGAAGTCTCCTCGGCTAAGTCAATGAATTTGAAACTTTTCTTATTTGAAACCGATATCCATGCTCATGTCTTGTTTTATTTTCTTTTTGTTCCGGACGAACAAAAGTTTAAGTGTGGGGGAGTTGTTTGTCCCATTTTTGTTGCGTTTTTCCTTGTTATTTTTCTTTTCTTTTTTCCCAATATTAGGTCTTTTAGTTATTTTTTATCTCATTTTGTAGTTTATTGCGTGTTTTCTTCTATCTTGGTTTTTCTTGTATTTTCCGTATGTTTTTTCGGTTTTTTTTCGTTTATGGTGTGCAGGTCAAAAGCTTCGGGAGAATTTATTTTTCATGATAAGTGGGCTGGGTAAACATCATTAAATAGATGGGTTCATTGGCTACAAGTAGAAAAAAGCGGAATTCGATTTCGAGTTCGGACGAGTCCGGACGGGCCCGATATGTGAAGTCGTGCACGGAAGCCATCACCTTCAAGTCAAAAGCTTTGAGAGAATAGGTTTTCAATAATAAGTTTGATTTAAAGCACAATTGCGTAGAATTGCTTCGTTAGCGACGCATAGGAAAAAACAGAACTCAATTCCGAGTTCAGACGAGCCCAAACGAGCCCAAAACGCAAAAGTTGCGCAGCCGAGCCAGCAGTCCCGCGCGCCGCGGCGCGGCAACCCCTCCGCGGCACGACAACAGCACTTCTTCACGGCGCGAAACCCCTCCGCAGCGCGGCACGGATGTTCCTCACGCCGCGGCACATCTCGTGGCGTCCATCACGTGCGAACAGAGACGCCCCAGGCCTGCCCCTCCACGCCGCGGCATAGCACCACGCCGCGGTGCACAGCTCCCTCGCGCCGCGGCACATGTTCTCCACGCTGTGATACCTGTTACCTACATATTTTTGCGGGACTCGATCAAAAAAGGGAATTCGACCCTCTTGGGTGAAAACCCTAGGATCGGGAAAAACACCGAACACTCCTATCTTCTCCTTTCCTTCTTCTTCCTCCTCGTTTTCTTCGTTCTTTTCACTTTTCTTTACCATTTTCCTACTTCTTCTTCTTAGTTATCAAGGATTAAGCTTTGCACTTTGGGATTCAACACTTGGACTAAAATAAATTGTAAGTTTCTTTTCTCTTTGAATTAATTCATGAATAATGATTGATTTGGGAGAGATGATTATTGGTGTTGAATTTATTTTACGTAGCTAATTCTTATTGCTAGGGATAGGGGATAATTGTTCATGTTTCACGTGCATTTATCGGGCTTGATTTGTTCATGCTTATGTGAGTTGATATAATTCGGAATTGATGAATTCTTGCTTGATAGTTTGATATAATCGAAGGGTGACACTTCGACCTTGCGATTGGAAACAATTGAATATTGATTGTCGAGTTAGGTTTTGTCGATTCTATATGATAAGTTGATTAAACACCTTCTAATTTAATTAGCGACTTTTAGAACCGAAAGGGGAGAAGTCGTAGACCTAGGCTTGCATGAGATAGATAATTTCTTAACTGAATAATCTATGGGTTGAGATTGAAATACGTGCTTGTCAATAACCCGTCCCTTGTTACGGGAATGGGATAATTGGCCTGTGTTGTATGGTCCAGCTTGTTCGTCTATGTTCAATCCCTTGTTACGAAGAGTTATTGGGAGCGAACCGCTAGATGTTTAAGCGAGAGTGTCAATCTCGAACCGAACAATTGATTGCCCGGTTTTGCTAAGAACTTGAATAAATTATCCCCGATTCCCTGGCAACCCATATTTGTTTCGTTCTTTCATTTTTAGGTAGATTATTGTTTTATTTTATTTCTTAGTTAATAATTCATCAAAACCCCTATCTGATTAGAGTGTCTAGGATTTTTTGTCTTTTTCTGTGTTATCGATACCAAAGCTAAATTTCGAACTGTCTTCCTCGAGAGATCGACCCGGGAAATGAGTCATTGATTTGGTACTCGGTAAAATATAACAAATTTGTCCACAACAAAACTTATACATATTCTATTAAAAAACAACATCAAAATACTAGGTACAAGAGAAGAACTGCAGCACCACTGAGAAAATCTCCTAGTTCTGCCCAAAGTCCTTCTGAATCACCCCAAAATCAGCCCAAGCCAAGCACTTTGCCAAATTCCAGCAATTCCTCCAATGCCCCATCCACTACTTCTTTTTCTGTCTTCCAAATTTTTTAAAAAACCCAAAGGTTTCTGGTTTTTCATAACAACCACAAAAGATACACAGTTAGTTGAAGTCTCTCTTGAAAAGTTTTTTGTTTTTTTTTCCTCCAGCAATCTAATCCACCACTGCTTAAAATTCTTGGAAATTTTCTTGGAAAATTTAGATTCAGTGCAAATGTATTTAGCCTACAATGTTGTCAGCCCATTGTAAACAAGTCATAAGTTGAAAATGAATTATAGAAGCTCTTTTATGTCGCGATTGGATATGAGTCAAATCCGATTTTAGTTGGTTTTGACTGATCAAGTTAGTTTAACGTTTATACCAATTAAAATCCAATCCAACCAAACTATTTTATTTTTTATTAATATAATTAAATAATATTAATCAATCATTATCTCACTTCAACTTTGATTTGCTATTAATTCATTCACATAATTTTAACTATCTATTATTTTCAATTTCCTATTTTATATTTTTACATCATACCAATTTTAATAATTATATTTTAAATATATTATTTAATTACAAACTAAAGATCATCCACCAATCAACTTTATTCAAAATAATTCATTTTAACTAATCAAATCCAACCAAAATCGGATGGATTCATATCCAATCACGCCCTTACTTGCTCGAAGCAATCTATTCAAATTTGAATGGATATATCTTATTCAATCAATTAAATCAATGTCTTATAAATATGTATATATTTGCACACACACACACACACACACATATATATATATATATGAGTAAATTTTATATTTACACAGCGAATTGAGCGTAATTGCAATCATACAAGAGGATAATTTTTTATTGCATCACTACCAAATGCATGGCATTTATTAGTGATAATGCAGCATATCAGTTACCAAATTAAAAAGATAATCCTTCCTTAATTCACGGACACAATGAGATTTCAATTTTTTCGCATTAAAAAAACTAAAAAGATATGTTAAGTGTATATCCTAATATCTAGGATGTTGTTCAATTCAAAATTGAAAGATACATATCTTGAATTTTAAACTTTATCATCTTCTAACGGTACATAAAGCAACGCGATCAGGAATATCATTAAATCATGATGATATAAGCCCATAAAATATATGAATTATACGTGGTAATTTTTGTTTTCGAAACTCTTTTTTTACTTACTTTTCGTGTTATTAACATATTATTTTTTTTCTGTATTTACTAGATATTTTCTGGTTCAATGTGATATATACGAAATAAACGCGATATTTTTTTTCCGAAACTCTGTTCTTTCTTTACTTTTTGTGTTATTTACATCTCGCGTTTTTTCTTATATTTACATTAAATTTCTTGGTTTAATGTGATTTTTTTTTTGGGTGTCGAAATCAAATGATTTTGATGAGCTAAGGCTGCAAAATATATACAATATATAAACATGGCATATACAGTTTTGAAAACAATTACAAAGTTGCAAGCTCGGCTATTGTAAGTATATTATTCATGCACATATACATAATATATTCGTGTTATATACTTAATATGTATACATCGCATATACACAGTCTTGAAAACAACTGTAAGTATATCCTTCATGCACATATACATAACATAATTGTGTTATATACATAACATATATACGAAATATATATTGAATATATATTTAATATACATAAAATAAACTATAAAAAAATGTTTGGTATATGTATTGTATTTATTTACCGGAAATATACTGCATATAAACCATACATATACATAATATAATCGTGATACATACAGTTTCCTCGCCGCCAGAGTTGAGTCGGCTCTTGCCGTGGGGCCCACCTTCTTCTTCTTTTTCTTATTCTTCTTCTTCGTTGGGAGGAAAAAAAAAACAGAAGAAGAAGATATGTATGGAATTTGGAGAAGACACAGTGAGAGGGAGGAGGGGGAGAGAGAAGAGCTGAAACGTGTTGAAGAGAGTAGACTAGTAGGCGGTGGGCGGTTTTTGAGTAGTGGGATAATTCTCTCTTACCATATGCATCGGGAGCCCTTTTTTGGTACTAATATTATCACCATTAATTTAGCTAGTAAATTAATTATTTGAGTTAACTTTTGATATCAACAAAATTCTAGTAAAACTGCAAATATAAATGTAATCTTTGACTATAATGCAAATATTTTTAAACAGGTATTATTTGTGTAATTAAAATTGAACTAGTGTAGGCTATGTTAATTTTCTCTCTCTCTCTCTCTATATATATATATATATATGTGTGTTTGTACAGTTGAACTTGATATTTTTCAAGCAGCCCAATCGGTTAGACTAATGGCCCAATGACCAACCACTATTCGACTTATAGTCAAATCCGGGCATTTCTGGGAAAGTGGATTGAGTGGGGAAATGATATAAAAATGCTTCTTATCCCAAAAATCATATTGTTTGCAATTCATGAAAAAAGCCATGAATGAAAATCAACCATGAAAATAGATCCTTCAAGAAATTGGATTCGTAGTAGAGGTGTTATATTTAATCTCTCAACTAAAATGTTCAAAATATCCTTGAAAACTACTATGAAGTACCACTTTTACCCTTTATTGTTTAGGAAATTACTAAATCCCATTATACTATATTTGTTGCAAGATTCACAATCTCTTTGTCGTAGCCGTCGTCACTCGTGAGGTAAGTTCTTTTCTCCCCTAGTCTGTGAATCTGAAAAACTATTGCAGATTGAAGCCAATAATTTCTAGCTCTGTTTTGAAGAACAATCCATAGAGCATTCAACATTTTTGGAATACCAAGTAATTTTTTTTTTATTTTTGTGTAGGATTGATTAATTTCACATAAACTTATGCTTTGAAGCCTAAGCTGAAGCTATTGCTTGTGCGACATCATCTATTCTGTTTCAGGTACAATGGCTTTTATCATTTTCTCTCTTATGAAGCATATTTGTGTTACATTTTTCTGGAGAGGTAGTCATTATACTTGTGTAATGATCAATTGTTTAATTTTAAAATTTCTACTTTTTTTTTGTTCACTCATGTTGTCTGACTTTTCTTAGTTGTATTCTTTTTGAAATGTTGTCGTGTTTAATTTGCCTGCCATGTACAATATACCTTTAATTTTTTTGTCCTCACAAATGAATTTTCAGTTGTGTGTTTACAAAATAGAAAATTTTCACCTCTTTGGCTCTATAGATACTTCATAAAATTATTGTCTTGTTATAATTTCGTTTTTGTTTAGGATTATAATTTTGCTATCAGTTGATGTGGAAGGTGAAAATGTGGTTGTCGTGGTATCCGAGATTATGACAATGATTAGGACATTTTTGTTGTGTGGATACTCGGGCAGGTGTTGGGTGTGGGTGAGGGCACTCGAGGTCGTTTGCGGGAATTGGCCTGTTAAGCGTCGGTAGTCCGATGGCCCTAAGGAGACTTCTGGGGCCCATCTTGGCCAGTTGACCTCCAAACTGGCTACTCAATGGCAGAAGTCTGTCGGCCTAGTTGCTTTGAATGAGAAACGGATCGGGTCGAGGTAGGGGTCGATCACTCTTGGTCATCTAAGAACCGGAGGGAGTCTTCTTTCCTAGTCATCTCTTGGTCGTCGAAGAACGAGAAATTAG
>BKCP01004516.1:137156-293194 GCA_008636005.1 Striga asiatica | reverse complement strand
TGAATAAAAAAATGAATTAACAGTAGACTGAGCTAGAGTTTTAAAAACTCATTTTCATAAAAATCACATAATATTTTTTCTTCAAATATTCACTGAAATTGTGCTCGACGAGATTATACTAATAAAATTCATTATGCTCATTGTGCACCGTATTTAATGTGCTTTTACTAGTTTGACGTCGATCCCGTTTTCTAAAGAACAATGATATCAATGGGGTGTTTCCTTTCTTGGCCGAATGTTGGTGCTCCATGTGAATTTTAAAAAATTTCCACAATACAAATAAATAGATTTTCATATGACATAGTTATTAGCAAAATAAAATGGCTACACATTATAAATTTAAATCCAAATAAGATATAAAACAACCACACTATAGGATAAGAGATTAACACACACACACACACACACACACATAATTACTACATACACAATCAACAAAACAAGAATTGCAACTAAATGATCTTAAAAATTACCCTAAATAGCTCAACTAAAATGAGAAGATAGACAAATGAAACAAATATCTAATACGGGGTTTAAAAATATAACATACTATTAAAGAAGAAATGAAATCCTCTTCATGAAAGTGTTCCTCTAAATTCATTGTTCTAGTGTTCAGAGGAGGGGCATGTCCATGGCTAATATATTTAATTGGAGTTTGGTGTATAGTGGTGTTTTTTGGGTTACTGCCTAGTCGAAATTACGGTTCAACAATATATAATATTTTATTAGGGTGGTGTTTGTAGTCTTTGGACTAAATTGATAAGTAAATTATTTTGGTGGGTTAGTGAGTTGGTTTATTGAGCTGGAATAGAAATACAATACACTTTTTCTCAGACTTATAGTTGTTAAAAAAAATAAATAACAAGCCCGGGACGACTATAGCCCAATCTACGTCAAAAGAATTCATTCTCAGCCCAGTTCAGGCCTAAGCTATATCCGTCCATGGACCAAAGCAGAGGCGACCAAAAAAATAAAAATAAACAATAACCTTTTTTCAATGTTATTACCTATGGTGTCAGTGGGAGGCTATTCTATGGTGGTCAAGCCTACATGGTAAAGAAGAGTCGCATCACTTGCGAGCTTCATAGCATCGACATGAGACTTATTCCAGGTCTTGATGGCCCCATCTCAATGAAGGTTATGTCGAGGTTGTAATTTTCGCTCGAGCTTCTTCTGTAATCATTCGGGATAAAAAAAGTAACCCACCGAGAGCAGGTCGAACGAGAAAGAAATGAGTTTTCCAAAAAGAAATGCTAGAGGGGAGTTCTTGAACAAAGCGAACACCATGTCGAGCACCGAGGTAGTGAGAACCATTTTGAAACGTTAGACCAAAGATGTAAAAAATAAGTTGGGCTCGAGCTTTCCTAGCCAAGCGTAACTAAGGATAACGAAGCAAGTCAGCGTTGAAGTGTGAGATAAGTGTCGATAGAATTTTGGAGCTCGGCCCAACCGATCTCGTCTTCAAGCTCATCAACCAACCCAATCAGGTGTTTTTCGACTATAGGCTCAAAGGGAAGGTCGAAGATTTTGACAGAAAGAGACTGTCCCTGAATACTTCCCCGATCCACCTCGAAATTAGGGTTAGAGGTCGATGATTGCGACATTACAAAGAAAAATGAGCGAAAATGATAAAAACGATAATGAACGTATAAAATAAAATAAGAGAGAGTAAAATGATAAATAATGGGGCTCAAAGATGAAGAATACCAAACGGAAAAAGGACAATAGGAGAAGAAAGGAGAAATATTAAAGAAAATGTACCCATGATAAGAGTCGAGCTTGAGAAAATGGTCAAGGTGGTCGTTTGAGAATCGCAAGCTAAAAGCTGGAACTTATAAGTTATATTAGAGCTTTAGTATGGAAGAAATGAGAAAGAGGAAAAAATGGGATAAAGCCCTATTTATAGGCCATGGGGTAGGTAGTTCAAGGGTCGTCGATCTTGAGCCATCAGATCAAGGGCAATGGCTCAATGATCTACAACACACAATAAAAGTGGCAGACGAGTAGTCACATCAGTAAACGAGATGACATACGCTTTTAAATGCATTGATTGTTGAGTCACTAAGATGGGCCTCACCTTCCTACCTATAGATATTTATGACCACGCGTACTTGAGACCGCCTGCTCATCAATTGTGGGGGGGCGGGGGTAGTTGATATAGTACAGTTGGTTAGACCCCAATTTGGCTTATCGACATCTTCCCAGACTGGGTTATTATAGTTTGACTAAAGTGACTCGAGCCCAGATATTCCAACCTCAGACAAATGCAAACCATATCGAGTGCACCGACATAGTCGATCGTACCAGAGTAGCGAGATCCAAGACCGTTGGGTCAACCATCGACCTGGTACGGCAGATCGAATACTCTCGAAAGAGGTCATTACTTGTCGGTTGGCTCAGTGTGTCCAATCTTCACTTGGTCTGGATCTCCCTACTTGCAAATGGGAATGCAGACAGAGTGGGGAGAAAGAGATCACTAGATAGAAGAAGCAAAGAGATCAAAGGAAAAACTTACAGGGCGTGACTTTTTTTCCGGGTGTCTTCCCGTAGGCCTATTATTGTATTGTTGTATCGTAGGGTGGAATGCTTATCTATTCGCTTTCCAGTATGCTTTCACTTCTAAATATGGTCTAGTCTCACTTCTTCTCCTCTCATTGACGTCGAGACTCACTTTGTTCTCCTGGCATCTTTCAATCGTAATTGATTACGTCGCCTACCGCTCAGCTCTCCGATTACAACCTTTAGAAAGCGAAATGGATCTTCCTGGTGGGTCTTGAGTAGGGCTGTCTCTGAGGAGAGAGCGCTATCCCGTAACTCTCTCTCCGCAACCTGCACCCACGCTTTTAAGATAGAAGATCTAAAATCCTTAGGTAAACAAGATATCTCATCAGCCACCTGTGCCCATTGCTGAAGCCAAAATATACTATACATTCCCCTCAATTACATCAACCCTTTTGCCTGCGGTGGGGAAGAACTCAAAAAAAACGAGTGAAGACTCTACGGTAAATCATGCATTTATTATATAGAGGTTCCATCGGGAGATGTGCATGTTCATGTGTGATTTTACACCATAATTATTGAGTATCTAGAGCTTAGTCATTGCATTATTGGTGTATAAATTGCATATTTGTGCTTTAATTCTCTATTCGTTGGAAAGGTACTACACGTGCTTGTTTTGTAGATATTTTCACATATTTGTAGAGCTTATGGCTATTGGAGGTGCATGGTGAGTACCTAAGACCCCCGGGATGATGAAAGATTGATGCAAGGATAAAAAAAATGGAAGAAACAAGTAAAACGAGCGAAAAAGAGAGTGCAGATTTGTGACACGGGCACCATGCTCGTGTCAGAGGCCGTGTCACCTCAACAGAGACAATTCGTAACCTGGGAGCTGACACGGGCTGCGACACGGACCGTGACACAGGCAGAATGGCCGTGTCGCGCGCGCAGGCAGTTTTTTATATCTTACCTATTTTGAAAAGGAGAAGGGTTTTTGACATTATAAAAGGCATATTTACCCTATTTTGAGAGAAAAAACGTGAATACACATTAGAGAGGCCCTAGAACACACAAGGGAAGCAATTGGGAAGCAAAAGAAGATCCAACTACGAAGGAATCAAGAAGATTGAAAGATCGACGAGATTCCTAGTTTTTATTTCTTCTTTCCTTTTGAACTTTTATTGATCATGTCGATTTCTAATATGTCTACGTATTTGAATTCGAACATGAGTGGCTAGTTTATTTGATTCTAGGACTTGGTAGTAGATTAATATGTTGGGATTTTGGATGAATTATTATAATTGATTGTTTTTCTTTTGAACCCTATTCAAATATTTTGTTCTTGTTTCATGTTTAGCATTTGATCAATGCTTTTACATGTTTGACAATATTGTTCATAATTCGAGAGATGAGTTCAATATTAGGTCTTTAATATTTGACACAATTTACTTGCTTGAATCGAGAGATTAGTAGGTCGTTGTGAGGATTTTAGATCCTTTAATCTATTTGGAGTTGAGTTGCATGTGTTGAGTGGAGACGCTAATATATGTGATTTAATCTACGGTTTTATCGATCTTGAGAGGGACGATAAGCTAAATTTGTGATCATATTATAGGGAAGATAAAGAAAACATTGGTTGTGATATTTCTGAAGGAACCCAACTATTAATTGAAACCAAAAGTCTTAGAATCTATCATTCTAATATATCTTTTTACGTGTTTTCTAGCTGGTTCTTTATTTTTGCTTTATTTTCTTTGATTTATTTTCTTAGTTAATTTAATCCATCTCATATTCGGTCGTCTAAATAAAGTTGACACTATCATAATCTGGTACTTGATATATTAATTATTTGGTCTCTTGGGATACGACCTTGCTTGCCACATACTACGAGTGAAGCCTTACACTTGCGGTCGAGCTTTAAAAGTATAGGCGAACAGTGCACAAGACTAACATGTTAGCGCTTCAATAAATCTTATGGAATATTATTCTCTTCGGTTGAAAACATACTAATTTAATCAGTGGAGTATCTACACCCGGAGGTCTCTAGTGCTTTTTCAGATTTTTCGGCTATCAAGTTGGGTCAATCCAGAGCTAGAAGGTAAAAAAAGGACAGCTTGGAGTCAGTACCGAAACATTGGATCAGGTTGTCAAGGATTTCAACCCCTTTTACTTATCAACACATAGTAATTATAATAAATAATGATATTTATAAGAAGGAAAGCATATTATAGTGACTAATAGTTTGAATTTCCTCTTTTTTTATTCTAGTCTGGTGGGCGTCCAACCAATAAGACCCCAACTTTATCACGAATTTAGTTTAAATTTAATCCGCTTTAATTTGTTCACAAACCTAACAATACACACATTGTCGTCTTTGCATATCCCTGCCACATTCTCTCTAATATAAAATTCTATAGGCGACATTTGTTGACTTTTCAACCATATCATTGTTTTTTTTTAAACAATAGAAGATCTCATTCAACATAGAAAAAGGTAAGTTCCCTAATACAACCGGAGAGAAAATAGAGCACCATACACAGTGTATGGCCTAGACAAACGAGAAGAAAGAGCATTGAGGACAGCTATAGCTGAAGCAACAGAGAATTTGATACACTATAACAATTACAAAGCCACTGACACAAGACCTAGGTAAGTAAAAGTTACATTCATCTTCTCCCAGCTCATTTGCACTCCCTAAAGTCCTGCCAATCCTTCAAAGCTGCAGTGACTATCATGACCTCAGGCTTCCAAACTTCTTCAAATACCCACAAGTTCCTAGCTTTCCACAACCACCATAAAATATATGTGGAAAACTGGATTCTTCTCTCTGAAATGTCCGAATGATTCAAAGAGCTCATCCACCACCACCAATCTTTATATTCCCTAGGCCCTGCAGGTTGCTTCTCGAAGTGAACATGAGCTAATTTCCACACTGTACTTACTCTTCTGCAATTGAAAAGGATATGCTCTACAGATTCATCTTCTTCTCCATAGCCTCGGCATCTTACGTCCACCTCCACCCCCTTTTTTGCAACATTACACACCATAGACAACACAATAGAGAAACATTTCTTTATGAAATGTTTCACTTTGCCTTGGACCTTCAATTTTCAGTACCTCAACCTGGCATCTTTGTTCCTTTGAGCAGCTAGGCAATGTTCTGCTCTATCCAACCCATGCACTTTTTCAGCAATCAATTTGGCATAAATCGCTGCCACACTGAATCTACCTTTAGTATTAAATCTCTAAATCCACTTTGTCCTCACCCTCAGGGTCAAGAGATGTCATCTGTACAACTTTTTTACAATCACCCTCCTTGAAATATTCTCTCAACATTCCTTCACCCCATCTTCTACCATATTGCGCCATCAGATCAGACACCCATACTGCATTTCCACCCAATTCATTCTTCACATATGGTAGTCCCTCTCCCATCCAATTCTAATCTTTGATCTTTCTGGATCTCTTATTTTTAATTACAATTCTTAAACCCTTCTGTTGTTGAGGCAACACACCCAGCCAACAGTTTCATAGCTAAGAAGCATTAGGTTTCTTCTTGCAATCAAAGATTGACTGATGAGCAAAGTACATGCCCCTCATAATTCTGCTCACCAAAAGTTCCGGTTTGGTTGCAATTCTCCACAGTTGTTTGATCAGAAGTGCCTGATCGAAAAGAGCTACATCCTGAAATACAAGCCCTCCCATCTCCTTGGACACTTTAAGATCTATCCAGGCTTTCCGATGTAAGCCCTTGTTCTGATCCTCTCCCCTGCTCCACCAAATGTTGGCATACATTCTGGCAATGTCCTTGCAAATGCTTTTTGGAACTTGAAAACAACTCACCACAAACACTGAAAGAACATTTAGTACTGCTTTGATAGAACTTCTTTCCCTACAGTAGGAAAAAACCTTATTCTGCCAATTCACAATTCTTGCCCTAACAACATCAACCACAAACTGTAAAGTCTCCCTCTTAGACTTCTCAATCCCTAGAGGAAGACCAAGGTATCTAGTTGAGTTTTGAACCCTGATTCCTTAAAAAATTCTACACACCCTGCCCTTGACTATATAAGAGGTATTTTTGCTGAAGAAAAATGGAAGATATACCTTGACCTGTAAGAGATTATATTACAGCAAGATATGATTTAACAGATGGGCCTGATTGTCATCAGCTTTACAGAACACAAGAGAATCTTCAACAAATAATAGGTGGGTGAGCAAAGGGCAATCCTTAGCTAGCCTCAAACCTCTAAATCTACCCTTCCCGACCTCATCATTAATTGCTGCTGACAAAACTTGAGAAACTAACAAAAAGAGGTAAGGGGATATAGGGTCCCCCTGCCTCAAACCCCTAGATGGGTCGACCATCGACATGGTACGGCAGGTCGAATACTCCCGCGAGTCAAGACAGTACGGTAAACCATGCATTTCTTATATAAAGGTTCCACATGGTTAAGTAATATTATTCTTTTCAATTGAAAACATACTAATTTGATCGTTGGAGTATCTACACCGGGAGGTCTCCAGTGCTTTTTAAAATTTTCAGGCTATCAAGTTGGGTCGATCCAAAGCTAGGAGGTCGAAAAAGGACAGCTTGGAGTAGGTATCGGAACATTTGGAAACATTGTTAACTCAATTATTAACTAAAATAGTGCAGAAATTTGTTACCATATATTCGCCAAACATTTGGGATACATATTAATAGGGATGTGTAAATAAAATTATTAAATCCACGGCATTGAAATATTCCAGTATCAAACATTTGTAAAACATAATTAGTCTATATTAATTTTGTAATATTATTATTAAAACAAAGATTAAGTAAATATAAATTATCTCAGTCATATGAATCATGGTACCTAGTTTAAGATAAATCACCCAAAAATAGGCATTCAAGTTTTTTTTTAATATGGTGTTAGAATCTCGTTACAAATTGAATTGAAGATTTTGGAGTGTGAAGAAATTTGTTACCATATATTCGTCAAACATTAGTAAACATTGTTAACTCAGTTATCAAATAAAAGTGTAAAAAGATTAATGTAGATATGGTATTAGTTAACTCAATTATCAAGTAAAAGAATATAAAGAAATTAACTATCAAATAAAAAATTGCTAACTCAATTATCAAATAAAATAAATATTGTTAATTCGGTATTGATCCACTGTTAACTCAATTATTAAATTCAAGTATCTTTTAAATGAAAAGAATAAAATAAGGAAAGAAAGATTGTGTGAATTTTAAATTCAAAACAAATTTGGTAATGACAGAGAGATTGATAGAAAACAATGATGGATTGTGAAAAATTTAAATAAGTCACTTTCCAAGCAAATTTCTATTCTAAATTTGTTATACGAACCTAAATATTAAATATGATATTGTTAGAGGTAGGATTTTTAAATTCAACACGTTTTCCAAACGAATATATATAGGAAAAGAATAAAAGCACATTATAGTAAGGGTGTTGTTATTTGTCGCCCGAAAAAAATATTAAAAAATTATAAATTTACAAATTTATCCTTGTGGTAAAAAAAAAGTTAACAGAAAAAAATGCATTCAAACGTCTAACAACAAAGCTCGGAGGTCAAAGAAACGTCTAGAAGCTAAGCTTGGCAGCCAAAGAAACGTTCGGCAAAGAAGCCCGACTGTGAAAACAAACGTCCAAGAGCAAAGCTTGGAAGCAAAGGAAACGTCCAAATGCGAAGCCCGACTCTGAAGAGAAACGTCTAAATGAGAAGGGGCAACACATTTAAAACTTTTAAATTGCAAGCTTATTCTGCTGCTAAACGTCTAACTGGAAAGCTTGAAGCCATGTGAAACGTCCAAGAGTTAAGCTTTAAAGCATACGAAACGTCCTATATCAAAGCTTGCCTATGAAAGCAGACGTCCAGAAGCTAAGCTTGGAAGCCAGGCAAACGTCCAACATGGAAGCTCCACTGTAAAAACAAACGTCCAGGAGCTAAGCTTGGAACTCAAGTAAACATCTAATTGAAAAGCTTGAGGCCACGCAAAATGTCCAAGAGTTAAGCATTAAAGCATAACAAATGTTCTTGTAGATAGTTAATTAATTGATATTTTATTATATTAATTCTTGACCAATCAAATATTGTCAAGTGTCAAATCATATTTCTTGGTAATAAATCACATGTCTTCTAGAAGATCTTGGGGAGATCTATGTAGATCTAAACGATCTTATGTGAATCATCATGGACCAATTAAATCGCGTTCTACGATTCTTAAATTTGGTATGGTTCTCCCTCCTACACCTATAAATAGGGGTTCTCCCTAATGTAACAAAAAACACTTCATAATTCATATTCAAGTTCAAGAGCTTTAGAGAATTATCTCGACGAGATTCAAGTGTTCTTGAAGATTCAAAGGCGTTTTTGAAGATTCGAAGTAAGATTCAAGAGCGTTCAACCTCAAGACTGGCGTTCAATCCGGAAACAAGCTGCAAAGCCTTCGAATAACTTTTTGACAAAACGATAGAGATTTTATAGAACTCAAAGCGAACCAAGTTCGAATAATACAATCCAAAACCGAAATAGAAAACTGAAAGGACACGCCCAAAGCGGCCTAGAACCTCAACCAATTAAAAAGGAATCTAAAAGAAGAAAATAACAACTAAAAGACCAAAAAAAAATACAAGCACCATCCACTGCCTTAAGGCCTAGAGGTGAAAAGGGAAAACACACAAACAAAACCAAACAAACAACACACAAAAGGGGCGCAACTACACAGCCAACAACCTGAAAAATAGACGGTTTTGAGTTTACTAACGTTATTCGAAGGTATGGGTGCGATCATACCTTCGAATAACGTTAGTAAACTCAAAACCGGCGTGGAGAAGATTCAAGGTCTACTTTGCGACGAAGACCAAGGATTCTTGTTCTTCGTGTTCTTGGGATATTTCGACGTTTGATCCGAAATCAAGGCGTTGGCCCTCGGATTAATGTTAATTCAAGTCAAATCAAGTCAAGGAGAAGATCAAACCGAAGATTTCGCTCCAAGACTCAATATCGTTCGTGAGAAGAATCAGAGGAATAATAGAAATTGTAATCCGCTATATTTATTTTGATTCGAGAAATTCATTTGAATAATATTTTTCGTGTTTATAAATATACACGAAATTTGTTGTTACAAATTTGAAAACGTCCTTGAGCTAAGCTTGGAAGTGAAATAAACGTCCCCGAAGGAAACTTAAGTCCCTATGGAACGTCTGATAGTTAAGCTTTGAATCCAAACAAACGTCCCAGAAGAAAGCTTAGGACAACATCAAACTTCTTTAAGGAAAGATTATCCACATATCACCCAAACTACTTTCCCACATATCTTACAATAATCAACCTAACATCAACCCATGCAACAAATCTTTAAAAGAATATAGAATTGTTATTTTATAATATACACTTATTTTTAATATAATTTTAATAATAAAATCGTAATCATATTTAATAATGACAAAATATTTTTTTTAATAGAATCATATTTTAATAGAATCGTAATTTTTTATTAGTTTACAAATAATTCTAATAGTTGTGAATTGATCTCACATAGACTATTAGTCCAATAGAAATGACCTCATTTTTTAGTGAATCAAAGTAACCTCTACTTTGATTCTCTAAAAAATATGCACCTATACTTTGATTCACTAAAAAATAAAGTCATTTCTATTGGACTAATAGTTTAAGTGAGATCAATTCACAACTATGAGAATTATTTGTAAACTAATAAAAAATTACGATTCTATTAAAATATGATTCTATTAAAAAAATATTTTGTCATTAATAAATATGATTACGATTTTATTATTAAAATTATATTAAAAATAAGTGTATATTATAAAATAACAATTCTATATCCTTTTAAAGATTTGTTGCATGGGTTGATGTTAGGTTGATTACTGTAAGATATGTGGGAAAGTAGTTTGGGTGATATGTGAAAAAAATCAAATTATTGAGGAAGCTTTCACGTTGGACGTTTCTGGGTACATAAAGTTTTCCTTAAAGAAGTTTGTTGTTGTCCTAAGCTTTCTTGGGACGTTTGTTTGGATTCAAAGCATAACTGTAAGACGTTCCTTAAAGACTTAAGCTTCCTTCTGGAACGTTTATTTGACTTCCAAGCATAGCTCCAGGACGTTTGTTTTCATAATGGAGCTTCCATGTTGGACGTTTGCTTGGATACCAAGCATAGCTTCTGGACGTTTGCTTTGATAGACAATTTTCAATGGAGAACGTTTGGTATGCTTTAAAGCTTAACTCTTGGACGTTTCACATGACCTCAAGCTTCCCAGATAGATGTTTGCTTGACTCTCAAGCTTAGCTCCTGGACGTTTGTTTTCACAGTGGAGCTTCCATGTTAGACGTTTGCTTTTATAGGCAAGCATTAATAAGGGACGTTTGGTGTGCTTTAAAGCTTTACTCTTAGACGTTTCTCATGGCTCCAAGCTTTCCAGTTGGACGTTTAGCGACAGAAGAAGCTTGCAATTTAAAGTTTTTAAATTTGTTGCCTCTTCCCATTTAGACGTTTCTCTCCAGAGTCGGGCTTCGCATTTAGACGTTTTCTTTGCTTCTAAGCTTAGCTCTTGGACGTTTGTTTTCACAGTCGGGCTTTCATGTTGGACGTTTCTTTGACATTCAAGCTTAGCTTCTAGACGTTTCTCCTTAGAGTCGGACTTAACATTTGGACGTTTCCTTTGTTGACCGAGCTAAGTTGATAGACGTTTGCATGCCTTTTTCTAGTAACTTTTTTTTTACTACAGGGATATTTTTATAAATTTATCATTTTTTATTATTTTTTTTGGGCGACAAATAGCAATCCTGTATAGTAACTAGTAGTTGGAATGTTCTAGTTCGGTGGGCGTCCAATAAGACCCCAACTTTATTAGGAAATTAATTTAAATTTAATCCGCTTTAATTTTTTAATAAATCTAACGACACACACATTGCGTCTCTATATATCCCTGTCACATTTTCTCTCTAATATAAAATTCTATAGGCGACCGTTTGTTGACTTTCTTCAACCATATCATTGTTGTAATTTCGAGTTTTCTGTTACTTCTCTCGAAATATTAACCCTAACAGAAATCTGACAAAAAAGAAATCATCCCATAAATTCGACGATTTGTCTTTGTTCCTGGCAAATTTCATTGTTCATCGCGGTTGATTGCTGTTGTTTAACCGAGTTTCCGACGGCGGATTTAGCCGTATTTTGTCTGCTATCGGTGATTTGCTTGTAGGGTTTTTGGAAAGGAAATTAGGAGAGATGTTTAATGGAATGATGGATCCGGAATTGATGAGGATGGCTCAGGAGCAGATGAGTCGCATGTCTCCAGCTGAGCTGGCTCGGATACAGCAGCAGGTACTTAATTCCCTGTGTGTGTGATTTATGTATTTCGAGAGAATTTTGTGAATTTATCTTCAGACGGATCGGATACTTGTTTTTTTGGGGGGGAATTTGCTTATGGTTGCATCAATAGTTGGGTTGTCTCGTGAAAATGACGGGGAATCTAGTAAGTAATTCTCGATCCAGCGCATAATCTGTAGTTATTCTGGTTGCGGATGATCAGTGGTTATCTTTTACATCTGGGATGATAACGGATTGTACTTTCAGTGTATTCATTTGGGAATTCGGTTTTTCGATTCTGTTAAATGCCAAGTCTTGTGTGGAATCAAATTGCATGGATGTGAAGAATTTCGAGTCTGTGTGTGTGTGTGTGTGTGTTTGTCCCTTCTTTTCAATTGAGTTCCTGCAATAATTTTGTTCTCACTGCAAATTCATTTTCACTCAGATGATGTCAAATCCAGAGTTGATAAGGATGGCTTCTGAGAGCATGCAAAACCTGAGGCCTGAAGATTTCAAGCAAGCTGCAGAGAAATTGAAGCATACTCGTCCTGAGGAGATGGCTGAGATTGGTGAGAAGATGGCAAAAGCCTCACCCGAAGAATTAGCTGCCATGAAGGCTCGAATGGATGCGCAGGTGCATTATGAAATTAATGCTGCTGAGATGTTGAAAAAACAGGTAACTCCAAACCTATATAAAATTCAATTTTCCCCAGTCCCTCTTGTATGAGTCTCTTTTGGGTTCAACCTGAGGAATTCCAAATTTTACTGTTCCATGGTCGACACATGGAACCTAAGGGTTTATTTCCATCCCTTCTATTGCATTTGGTAAGTTTGGTGATGGTCTGAAGTTCAAGTTTGAGGCGAGGAGATCACGTTTAGGTTGATGTCTTAAGTAGTTTCTATATACTGAGATTAAATGTTTTCTCATATTGCTTAAGGATCGTGTTACCATTTGCTGCTTCTGCTCTAATTGATTTATTTTTTCTGGGTGCCGTATTTCATGAACTTAAAAGTTATTTCTGACTGCAGTCTTTATATACCTATTGTGTCTGTAGTATGCATGCTACATCATATGAAACACGTTGTGTACGTCCAGACACTTGCATTCTGCTGCCTTGACATAGAAAATCACTTATAGGAATTATATAATAATTGACATTAACACGTTATTTGCTTGATTTTGTTTATGTCAGGGGAATGAACTTCACAGCCAGGGAAAGTATAAAAATGCGTTGGAGAAATACACGCGTGTAAGTTCCTTTGGAATTTAATCTTTTCGTTCATGTGCTATTTTTTGCCCCTTTTGTGGCACTTGCATGTTTAGTTGGTCTAAAGTTTCTTCTTTGATGATGTTAGGCAAAGAATAATCTTAAAGACATTCCTACATCGAAAGGAAAGAATCTTCTTTTGGCTTGCTCTCTTAATATGATGTCATGTTACTTGAAAACCGAGCAGTATGAAAACTGTATCCAAGAAGGCACTGAGGTAAGAATTCTTTAGTTTTTCTTCGTCTGAAAAGCTTGTTTCTATTATATTCACGATTTAACATTCTTGTATAGTATTCCTATATGGTTATGTGCATCCACGATCACGAATGTCTAAGGAAGAGTACTAAGTGTGAATTACAACTTTGGAATATCACAGGTTCTGACATATGATCCAAAGAACGTTAAAGCCCTTTACCGAAGGGGTCAAGCATACAAGGAACTGGGTCAACTAGGAGTGCGTGATCTCATCTATTTTCAATTCTTACTCTTCACAGAACGTTTTTTGTTGGCTTGTAATGCATTCCATTTATACTCGAAATTCTCTTTCTCATCGTTATCGGAATTTCTCAGGATGCTGTGTCTGACTTGCGTATTGCACATGAAGTTTCTCCTGAAGATGAAACTATTGCAGATGTCTTACGGTACTGGATTTTGGAACTGTGATGTTCCCTTGTTTTAGAATATTATCTAAAATGCATATAGGCTGTTAATGCTGTTAGTGTTTATTCAGGGTCTGGGTTCTTTATGGTTTTCTTTATTTTAACAATATAAACTCTATCTACTTTTGTGTAGGGAAGCCGAGGAAAGATTTATCAAGGAAGGTGGTGCACATCGTTCAAGAGGCATGCTATCTTGTGCCTACTTTCATTATTGAGCTTCTATTGATATGTTCACGGCTTTTTAGCTAAACTTTTTCTTTTCTTTAGGGGTGGTTATTGAAGAAATAACTGAGGAAGCAACTGTATCATCTGATAAGCCTGAGTATTCTACTTCAGAACTACCGTCTCAGGAAACCAGTCAACCCAAAACTTTTCAAACTGCTAACACTAAGGAGGCTCAGTCTACGAGTACTAACCATTTGGAGACGCTAAAAGATGATCCAGATTCTATCAGGTTTTGTGCTTTTGATGCAAATTATATATTTCATTCACCAATGCTAGATCTCTTGCATTTGTTTTTATTTTCTTTCTGTTTTTTCTTTTTCAAGACACTTTACAAATGAAAAAAGCTGCGAGTTAATAGCAATGGTAAATAATTTGCTTGTCTACATTTAAACCATTTTCGCTTATAGCATAATCAGATGCTCAATCTTGCGCTTAATATGTTGAACGGATAATGCTTGTTGATACCTAGGTCAATAAGTGGTTTAACAAACAGTGTTATCTTTCCTTCCTTGATTGTCCTTGTTCATTGGTTTTCCTTGCTTGCTTTCTCTCTCTATTATTATCTGCTACAGTATATTTCACATTTTTTGTCAGTTTTATCAGCTCAACAAAAATGCCTATAACAGCGAAAGCTAAATGTTACTTTGATCTGTCATTGATGTATAGATCCTTCCAGAACTTCATTTCTCGAACTGATCCTGAAACATTGGCTGCCATAAATGGTGGAAAAGTCGAAGGTATACCACCTGAAATGCTAAAGACTGCCTCAGACGCAATCGGAAAGATGTCACCCGAAGAACTCCAAAAGATGTTCCAGTTAGCTTCTTCCTTACAAAGTGAAAACCCGTTTACTGAAAACACCCCCAATTTCAGTCCGGGATCAATACCATCAGATTTATCCCCAGACATGCTCAAGACTGCTAGCAACATGATGGCCAAAATGTCACCAGAAGATCTTCAGAATATGTTCAAAATGGCATCATCCTTGAAAAAGGATGACGTGGCATCATCATCGCCATTATCAGCAGGTTTACATACTAATGAGGGCCCCGTCCCACCGAACTTGTCGCCAGACATGCTTAAAATGGCTTCTGAGATGATGGGCAAGATGTCACCCGAAGATCGTAAAAGGATGTTTGAAATGGCATCATCGTTGAGAGGACAGGAAAGACGAGCACCATCAACTGCAACTTCGTATTCAAACAATGACGACAATAATGTCGGTGAAAGTAGTGTGTCACGGAGTATGAATTCAGCTTCTCCACAGTCGAGCTTTTCAAATTCTTCCAATGTTGATCTGCAAGAACAAATGAGAAATCAAATGCAAGATCCTGCTATGCGACAGGTTTGTACCTTGTCCTGATAATTTATTGTTGGCTATGGATATTGCAAAGCTTATCATATATGACATGAGTAGTCACGATAATTGGTTGTTTGTTCCAAATATTATGAAATTTCATATTTGATTGGGATCGGTTTCAGCATCCATATAGTGTAGAATGTAAATAGGGCCTCATATGATATTATTAATTAATAAGTAATTGTCACATGCTTAATAGAAACTTGGTTGCTTGAGAAAATAGACAATTGGCGGACATGAAAATTTAATCACTATTTCAGCCACCATTCTAGAAGATATTTAATAACTTTTTTTTTCCCTTTTAAGTTAATTTTCTGATTCTATTGTGCTTTTTTTCTGATATTGCCAGATGTTCACATCAATGATAAAAAATATGAACCCGGAAATGATGGCCAACATGAGCGAGCAATTTGGATTCAAGCTTTCTCGTGAAGATGCTGAGAAAGCTCAACAGGCCATGTCATCATTGTCACCTGATACTTTGGACACAATGGTATATGCCATATGAAAATAGTACTTACCACCTGGAAATGGAATTAATCTAATTAACTAAAAAAAAAAAAAAAAAGTTACCCCATTGACACATTGTTTATAGAAAAATGACTCTTTAGAAAGATAACTCTTGTTTTCTTTTCTTAACTAAACAATTAATCAATCTATGTCCGTACATGAGGCAGTCACTTAGATTGAAGTAAAATCGTTCATGCTTCATTCATTAACAACTACTTTGATTTGTATGCCTGATTATGGATGATATTGATTGTGCCAGATGAAGTGGGCTGATAGGGTTCAGCGAGGTGTAGAGGGAGCAAGGAAGACAAAGAATTGGCTCCTAGGCCGACCTGGCATGATTTTGGCCGTATTTATGCTTTTTTTGGCAGTCATCCTTCATTGGCTTGGCTTTATTGGTAAGTAACAAAATAAAAAATAATAAGGTTTTGCCTGACATGTTCCATAAGAGACTCAGCCACTGCTGTTTAAATAGTGTCGCCTAGGCGACTGTAGTCAGTTACTGGTGGATTTTCCATCTTGTTCATTTTTATTTTTTTTTTTTCTCGTTTTTGGNTTTGTGGTATAATTGTAAGTTGTTTATTTATTTATTTTATTTTTTTTTTATTGACTGCAAAAAGTTCTCAATGTCTTATGCAAGGTTTTTGTGCTTCGGATTATAATAAATTAAATGATGTGATTATCCGAAGCAAGTTTTATGTAAAAGGATTTATTAGTTGTTAGAGCGTGTTAAGATTTTGATTTTGAGATTACGTTTTCAGGAGAATATACTATTTTGGGGCAAGTTCATTACGTTACACATGTTGAGACTATTTTGGATAATGACCTTGTGTCAATCAAATTGAGTTTGGAGCAAATCACTGGATTTTTAGGGGAATTGTATGGAAAAAATGATATTACCCATGATTATGGGGTTGAAAGTACAAACAAATGCTATAACTATTGAGATCTGTTTAGATGATAGAGATATCTCCACCGTACAATCGTATCCATTATTTCCATGTGTAATAAATCATAAGAAACATAATAAGAAAAGTAATACTGAACTTGTGCGATGCACAACAATTTTAAGGTTGTTTTGTACAATTTTATTATTATTTTCGTGAACAAAAAATTGCACGAGATGAACAATTTTAAAGTTGTTTGCACAGTCTTATTATTACTTTCGTGAACAAAAAATGTTAGTCAACTTGAAAAAAAATATATTACATATTGTTAAATGTTTCTTTGTATAAAACAATTTTTGCCTGTCTTGTAGGCAAATCATAATCTTCATGATCTAATATTTTCAAACTATTTTGATTAGCGAAATGAGAAAAAATTGAATATAAATGGTCATGACTGAAAACCTTCTTCTTCAAGAACAAAACATGTGAATAGATTGACTATGACTCTTGTTAATTGTCATAGAATAACAAACCACAAGGGGAATATAAATGGTCATGACTGAAAACCTTCTTCTTCAAGAACAAAACATGTGAATAGATTGACTATGACTCTTGTTAATTGTCATAGAATAACAAACCACAAGGGGAAATTATCTCGCTAATAAATAAAGCTTCGAAAATCAAACCGAAAAAAGGGGAAATCACCTTGGAACTTAATCAAATTCATCATACATGAATTACAGTTTTATATTGGACAATTGTGAGCCGAAATGAGTCAAGATTTCCGTCAACTAGGTATTTTTGAATGCCATATACTTGGCCTTCTCGAATGTTGTCAATCTATTTTTTATGTTGACTGCTTGTATCAGTATGGTGATAAGATCACCCTATATACATATTTCAAAATAATGTAAATACAAATATTAATAAAATAACAGTAAGCCTAAAAAAAGTTGCAACTCACTTCATCATCATAAAATAAGATTTCCAACAACTTCCTATATTCTGCCTAAAATTTGTGTTCAATGATTCTAATTGCACAGAACTTCATGCATGGTTTATTCGTTCAAGAGACATTCTTAATGTGACCAGATTCACACTTCATTTTGAATATATATGTATTTGTATGAGAAATTTAAAACATGATGCAAGAATGAGGATTTTNAAAAAAAAAAAAAAAAAATTGTGTCGACCAAAATAAAAAGCACGTATTCAGTGAATACGTTTTTATTTATAAACCGTATTTAGATAATACGTTTTCAATAAACAAACGTATTTATCGAATACGTTTTCCCTAAAAATAATTTGTTATCTTAATTAACGCAATTAACTTAACTAAATCAAAGGAAAACATATTATGTAAATACGTTTTAAAATTAAAAAAATTTAAAACGTATTATATAAATACGTGTTTTATGTAAAATTAGTTTTAAATATATTTTTTATTATAAAACGTATTTACAAAATACGTTTTACAAATAAAATTAATTTTTACAATTCCTAAAAATAATTTTTCTCGGAAAAAAAAATTCGAAATATAAACCGTATTCCGTAAATACGCTTTATATGTAATTTTGCCCCGAATTATTTTTGGTGCCCTAATTTTGCCCAAAACCCTAAATGTTAGATAAACATATTCATGAAATACGTTTGAAAAAAACGTATTCATGAAATACGTTTCTATCAGAAATCCTGTTCACAGTCACATATACCTGTTCACAACCAAATAGACCTGTTCGAGCAACTAATATCAACATATTCGCCCAATAATAATCCAACATACCATATAAACAAACAAATGAAACACAATAATTTGTCGAACAAACAATATATATACAAAACGATATAATTCAGTTTATACAACCAATCCAAGTATTCAAAATAAATACAAAATCTACAAATTCAACACAACTAACTATGAAGGAGTGTATGGTTTTGTAGGTTTGCGCGGTCTGGACCCCCTCCGAGTATATACAATGTGAGAAGAAGACGAAGGTTGAGATGTGAGAAGTGTGTCAGTTTGAAAAGCCTGCTCAATTTCATCTTCTTCATCTGAATAATTCAATTAAAAAAAGAAATCATAAATTGGATTGTAAACAAAAAAAAAAAAAAAATTATTAATTTAAAAATCTCACCTTGTTGAGGCTCGGGCTGCTCAGGTTGGATGTGCTGGGCTGACGGCTGAGCGCGGGGACGGGCCCGAGGTCTTCTACCCCCACCAATGTTGGGGGTGGGTTGATGCCTGGCCGTGTGCGACTGTGTCCTCATGGGAGCAATGTATTCGTCCTGGGAGAAAACTTGACTGGACGGCCCCCCATGTGGAACACCCTGGCCCCCAACAGTCAGAGAAGAGAAGGCAAAGTTGTACGACCGTTGAAAGCCGGTCTGCGCTTCTGGAGGGATTTGAGGCATTAATGGTTGAATGTCTGATAATGCGCCATAAACCCCTTGAAGTGCAGAAGTCTGTAAATAAATTTCATAATAATTAGTATGAAACACAAAATAATAATAATAATAATAATAATGATAATAATAATATTAATAATAATAATAAACACAAATAATGAACACTTACCTGACAGCCTAAGCGCTCGGCAAGTGGCTGACACCCGCCCGCATGCTGGAATACCGGGTAATTGGCAGGGTTATTGATGAATCTCACAGTCCTGCTGTGAAACCAATCAATGTAACCCTGCTACGGCTGCAGATAGTCGTGCACGAGGACAACTGGGAGGAGACGTTGTTCTAGTTCTTCGGTCCACGAGCTCAGAAAGGGCACATGGAATGCGGCCCAATCGTAAAACGCTCTCCCAGTCATCCCCTGACCCTTGTGGTGTGCGTCCCACTCTCGCTCATCCAGAATGATCGGATCGTGGGGTATGGACTAACGACACCCAAATTGACGGAGGACCCTGTCAGGCAGGTGTACCTCCCGGATGTTCCAGCTGAAAATCCACCCCCGGTACATCCAAAATTGTGGATCTCTTGAGCATGCCTCCGGGAGAGTATCATCCTCCAGGTGTTGTCGATAGGGCTGCCAGTCGAACTGTAAAAAAAATAACAATTGAATTAGTAATTAAGTTATTACAAAATTATAAACAAAAAAAGAAAGATAAATGAAGTAATAGAAATTAAGAATATTACATCATACTCTCCCAGCCCTGTCAACTGATCCCGGTAGGCGACCAATGTATTGGCTATGTTGGACTTTTTTTTCGGTCCCACCCACCTTAAAAATCAGAGAAAAAAAAAAGTTTGTAATCACAAGATTTGATAATGAAAATAATGTACGGATTAAATAAAATAAAGGTTACCTCGCTCCCAATGGACAATCAGGCAGAGTATCAAACCTACTGTTCTTAACTATTGGGCGAATACGAGGGATATGCTCCCATGCCCAAACCTACACAAATGGACATTAATTTTGTTATTAGGTATTAGTCGAAGTAAGAAAGAATAAAATATTAAATTTTCAAATAACAATTAAATAAATTTACCTGGATCAATTGAATGTAGTGCTTCATCCACTTCTCCTTGCCTTGTACGAGGTTGACAAAGCTCTGTATACTCCGGCCAGTGGAGCTGAACCCCAACTGTACCCCTGAACAGCATCTATGTCCTGCAGCAGGTCCAGCCAGTAAAGTGGAACGCCATTCGCCCGCTGGTCGGGGAAGATGAAGGACCCAATGCACCAGAAGATAAGGGCCCTCACCCTCTGCTAGTACACGATGTCTGGTTGCCCTTCTTGCAACACACGGTTGCATTCCTTCTCTAACCCTCCATCATTCAGATATTGGCCTCTAATGTCCCAAGACTTTGGACCTTGGGCTGCCTTTTCTTCCTCGGTGGTGGGAGGATCCTGAAAGTAGTTTTTTCATATTAAAAACGATAAAATTGAGTTGACATATATTTCAAAAAAAATTGTATGAAAAAATATACCTGAACATAGGGCTCGTACCCTAGCAAGTCCTTGCACCTCTCTCGCCACTGTAGGGGTGATAGATCTCTAGTCACTCCCACAACAGCAGTTCCACGGATTGGCAGACCGAACAGGACTTGTACGTCCTGGAGAGTGATGGTGGCCTCGCCGAAATCGAAATGGAATGTATTCGTCTCTGGGCGCCACCTCTGCACGAGAGCAGTAATAAGGCTGTTGTCGGCTTGAACTCGACCCATCCGAAACAAGTGTCCAAAACCAGCCCGGTCGATGACCTCCCAAACCGACCGTGGCTAGCTTGACAAAGCCACCCAGAATTGACTGTCGAAACGGCGGTTTGTGAGCGCCGTGTCACGAGCTCCCGGCGCATTACTAAATACAGCCTGTGACCGGTGGCGGTACTGGAAATATAGAAGAGTGTCATCCCTCGGACCGGGATGGACACTGTACTGCTGAGGCTGTGAGGAGGACGATGAAGCCATTTATCTACAAACAATACAAAAATATGTTATATCATGATTAAGATTATTTATTAGAAAATATTGCTCATTTCAAAAATAAACAAGGCCTCAACTTATTTATTTCGATTATCAAAAATAAAAAATTCTCATAGTCTCGTAATATGCTAACATCAAGCGTCCAACATGAACATATATGTATATAAAGTCAGTATATCAAGTCCATTCACCTTAGCAAATAATTTATATTCATCAATATAATTCATAAAAATTTAGAGAATGTATAGCCATTTTAGCTTCTTCCGTAATAAACTAATTGGCTCGAAAGAATGGAAATCGAGTCCACAATTTTCACAATTTCAACAATTTCGACAACATAGTATATCGAGTCCTAATTCGAAGTTCTAAATCGAAACCCTAACGTCCTAATTTTGAAAATGACCTAACTTAAAAACGTACTCCGTAATAAACTAATCGGCTCGAAAGAATGGAAATCGAGTCCACAATTTCACAATTCGAAGTTCAATTTGTAGTCCTAATTCTGAAAAATCGAATTTCACACACAATAGTTCACACAATACAACATATTTTCACAATTTCAACAATTTCGACAACATAGTATATCGAGTCCTAATTCGAAGTTCTAAATCGAAACCCTAACGTCCTAATTTCGAAAATTACCTAACTTACAAACGTATTATGAAAATTCGAATTAATTGAAAAAATTGGAAAAATTTTAGGCCATTTATCTAATTGACGAGTTCGATTTGCAGTTGAGGTGGTGCCTCGGCGGCGGTGGCGCGGCGGCGGTGGCTTGCCGTGTGGGGGGATTTTTTTTTTGGCTGCTCTGCTCTGCTCGGTCTCTCGCTCTCGCACTCTCTGAAGAGATAGAAAACGTATTTAGCGAATACGGTTTCAGTAAGATTTAATTGAAAACCGTATTTGCTGAATACGGTTTATAAAAAAAATTGTTAAAAATGGTAGGAGGATCCCAGATTCGGGACTCGAACCCAGGTGGGCGAGTCCGTTATCTCTGGGCGCACCTCGTTACCATTGGGCCGCACTAGGCTATTGCTGAAAGTTTTGCACAACTTTTGTTGTTATCCTTCAACTTCAAAATTTTTTATAGTATATAATATTCTTAATATATTGTATATACATATATAAACTATAAACTATAAGATATAAGATATAAACTATAAACTATAAGATATAAGATATAAACTATAAACTATAAACTATAAGATACAAGATATAAACTATAAACTATAAGATATAAGATATAAACTATAAACTATAAACTATAAACTATAAACTATAAACTATAAGATATATAAACTATAAACTATAAGATATATGATATAAGATATATAAACTATAAATTATAAGATATAAGATATAAGCTATAAGATATAAACTATAAACTATAAACTATAAACTATAAACTATAAGATATAAGATATAAATTATAAGATATAAGATACAAGATATAAGATATAAACTATATACTATATGTTATATACTATATACTATATATGTAATATCCCATTCAGTAATTAGTAAAAGTAATTATTTTAGTTCTAAGTTTGAACTAATTACTTTTATTAATAATGCTCGTTACTAGCTCCGAGCCAGTTGTTAAGTTATTCAGTTATAAATTCGACTTTTAGTCGAAAGCATTCTCAGTTAAATTATATTAAGTAATTGAGCCAGTTCATTAATTAATTCCGGTAAGTTTGTTTTTAGAAATGGATTTTATTAATCGGGATTAATTATTTTTAGATGTGCGACAAGTTTTATGATTAATTGGACATGAGTGTTTAATTTAATTATTTTTATTTAGACATTATGTCTATTTAAATTAAATCAGAGTTTAACCGAGACATTAAAATATTTTAGTGAGAATCGATAAATTTTAGCCATTTCGGTACCTCGATATTATTTGTATGCCTTATTAGAATTCTATCGAGATCAATATAAACCTTATATTTCAGCCTTATAAGTTATATTTTTCACCCATGTAATAATTCATGTTTAAAAATTTTATCGGATTAAAAAAAATTATTATAGAAACGACCGCCGAGCGTTGTTTTCGAGGTTCGAAAATCCGATCTCCTTCGCCCTGTTCGTAAATTCCCGAAGGAGGTAGTCCGTTAATAATCCCTCTATTATTTCGAGTATTTTTGTAGGAATAGATTGGATGAAGGTTCACGTATTCATGTCTTAAAATTTGAGAAGTTTTCATAAGACTTGATATTATTTTTTTGGGATGTCATTTAGCCTCTGATTTCGTGGAAATTTTGGTATTTTGCTTGATAAATAGTTCTAATTTTTGCTGTGGGATTCTGAACAGAAAGTCGTAAGATTTACATTCTCTTTATTCAAATATTTTTAGCAGGAGTTTACCTGCATTAAGTTTGTTTCATTTTTTTTTTAAAAAAAAAAAAAGAAAGAAGAAGGTAATACTTCTAATTGTCATGGTGGCAGGGAAACAAATTCGCATGTCTAGCTTGTATACCCTTTATTCTCCATGTTCCATCAATTGTGACATTTTTTTTTATCTCCAAATTATTCTAAGTATGTGTGAATTTATTGATGTGATTATGTGCGAATATATATTGTTATGATTTTATGTGTTCGTATGTTCGGGACCTCTTCGATTTTCTCAAAAATCGAACGAGACCTCGAAAGTCGTGTAAGTCGGTGGATATTGGAACAATGTCGAGTCCTTGGTCTTATGAAAAGGCCTCGGACGAGAAAATTTATGTTGTGATTTAATTGCCAAGTTGTCGAGCTTGTTAATCGCTGTTTTGGTGTTCGAATTTTTAAAAATAGCTCGCTGCTCGAAACGATGTGAGATTTTGAGGGATGTGTTATCTGTTCATTGCCTGCCTTGTGTAAATTTTTCGTAATTTTTGGAGGCCTGTAGCTATTTTTAATAATTAAATTGTAATCTGCCCAGAATATTGTTAGATGCATAAAGAATTCATTCCTGACTGAAATGAGCTGAAATTAGATTATGTCATGCCTCTGTGAATTATATGTGTTGTGTTAAATTTTTAGAATTTTTGGAGTTGATTTGGTATGGTTAATATTTTATTTATTGAATCTGCAGAAACGTTGTTTGAATTTTTATAAATCGGTTACTGCATGGAAAATTCTGAAATTTTACTGAGAGGCATATTTTAAGTGTTTGATCATGTTTGTAAAAGATGGGAATTTTTAGAGTCCGTTTGGATTCAGTTTGGATTTAAATTTGATAAACTGTTGTTGCTCGTATGAATTTTTAAAAATAGCAGCAGTTATCATTTAAGGCTGAGATTTTTATACATGAACATTAGCATAATGTATATTGCTGTGTAAAATTTTCAAATTCAGATTCATTCATTAAGTCTGAGTATGAATTAATGTGCCCATTTTGCTGATATACTGTTCGAATTTTATAAAATAGGGTATTTCGAGTATAAACTGAAACTTTGTGGTTTTACATGTTTCTGGGAGATGAAATTTTGTGTAAATTTTCAGAGCTTAATTTGTAGGGTAGCTTGACCTTCTATTTTCATGCGATTAAATGATTTCTATTTTCGAGCATAATTTTTTATATGGAATTTGGAAACCGACTTGCTTTTCGTTTTATGTGAGTTTGACTTGGTCAATCCTTAGATGGATTTGTGTGAACTCCCTTAAGTGGTTTGGTCGAGTTTAGTGCCGAGTCTTAGTGTTCCACATCCACAGGACTTCACGAACTACTTAGTCGAAACGAGTTCGACTAGGTCTGTCTTGTGATTTCCGATTTAAGTCGAGATAGATTCTGATTGTAGGATCTTGACATCATGTAGGTGTCTAGAGGTGTTGATCTTGCCTTGTTTCGAGATTTGTGACTGTGAACCGTGCTGCTATCAGGTGGGTACATTTATGATGTATTCCATAATTATCGCACTCCTTATTTCGTGTAATATTTCTTTGAAAATTTTTGTATGCATGAGAACTCTAGTCTAAGTGTCCTGAACGCTAGTGCCTTGATGAATGCGAAAACAGTAGGAGGTCGCCTGCCCGTTGTATCCGGGAGGGACGCCCCATGCCGTCGTATCCGGAAGGGGAAAAACATCTCTGCTGTCTCCTGTAAAGGATCCTGCGAACCGTTGTACCCGAGAGTGGGAATGTTTCCAGTTACAGCCATGCCGTTGTATCCGGAAGGTTGTTGCATGTACATAGGAGGTTTGCGATAGGGCTGGGTAGGGGGTTTAGGCTTTGAATTCTGTGCATACCGATACTGAAACTGTTTTAAACTGATACTGCTTTTTAAAATAATTATACGAGATAACCGTGCGATAATGGTGAGCTAGTTGGTTGCTCACCCCCATTATTTTCTTGTTGTTTTCTCTCTGTTAGAGTAGTATACCCAGCGTTCCAATTGGATTGGATGTATTCTACTTGTAAATACAATATATTGGAATTATATTAATTAAAAGGCATTACTTTATCTTAAGAGTAAACATTTATCCTATATTTGCACTTAAGATAAAATTCCTAGATCACATATAGTTATAAGGTATGGTTGCGCATAGAGATGGTGATCATGGAACATACCTTGAAAGCTGTGGTCTTAAATAAAGTTCCAAGTCGATGGATGTTTCGAAAAGGGATATCGAATAATCCATAAAAGACTTGTACATAGTATGTATGCTTGTTTGACAAGAATGTTGCATTCCATCAACATTAGCGTGGGACGCAAGTACATATATGTGGGTGCTTGTTAGAGAACAAGTTCACTGAACATGACCGTATGAAAATTCTTAATGAAGAATTATTTTAGTTAATTATTCTGTCGAATAAGAATTTTCATGTTACAATAGTACATGACTAATCCTTAGACTTGAGGCACAATGGTAACTTTGTGCATATTACATTCTACTTTGATTTATTCTTTTGGTTGCTAGCACAATCGTATAAAGGGATATTTTGGGTATTATGTTAATATGTATGGAAGTTTGTTAGTGGCCAACAAAGGATTCGACACGTATGAAGATACGAGAATTTTCTATGTATTTCATAGTTAGTAATTCAAAGTCCTTGGCCAAGGCATGATGAATAGAGATTCACACATGAATTACTAAACATGAAATAGAATCATAGTTATTAAATCAATTTGGGTTTCGACTAAAATCATACCCAAGATTTAATCGGGAAATTAGATGTCGAAAGGATTTTACATGTATGGACTTGTAATTGAAATAGGTTACTCGCTATTCACTTAATACTAGATTCATGCTACTTGCTAGATGTTCCCATGATATGTGGGTTCTTGAATTAAGGAGTTAATTCATGAATAAAAGTTAATAAGATTAACTCAAATTACAAAGAGTTGTAAACCCACTACTAATATTAATTGTGAACCTAAAAGGTCACACCAATTTTTGAATGAAGGTGAAATTCAAATAGTAATTCTAAAGAGTTAGAATTAATTGACAAATCTAATTTGATTAGATGTCAATTAAAGGAATATATTAAATTAATCAATTGGATTGATTAATTGAATTTTGGATATTAATTTAGTAATTAATGGAATTACTAATTAATATTTGGAATTTAAAATTAGATTTTAAATTTCAAATCCAAAATAATAATATGATTATTAAATGAGGAAATGAAATAAAGGATTAAAATAATAAAGTCTTGAAAGATGCTTTCAAGAATTATTATTTTATTAAATATCTTTAATATTATTAAAGATTAAATATTAATAAGAATAAATTAATTATGGTGGTTATGAGATGCTAACTACTTAACATAATTAATCTTATTCTTATTAATTGAATATTGGGTGGGGAATAGTCTTATTCAAGACTTAATATTTTATGAAAATATTCTTGAAGACTTTTTATATTTTATGAAAATATTCTACCCAATATTATTATTTTATACTAAAATGTTTAGTATAAATATGGACATACTTCCTGTGTGATGGAGTTGTTGAGCAAAGGTACATGGACAATCTGCTGGCTTGTTTCTACTTGTTGTGAGGAGTGATGTGTGGATGGACTGTGCATCTTTCCTGAAGGGGATTCTGTGTGAGATTTCCCTTTTGAGGTTGTAGGGCTTGGTTCAAAACCTCTCTGGTGTTCTGTGACTTTCAAGAAATCCCCATACTGACCTTCTTTTAGAGAGTTGGTGTTAATGTCCTCAATGCGCTTGGAACAACTTCTGTCTAAGTGCCCTATTTTTCCACAGTAATGACAGAGGTTTAACAACTTTTCATACTTGAAACCGACCTGAACAGCTTCATCTCCCAGCCTGATATTTGCAACTCGCGGCAGCGGCTCTTCCAGATCCAAAGTGACCAACAATTTCAGTATTTTACCACCATGATTTCCAGAGTTAACCAAGACCACATTTTTCACATTTTTGAAAGCTTTCCCTATTTTCAGCCCTACTTCAGTACTGAGCCAATTAAGAGGGACATTTGTTACCTGCACCCAAATGTTGAGCTCCAGGAAATTTGGATGTTTGCTGTTCAATCCATTTGTCCATTCTTTCAGAATTAGATACTGATTCTCGAAACTCCAGTTAATGCCTTTTGCCACTTTCTCTCGATCATCTCTACTTTGAAAAATGAATTGAAAATAGTTGGGACTGAGCTCCTTTATCTCCATTGGTTGATTGAGTCTCCAAATGTTGGACATCGTCCTCTTAATTCCTATCCAGCTTGCAGCTCTATCCCCAATGATCTTCCCAAACAAGCTTCGTTGGCATTCATCCGCGCTCAGTTTGATATCTTCATTTGCTATATCAATGAATTTGGCCTCCCTCTCAGAAAGAGAGAAGGTTTGAAAATGTCTGGATAAGTCATCGTCTTGATGGCTGGTCATGACTGTCGGAACCCTAGCAGCGATAGCAGCTCCCCACGGGGCAAAGATGAAGAACTGATGGAGTGAATAGAGGATGGTTGATGCTGAATTTGGGAAAATGCCACTCCAACAACAACGTTAATCGAAAAATGATCGGAAAAGGGTCGAAAAAAGAAACGCTCCCACCTGAGAGAATGTATCGCCGCTCCCACCTGAGAGACTCTCTGATCCCAGCTACCAACATCAACCCTTCTCATGAATTTCTGGTGGAAGACAATGCTTCTACAATCGAACCCCTCAAAGAAATGGAAGTGGATCCTGCTGCACCAACTACCACATCAATTTTTAAAGCTCTTCATGAATCCTTGGCTGAAAATCCCATCAAAAAGCTTAAAACCTGGAGAAGGGACAGAAGTAAGGATGGAAGATTGCTAAGAGAACCACTTACCATCACAGCCCCAATCTCTGAACAAGGAACAAAAAGAAAGAAGGACATTGAAGATCCAAATCACCTTGCTCACCAGGACATTAAGAGTTCTCAAGCTTCAATCAAGAAAAGCAAGCATCAATCAGCCAAGGTGGAGGTTGCCAGCCTGGAATGGCACCAACCTGACCAATGCTAGCTGTGGTGTGGAATTGTAGAGGGCTGGGTGGGCCCTCTACAATTTCCCAAATGCGAGAGCTAGTCAAAGCTCACCATCCTCATCTATTTTTCATCTCGGAGACCAAAAAACAAAAATCTTTTGTAAAATCTATTAGTAGTAAGTTAGGCTATGCAGATAGGGTAGAAATTGTTAACCCCATAGGTCTCAGGGGGGGTTTAGCATTGTTTTGGGATTCTCAAGTTGTAATCCAGCAAATTATATGTAAAGACTTTTTTATTGCAGTTCAATTTTCCCTTCCTTCTCTAAGTCCCCAATGGGGCATTTTTGTTTATTTAAGCACTTGTAGGATCACCAGGTCTTTTCAAATGGAGGAACTGATTAATTGTAAGGATGTATGGGGTAATAATTGGTTTGCTATTGGTGACTGGAATGATATATGCTCAGATTCTGAAAAATCAGGTGGAATTCAGAGGAGTCCTACAAGCTATCAACCTTTCATCTCTTTCATTACAGGCATGGAAATGGAGGAAATAAGATTGGAGGGCTATCTTTATACCTGGTGTAACAACAGAGCTGGTCCAGAATTGGTTGAAGAACAATTGGATAGAGGGTTTGGCTCCTTGGACTGGCTGCAAGAATTTCCAAATGCCAAAGTTACCAATAAGCTAAGAAGCTCCTCTGACCATTCTGCTTTACTACTGGATTTGGGCCTGCCAGCAGAGAGGAAGCAAAAAAGATTTTATTTTGACAAAAGGTGGATAGGCATGGATGGATTTGAGGAAACTGTCAAAAAAGCTTGGCTTTTTCCAGTCTCAGGGACACCATTCTACCAGTTGAAAGAGAAAGTCAAGAAAACAAGGATTGCTCTATTGATTTTGGAGCTCCTCATTTCATTCCCAAAATCAGACACTCATAGCAGAACTTACTCAGAAAATGGAATTCCTCAATCAAGTTAAAACAGGTGACAACTGGGAAGAGTGGGAATCAACAAGAAGTGCACTAAACAAAGCCCATTTTCAGGAAGAACTCTACTGGCAGCAGAAATCTAGATTGAAATGGCTTAAGGAAGGAGATGCAAACACTAGATTTTTCCACACCTTTACTCTCCAAAGAAGAAGATATAATGCCATAACCAGACTTCTTACCTCTCAAGGAAGATGCTTAACATCTCAGTCAGCCATTGAGACCCATATTTCAGATTTTTACACAAACCGTTTTTCCTCAGAAACCAGTTGGGATGGAGAGTCAATTCTACATTTTATTCCTCAAACCATATCCTCAGACATGAATACAGATCTTTTGTAGCCAGTCTCAGAAGAAGAAGTAAAAGAAGCATTATTCCATCTCCCATCTGACAAAGCTCCAGGAGAAGATGGCATGACCTCGACATTCTATAAGCATTTCTGGAACCTCATCAAGCAAGATCTATTGGCAGCCATACTAAGCTTCTTCTCTTCAGGTCAGATTCTACAATACTGGAACCACACAGTCTTATCTCTAATTCCCAAATGTCAGAATCCTGAAGCTCTGGGACATTTCAGACCAATAAGCCTTTGCACAGTAGTTTACAAGACCATATCTAAAATTCTATCTCAGAGATTAAAAACCTGCCTTAGCTCGTGTATCAGTGCTTATCAGTCAGCCTTTGTGAAAGGAAGGCAACTCATGGACAATGTAATCATAGCCCAAGAAGCCTTTCACTTCTTAAACAGGCACTCTTCTGGAAGAAATTATTTCATGGCCTTAAAACTTGATCTCATTAAGGCCTTTGACAGAGTGGAGTGGCTTTGTATTAGAAGGATCATGCTACAGATGGGTTTTCACAAGGAGTTTGTTCAACTAATTATGGTCTGCCTTTCCACAACCTCATTCTCCTTCAAAATTAATGGTGCTGTAAATGGCTTTGTCACTCCCACCAGGGGCATTAGGCAAAGGGACCCCTTGTCCCCTTATCTTTTTATTATTGTCGCAGAGCTACTTTCAGCCATGATTTCACAAGCAATAGGAAATGGTACTCTGAAAGGTGTAAAGCTGTCCAAAAATGGTCCTATGCTCTCCCATCTCCTCTTTGCTGATGATTCATTATTTTTTTTATAAGGCTGGTAATGATCAAGCTGCTGTGCTCATGACAATCCTGGAGAAGTATAAGCTGTTTACAGGACAAGCTGTCAATATGCAGAAGTCAGCAATCTTCTTCAGCAGAAACACACCTACACATTTGAAATCCTCCATCTGCATCACTCTCAATGGCATAATCCCTCAAAGTTCTACAAGGTATCTAGGCCTGCCTCTAGGAATTGGGAAATCAAAAAAGGAAGTTTTTGAATACTTAATTAACTCGGTCAGAGGGAAACTTCAGAATTGGAAGGCTAAGCTTCTAAGCCCTGCTGGGAAAGAAGTACTCATTAAAGCTCTTATTCAAGCCTTACCAATATTCTCAATGTCCTGTTTTAAAATCCCTTTGGCTATCTGCTCTGAGATTTCTAAACTATGTGCCAAGTTTTGGTGGAGCTCTGGAGATCACACAGAAGGAGGTATCCACTGGAAAAAATGGAATTTGCTATCTATACCAAAACCTGAAGGAGGATTGGGATTTCTAGATCTGCAACTCTTCAACCAAGCCCTCATCTGTAAGCAACTATGGAGAGTAGCCACAAATCCAAATCTCTTGATGAGCAGGATTCTCAAGGACAGATATTTTCCAAATAGTTCCATCACTCGAGCTGTCAAAACTCAAAAGGGGTCTTGGATGTGGAACTCTTGGCTGGAAGTTCTCCCTTTCTTCTCTAAATGGCTGAAAACAGAAATTAGGAATGGTAAGAGCACAAGGATTACTGACCTAAATTGGGTGCCATCATTGCCACACACTACTCCTGCATTAATTCCAATAGCCAGAGGTCATCTTATATGGGTTCATGAGCTCTTAAATCCCAATGGACATTCCTGGAATGAATGGTTAGTGAGACAAGTGTTTGACCCCAATGAAAGTGCTGCAATTCTGAACATCTCCACTCTTCATCCTGACAGAGAGGACAGATTTCACTGGGGACTAGAAGCTAAAGGTCAATTCTCAGTTTCAAGCACTTACAAATCCCTCTCCAATCTCAGACTAAGGCAGCTGGATATTCCAGAGAGCAGTTCTCATCAGCTCATCCCCAAGTCTGTCCATTTCAGGCACTGGAAACTTAAGGTAGCTGGGAGAATTAAGCATTTCTTATGGAAGTGCATCACTGAAACACTACCTGTGGCAGTTCTACTGAGGAAGAAAAAAGTTGACATTGAGGCCATATGCAGCATCTGTGGTGAATCAGCTGAAACCATTGAACATGTCCTTCTAACTTGCCCAAGAGCTTGCAAAACATGGGACCTCTCTCCTGTAAGATGGGATGGCATCAAAGGCAGCAGGAACAAGTTTAGATATTGGTGGTTGGACATCTGCTCTCTTGATCACACTAAAGCACCGAAGATAGGATACAACTATCAACTTACATCCTTTGGTGGCTTTGGAAATCAAGGAACTTGTGGATCTTCCAAAACAGTCTCATGCCTGAAACCCAGTTATTGAAAATAGCTCACTCAGAATGGCTCCAGTTCTCATCTTCCCACATTACTATCTAGTTTTTGTTTTTGTATTGCTCCTTTTTGTTTCCTAGTTAGTTGTTAGAATCAGTTTTCCTCTAGGCTTTTAGCAGTAGATGGGGCTGATTCTTTTTGTTATTATTGCTTTGTTGTAGTTTGTTCCTCTTGTTGAGGCTCTAGGCCACCTTCGGGTGTGTCTCCCAGTTTTTATTTCTGATTCGATCTATTTGTATTCTAAACAGTGTATTCGGACTTTGTCCCCTCGAGTTATATAATAGTTCCTCTGTCGTTTTGGAAAAAAAAAAAAAAGACATACTTGATGTTCAATTTTAAGTTAAGTCTTGCAAAGTTTTCAAGAGTTGAAAAAGATAGATAAGAAGAAGTGTTCTTCATATTCCAAAACAAGAAAAGTTCTTGTAAAATTTCCTTGAAATATATTCTAAACTAATTGAATAAAAACCGATTGGTTTCTACTAGCGAAGGAACTAGTTCGGAACCGGATTAAAAAGGTGGATACGTTTAGAGGGAAGACACTTGGATTCCTGAGCGAGTAATAAAAAGGTTTTGTTGTTACAAACCGGGAACCGATTCCCTCATTCATCGACAAGTTTGAAGGAGTTCAAGACTAAGGTAAATTTAGAATTTACTTACAACAAATCAAAATATGTATTATTACATGTTATTAAAGATGAAGATCTATTAATTCGCCATATGTATGTACGAGTAAAGTATTTAAGTGTTAAATACTTGTTTTGAAAAATTTAAATTCCGCTGCATATAGCTCGTACGGTACAGGCGAACCCAACACTCTCTTCCTTTGTTTTAGGTTGAGACGAGCTGGAGGCGGTGGCGTAGGACGAGCGAGATGGTGGTCATATGTGTTGATAAACCTATGCTTCCGTACTTTGATATTTATTGATTTGCCTTGGATTATTTACTACTTTCACTTTTCGAACTATGTTTGTTTTGGTTGAACTTCGAATAATGTTGGATCTTTTGAAATGGTTCTAAGACTTACGTTTTATTGAATCATGTTTCATCGTTAACTCGTGCATGTGTAGTACCTTGAGTTGTTGGATGTGTGTTATTTGTTGATGTTAGTAAGTAGCGCCCGTTTCTCGATAAAGGTTTTAATTTTGGATTATAAACTATAAACTATAAATCATAAGATATAAGATATAAGATATAAACTATACACTATAAACTATAAACTATAAGATATAAGATATAAGATAAAACTATAAACTATAAACTTTTAACTATAAACTATAAAATATAAGATATAAACTATAAACTATAAACTATAAACTATAAACTATAAGATATAAGATATAAACTATAAACTATAAGATATAAGATATAAGATATAAGATATAAGATATAAACTATATACTATATGTTATATACTATATACTATATACTATATACTATATATAATATACTATATACTATATGTTATATACTATACGTTAATTGTACTAATTTGAGTTCAATTGTACTAATTCGAGTTCGATTTCACTATAATCGAGTTTAATTGTACTAATTCGAGTTCAATTTCACTATAATTGAGTTTAATTGTACTAATTCGAGTTCGATTTCACTATAATCGAGTTTAATTGTACTAATTCGAGTTCAATTGTACTAATTCGAGTTCGATTTCACTATAATCGTGTTTAGTTGTACTAATTCGAGTTCAATTTCACTATAATCGAGTTTAATTGTAATAATTCGAGTTCAATTGTACGTTTTCAAGTTTAATTGTACTAATTCGAGTTCGATTTCACTATAATCGAGTTTAATTGTACTAATTCGAGTTCAATTGTACGTTTTCGAGTTTAATTGTATTAATTCGAGTTTAATTGTACAATCGAACTCAATTATATACTATATAGTATATAATATATAATATATATACTATTATCTACTATATGATATATACTATATGTCAAATTATAATATATATGTATATACAATATATTAACAATATTATATACTATAAAAAATTTTGAAGTTGAAAGATAACAACAAAAGTTGTGCAAAACTTTCAGCGATAGCCTAGTGTGGCCCAATGGTAACGAGGTGCGCCTAGAGATAACGGACTCGCCCACCCAGGTTCGAGTCCCGAATCTGGAATCCTCCTACCATTTTTTTTATTCTTAAGGAAACGTATTTGCTAAATACGTTTTTTAATACGAATTATTTTAAAACCGTATTCAGGGAATACGGTTTCTAAATAAATATGAATTCTCTGAAACGTATTCAGCAAATACGTTTTCTAATATGTATTATTTTAAAAACGTATTTGTTAAATACGTTTTAAGCTGTTATAAAAAAAAATTCTTTTAATTGTTTCAGCATTTAAAACATGTTACAAATATTCAGAACAACCAACTACACCAAAATACATAAACAAATAAACTCATATGCAGTCCAACATAACAAAAATATATCATCCAAACATAGTCTAACAAATCAAAGTAAACAATAAAAAAGCTAGTCCAAAATAAAAAAAAAATAAACACTAACAAATCTAGTTTCCCCACTCATCACGGACTCTAGATCTATCAGTGCGAGGATGCGAGGACGGATAGTCATCCACAAAATGCTGTGGATTACTACATCTACTACACTGTCCTCTATTAGCCCGACGATCTATTTGCATGCGATGACGCTTCGTTTGCGCGCGACCGGGTCCAGCCTTCGTGATGATCCTCTGCCAATTTGGTAGTAAGTTCCATCCGACTAGCGGCCATGTGTTTGGATCACCAATCGGAGCAAAACTCCAATTAAAAAATTGAGCCACTCAGTTCTCCGTCCAAAAGTGGGGATCGTACAATAACTTTGGTTGACCTTTTATTTGACGACACACAGCTATAGCATGAGAGCATGGTTTCCTGTGTGTCTGCCACTTCTGACAACTACAACGCATTCGGTTGTACGAAACCTTATACCTGTTTTTCCACATTTAATTATTTATAAACAACTAAAAATTTGAATGAACCAAAATAAAAAAATAATAATTATACAATAAATAAATAAACCGTATACCTTTTGTCGCCTCTACCATCAGCCCGTAGACCAGTTGTCACCTTGTACAGGGATCTCTCTGCGTTCGAACATCGCACTTCATGAGTTGCGGCTGTAGCCTCCAATTCGCAATAAGCGGCATAGTGGGCACTAGCAATGGCATTACTGCATCTCGTGGGCTTCTTTTGTTCCTGCTCAAACAAGTCCAGAGTTTTCATGAATGTGGCGTGTACCAAAGCTCGGGAGGGCAAGAACCTAACACCTTTCAGGACGTTGTTGTAACTCTCGGACATGTTGGTTGTCAAAGTACCCCATCTACGTCCTCCGTCTCCAAACAAGGTTCACTTGTCTAGAGGAATTCTGAACAGGTACTCGTATGCGTCTGGATTAAAATCCAAAAGCCGCGATCGTATCTGTTCAAATTTTTTCTCTGAAACCTGTGAACCCAACTCCCAACACCAATTTCGGATTTTTTTATTCCTGAACCTAGTAACCACGTTGCTCCAAAGGTGTCGAAGACAAATCCGGTGATATGCAGCGAGTTCTTGCCAAGCTTCCAATGATTCCACGGCACTCTGTAAGCCCGCATCCCTGTCCGAAAGAAAGCATATCTGTCTGTCGCCGACATGTTGCCGGAGATTTGTCAGGAAAAATGACCAGCTTTCCTGGCTCTCTTCATCGACAATCGCATAGGCAATTGGCAATAGCCGCTTATTCGCAGTCTGTGCAACGGCCACGAGCAACTTCCCCTTGTACGAGCCACGCAAATGTGTGCCATCCATGCTAATTACCGGCGGGCATCTCTTGAAGGTCTGAATGGCGGGACCAAACGCCCAGAAAACAAATTTGAATTCTCTGTGCTGATAGTAGGCCGCCGTTTCCCCACCTTGCCATTCCCACTCTACAACCGTAGTGGGATTCGCTCTTTGAAGCGCCACAAAAAACCTGCACGTTACAAAACGTAATCGTCAATATATAAATATAGTGACAAATAACACGTACATTTTAAATAAATTTTTTCTTACTGAGGGAGTTCGGCGAAGTTCGACTCCCAAGTGCCATAGAAACGATCGATTGCCTTTTTCCTCCCGTGCCATGCCTTCTTGTAGCTCACATCGACTTTCCAACATTTTTTAACATCCTCCCGGATCAGGTTAACACTGTAGTCGGGCTTCTTTTGAATCTTGGTCATGACAAGATTTGAGATCATTGTGGCGGTTACATTTCTGTGGTCATTTTTTTCGACTTCTTGCAGACAACTGTGCCTCGCAGTCCATACCGTTACTTCCCACAGTTCATGATCTTGTGTGCAGTGCGTCACCCGAGCCCTCCACGGACAAGGTTCATCTTTGTTGGACGTGCACACCACCTTGAATGATTTCTTATTCGAATAGGTTGTCTTAACCTCCCTCAACTTGCTAACGTTCCAACTCATGATACCAATCTGTGCTTCTCCCATGGACCGGAAAACAGTACCCAAACGGATAGTCTCGACATTCCCATTCCAGGTTGGCAAGGCATACTCATCCCGGTCTACACACGCCGGGTCCCACTCACCCTTCTCGCGATACACGTGCTTACCGCTACTAGGAAATGAATGTTCTTCAATAAATTCTGGTTCACTCTCCTCGTTTATTGATCTATCCGTTTCCGTTTCCGAGGTACCATCTGTGAAATCGTCTTCACCGCGAATGAAATCATGATCACTTTCTCCTCATTATCGCATTCTCTAACTGTTGAGCTTGTCCCTTCGCCAAAATTACGAACATGCGAAGTGGACGTACCCTCAGCATCAGCCACTCCACCGTAAAAAGGGGCAACATCCTCAAACTGCGTAACCTCTGTAGGTGCCTGCGTAAACTGCTTCAACTCCAAATGCAAATACACATAGGAGAAAGGAGGAAAATTATATATCCAATCAACAACACTATTAGTATTCAGGTTTCCAATATTCCACAAACCATCGCGTTCGTCACTCAGTAATCTAATCTTCTCAATTATCCAACCATCTCGATGAAACCCAAAATTTTCATAAAGAATATCTACCAATTCTTTAAATGATAGCTTCTCCCCAATACTAAATGAACCATCCGGAGAGTTTTTAAAATCTGAAAAATCATATAACAACTCCTTCGGAACATTCCAATACACATTAACAAAGTATGGTCCGGTAGACGCCATTTATACCTGTTGCAAAAAACAATTGTTCCCAATTACAACAACACATACTTTCTAACCCAACACCCAAAAAATTCAATTATTCATTTATCATTCCCACAACAAAAGAATAAAATTCATCAATAACATATAATACACTTTCAATTCTTCCCAATTACAACAACACATAATTTCCCAAAAAATTCAACTATTCTTTTACTCAAACCAAGATAAATATTTTCAACTAATACTACAATAACAAATAAAAAAACACCAATTATTTTATAAAATAACTCTCCAAAACCCTAATTCTCAAAATCCAACTATACAATATAAATCATCCAATTTTCGCAAAAATTCTCAACATACACCGAAACCCATCATCCAAGAACAAAGTATAATCATTTAACACAACTATTAAATCAACAATAAATCTTTTCTAAACTATACTCATCAAAACCAACAAATATTTCTTACACATTCATAAACAACAAAAAAGATGTAATTACATTACATTAAAATAACAACTAACCTCTTCTCCGAATCGATTGATTTTTAAAAGTTTTTTTTTTATTTTTTTTTTATTTTGAGGTGAAGAAAATGGAAGGAAGTGAATTTTTTTTTTTTGTTCTCACAGGTGCAGTTTTGATCTCGCAGAGTGGTGGAGAAGAAGATTTTTTCGTACTTATATTTTGTTAAAAACCGTATTTTGCAAATACGTTTTTAATTTTTTATTCTATTAAACAACGTATTTCCGTTATACGTTTTATTTTAATTCAATTTTTTCTTAAAAATTAATTAATATTAAAAACCGTATTAATGAAATACGGTTTACATTTCAAATCAAAATTAGGGTTTTCATAAAACGTATTTCGTAAATACGGTTTAAAATTCAAATTGGATTTACATTTATACATTTTTTTGGGCAATATGTTTTTCAAATAATTAAACAAATACAATTAAAAACCGTATTCACGGAATACATTTTTTACTAAAAAATTTAATTAAGAAACCGTATTTTGTGAATACGTGCTTTTGATTTCGGTCTACTCCTTTTTTTTCTTTTTTTTTTTTGTCCACTTATTTTTCAATTTTTTTTTTTTAAATAAATTACCCCAAGAATGAGTATATACAACTTGATTTATCACTCAATTTGTAGAGGATGACAAATGAATGATTAAATATTATTCATAAAAGAATTGATTCGGGCAATTTTTTAGCTAATGCAACCCAATCATAAAGAATTCATTCGACAATTTTTTACCTAATGCTCCTCGATTCTCTCCTGTCCCAGGTGAAGAAGTGGGTTTCTCTATTGGATTACCTCCGATTTAAATATGGTATTTTGTTTATATTAAATTAGTTAATTTGTGATATTTGGCAATGGTATATATATATATATATATTGTTTTTAATACTGAGTTGGTTGTATGACAATAATATATTTTTACATAACGCAAATAAAACAGATCTGCACTAATTTCGACCCGTTTTTACTTAGCTAAAAAGTAACGCTGAGATTTTTTGGTGTATATGGTAATAAAATAAATTGTTTAACTAATTCTTAGCAATACGTGCAATAAAACTACTACTATGTTTGTGTTATATGTAATTCATCTTATCAATGTAAAACATATTATTAAAATGATTCATACTATGAAGGTCTCTGAATTAATTGCAAATTGATCTATGTCAATTAAACAAAAGCCGACCAGACGTGTGATTTGATCGCAATTTAGGTACGATTTTTAGTAAAATTCTTAGTAAATAAAATATATATAAATGCGTGATTTTGATTATTTATGTCAACAAATAATTTTGAAATTTTATCAACCATATCAAGTCGGATTTTTAAAAAAAATGTGTAATTGTAGTTATATATGTTAACAAAGAATTAGTTAAAGAATCTGAATAAGATATACTAATAAATATATAAATATCCGATGATTCCATCAATTTTTTCTAAATTATATACTTCTTTTACTTAATTAATCAATATATAAAATATGNTAAAAAAATATCCACTTTTTCTTAAATTGTATCTGGTTGTTACTTAATTAATCATTTAACTAATATTTGACTTCTTCTTAATTTATATGGGCTATTCATTAAGTATTCACTTAACTAATATTCAAAATATTTATTTACTAAATTCCTAAAAAATATTATATATTTTCTAAATTATATCAAGTTGTTGCTTAATTAATTATTTAACTAAAATTTAAAATAACAGGATTTATTAAAATGGTCCATTTTATACTTATTTAAACTCGCCATCACATATCTCAAGTCCAATAAAATTGTCATGAAAATAACTATTTATAGCAGCATATTGTACCAAATACAATTCAAATTTTATCTAGTAAATAGGATTAACTAAAATCGACTTGATTTATACTATAAAATCGCTAACTTTATACTAAAATTGGATTTATTAATAAATTACATTTCTACTAAAAATAAAAATGTCCATCACATCATTATACATAATTTTATAATTAAAAATTAAGATAATATTATCCGTATATAAGGCTGGTATTTTTTGATCAAAAACCGAAAACCGAACCGATGTGAAAATAAACCGAACCGAACCGAATCATGTGTATCTGTAACCGATTTCGGTTACCGAAATGTTGTCGGTACGGTATCGGTTCCGACCCCATAAGGGTTCGGTTTTACCGAACCGAACCGATAACAATATATATATAAAAAAAAGAAAAAATACTACTTTTGAGTTTTGAATAGATATATTAATATTAGTTAAATAAAATAATTTGGTCTTAAATTATAATTAATCTAATAAAAAAGGACGGATAATATTAAGTTATTAACTAGGGCTGGGCTTCAAATTTCAAGCGCCTCCTTCAGAATCAGAAATTCAGCATCGACACATTGTTCACTTCAGGAATTCATATCGCCTCCTTCACCTGACCAGTTCTGCACCTTCACGGCTTCACCGACTCACCTTCGCCTCACCTTCACCTGGGAGTTCAATCCGTCAATCGTTCATTAGTCGTTCATCTCACCTTCACTTCAGAATTCAGATCGCCTCTTTCACCGACACACCTTCACGGCTTCAGCGACTCACCTTCGCGGCTTCAGCCGTGCCCCAGGTAATTATCTTCAAACCCGATAATTATCTTCAATTTTGTTTTCAAAGAAAACACAAAAATCATAACTGGGATGTGGGTAGGGTGTCCCGTTGAGTTGATTCGACCAGACAGAAGCATAATCCTAGACCCTAGTCTTCCTCCATCCATGGATTGTTCATTCATGAGCCTTCCTTAGTTGTTCACAGCTCACTGAAAATTCATACCCTTCTTTTCTTTAGATATAAGGGCTTGGAAAACGGGTTCCAACTGTGATGCGTGAATGAAATGGATTATCATTATTCGTATTAGTGGCTTTTTTTCATACCCTTCCTTAGTTTTTTTTTTCTTCTTTCCATCTGCCTAATTTCGGTTTTTGTTTCGGTTCTTATCGGTTTAAATCGAAACCGAACCGTCTTATCGGTAACCGATTTTCGGTTACCCACCTCTTATCGGTTCGGTTTCGGTTTCAATATTAGTGAAACCGAAACATATCGGTTCGATTTCGGTTTTATGACCGAACCGATACCACCCCTAATTTGACGACTTCTTAATTTATATGGGCTATTCATTAAGTATTCACTTAACTAATATTCAAAATATTTATTTACTAAATTCCTAAAAAATATTATATCTTTTCTAAATTATATCAAGTTGTTGCTTAATTAATTATTTAACTAAAATTTAAAATAACAGGATTTATTAAAATGGTCCATTTTATACTTATTTAAACTCGCCATCACATATCTCAAGTCCAATAAAATTGTCATCAAAATAACTATTTATAGCAGCATATTATACCAAATACAATTCAAATTTTATCTAGTAAATAGGATTAACTAAAATCGACTTGATTTATACTATAAAATCGCTAACTTTATACTAAAATTAGATTTATTAATAAATTACATTTCTACTACAAATAAAAATGTCCATCACATCATTATACATAATTTTATAATTAAAAAATAAGATAATATTACTATCCGTATATGTGCAAATATTTTGTGTATTTATTTTACTTTTTGCTAATAAATTTTTACTTTATTAATTGCAGAACCAAAATCACCCAACTCGATCGTTTCCTCATAACTCTGGCGAGAAGCTGACTCGAGGGAGAAGAGAGAAACTACGAGTAGAACCAAAATCATGTTCCTCTATTTTTTTTGTAGTTACTGAAAATTTTGAGTAGAACGCTAACTATGTTTTCTTTTCAGGTCTATTTAGAAGTTGCAAGATATGTCCGCCGAAGAAGAGGAAAACGCCGCTGAGCTCAAAATCCCTGATGGTATGTATGCGTGCGTGTGTGTTTATGTGTACATCTGACTTTCGATATGCAGACACTGGTATTCGTGCTGATTTTTGATTGGTTTGAAAAGGGTTTTCTTTTTTCCTTTTGTTAGAATTTGTATGCGACCGAGTGTTTCTGAGTTTATTGACACACAGGTCTGAATTGGGATAATTGAATGAATTTTGGTTTAAGCAGTCATGTTTTTCACTCTTTTCATTATTAATATGTTTCTAAATGCCAATTTTGTCAATATTATATCAGATAAGGAGAAATTTATCTCAATTTTGGGGGTTTTATGTGTAGTATCTATCTGTGTTAAAGTTATTTAAAGCTCTCTTAGTTTAGCATCCCCATACTTGTACATGTAGTTCTTGTTCACTGATGCCTTTTTTCTCTGTATGTAGCTATGTCACAACCAAAATCTTGCCCACTAAAATTTACCTTTATTAGGGCTACTCATGGACATATTGTATGTATTGTTCTTGGTGAATATTGAATCATTCATGTGTTTGTTGAATTATTGCATTATCCTATGGCGAAAAAAATAGAGGAAAAAACTGCATTCATTTCCAGCGTTGATCTTCAACTCGTTTCATATTTCCTTGGGTTTTGTTTGTCATCCTAATTTTGGTTTTTGATATAAGTTGTGTTGTGAGCTTAGGTGTGTTCACCATTTTTTTTTCCAGAATTTCTCAAAGCCAAGTGTCTAATGAATTCGGAAGTTGCCCTAATTCTTGAGCACAAGTACGATCAGCTTCAGCATACGATGGATGATCCGATGAATCAAATGTCACAGTATGTAAACTTTCATGGTTCCTTTCCCATTCATGTGACATATAATGTCTATTAATTTGTGTTCCTGACTATCCTAGACTTGTAGAGGATTTTGTTTTTATCTTGCTCATGAAAGTCCAAGAACTAATTACATGGAGAAGGAGATGAAAATGTTTCATCCATTCTGGCAAGTTTTGATTTTGATTATATTTCCTGATTTTTTTTTATTTTTTTTGTCTTTTATGTTTTGCCAGGGTTTTTGAGAAGTCTCTCCAATATGTGAAGCGATTCAGCCGATATAAGAATAATGACGCTGTCAGACAAGTTCGAGAGTATCCTTCTCTTTGTTATGCAAAAATGGGTGTAATTTGTATCGAGTGTAATATATAACATATATAATCAACATTACTCAACAATATAATTTCTTTGAGACTGTTGATCATAGAGGAATTGTTATTTTCTTCTTGAGCCTATATAGCAGAACGCAAGACAGTTTTCCATGAATATTTTATCGCTAAGGAACCCAAATAGAAAATGGCAGATGAATAAACTAATAAATAAAATCTTGACCAGCTGAAAATGAAAACTGGTGCCTTTCCTACTGTCATACTATCAATTGGCTGTTGTTTATTGCATAAGATGGTGCAAACCTTGACTCGAGTTTAGAATTCTGAGTAGATATCAGCTGGCTGAATTTGAGGTAATTTTTTGTAGCACTAATTTTGTATATTGATGAAATTTCTGGAAGTATCCTCTCTTATCTTTACAAAAATTGCACAATTTGCAGCTCTGTGTGCTCGGGAACCTTTGTCCAGAAACTGTTGAGGAAGCCATAGCCATGGTCCCGTCAATCAAGGTACTTTTTTCTCTTGAATAACATGTTAGGGATAAAGAAAATCAATCTTCACTGATAAAATAGGCAGGATGTAATTAATTAGTTATAGTAAAAATATATGTATACCCAGTATTTGATGAAACTGAGAATGTACTAAATGAATACCCTCCAGATTTGGCACCAATTATAAAAAGAAAAAAGAAAACACAACCAAATGTCACACTTACAGAAGTAGCCCTGAAATTTGTTGTCTTACAGTTGCCCCCTATGTAAGAATCAAAACTCCCTTTCACATATGACGTCATTCTTCATATACCTTAGCTTTAATGATATTTCAGTTAAAACCTTAGTTTTTACACTGAATAAAACCTCAGGTACGTTTGTGAGTTTGAACGGTACCTTGGTTCCCCCTTAACTAGATCAAACCTCAATCTATACTTTTTGTAGTTGTTCTGATAATTCTAGTCAGTGCCGCTAGTAATATATGCTTTGGTTCCGAAAATAACTCTTAAGGAAAAGGATTAAGTTTTACCTTTGCATATATTTTTGGTTCGTTGTTGTAATATTATTGCTTAATATGGAGGTGGTGTTTCTTATGCCATTTTTTTTCTTACATTTTTCTATCAATCAAGACCGACTATCCATGACTTGATTTTGACATTTGTTTATGCTAAGCGGCAGAAAAAGGAACTTCTGTCAACCAGGGCAATAACTTTGTGTTGTATTAGACAAACATAATAGGTTAACATGCACATTGATGACATAATGCATTAACTATTTTTTCAATGTCAAAGTAGCATTTTCAAACTTTGTCATTTAAGAAAGTAATCCACCTTAATTAAAAAGAAGGAAGTCTTATTAGTTTTTAGAATAACTTATAAACTTAAAAGAACGTCCGGAAAGGAATAAAACTAAACAATGATCTGAATTGATTAAGTTTATAAAAGCTTTTACAAACAACTGAATGGATGAAGCACTTATATTAATAATTTGAAAATTTTCACAAATGATGTAATTTCTGTTCTGTTTAGTGTCCTTAGAGAATACTCTCATTTCAATTTTTGTTGTTTGGTCTTCTAGGAGGTGAGGTGTTAAGAGATTTCGAGCTATGGTATTAAGTAGAATGAGATTTTTACCTTCTTTCTTGCCATTTCAGTAGTGAGTGGTATTATCTAAAAAGTAAATAATATCAAATACTGACATTGTTTTGGTTAAGATACATTAAAATTGAAAAAAAAAAGAAGAAAATCCTGAAAGACATCTTTCTAATTCCTTGATCAGTTTGTACCGTTTTTATGACATTGTTTGAGGAACAATATACAATACATACCAAACAACAAATGGCTCTGCCCCTACTTCAAAGATCTTTTACTTCATTTGGATGTGTCTGTTTGTTTAATTGGATTATTTTTTACTTTTACAGACTAGAGGACGGGCACATGATGATGAGGCGATTGAGAAAATGTTGCATGACCTTGCTCTCATCAAGAAGTTTGAGTAATCGTAATCTGCTGCTATCTACGATGTTGAATTTACCCATGCCATAATTTTTATGCTTTTATGTTTGGTTATGTTTTGGTATTGTATTATAGGATGAAGCACAATGGTCAACTAGATTAAAGTTTCCAAACATGATCTACTGCACAAGACTACTGCTCAGTACATTGAACCTTAGTTTGACCCATGCAACTATATAACATGCTTATTACTTTGAATTCTCTGTTGGTCCTAAACTCTATTTGTGGTACATCTTCCTTAAAACAATAAGGTTAATAGAATATTTTTTTTTTTTTTCAAAAACAATAAGTACAGGACTGACTTGGAAGAGGTGAAATACCTAGTGTTATAATAATGAGAAAATTATACATTTCACCTACAAATTCCTATTTATGTATCAAATTTTATTTAAAACTTCGAAAAAGTGTGCTAAACATGTAAAAGGACATGAATATATACTGTCAAATATATTATGGTGAGAGGAAAAGATTGGAATATACTTAAATTTGAGTGGTTCGTTTTGACTGTTGTGGAAACTAGCAACACACCACGTGCATGAATATATACTGTCAAATCCCTACGATTCTCCCAAGTTGCGTCTCGTCATCTCGACTTGTCAAAAACATCTCACGTCCTATTTGAGTTTGAACTGTTAATGGTACAACAATTTTGTTCGTGAAGCTTATCTTCGCATCACCATCTGGTTTATATGTAATAATTATGCGGGTATGTCTGCTTCCAGTTATGGCCGATGATAGTCTGACACCCTTTTCATTTATAATCAATGAATTATATACTTTTTTGTAAGAAAAAATAGTTTTTAGTGAATTATTTTTCATAAATGAAATATTTAAGAAAATTTCTAAACCCATTTTAGGGTGAATAAATAGTTAAATATTAATTTTGATTAAAAATGAGCTGAAATGTAGAAATGATTGAGTTTAAGTAGCTCAAAAGATTATTACTTGTCAACTTTGTTTGACATTCGTATCTTGAAGAATATAATTATTACTTGTCAACTTTGTTTGACATTCGTTTTTTTCTATGTCATTTTTATGATATTCTGAAACATTTTATCTACAATATTTCAAGACTGCAGTCTCTAAACATCTAGTATTAGGTGGCGAACTAGTTAAAGATATAATCCAATTTTTCGAAAACAATTACTCCTCATTTCATTTAATTTTTTCTTCAATCAAACTAACACAATTAAAAAGATAAAAAAAATATTACTATTATATATTACCAAAAAATAATTATTATTAACTTAAACTCATGTTCGTAACTACCAACAACTATCAATTAATCCATATATATGAAAGTGAAGAAGCTTGGAGGAAAAAAAACCTTTTCCCCAAAACTACATTAATTAATTAGAAATATATTTTGCTTATTATGTAAGATTTATCATTAAAGTGATAATTACAATTGCTTATTATAAATAACTTTATATAAAATTATGCATTGAGAACTTGCACTCTAATTCTCATGGTCAAGATTTTAAAATTAATTTGTTAATTCTAATGTAGATAATTTAAAAAATAAATATAATTATTTGTTCTAAATACTTATTTTACTAATGATTATTTAGTTTGAATTTTCATTCTATGTTTCTATTTTTTTTAGGGAATAATTATTTTAACAAGTATTTTTACCATATTCAAATCTTCCGTATTTACTCATTTTCTAAGTCGAAATGTTGAAGTTTTCATAATCTATAGTGTTTTTAGTAATTGTTTTCAATCATAAATATATCATTACTAATAAAATTTATTTATCAAAATTTAAAATTTTTCCTCTTTTGCGTAAATCTTCAAAATTTATTCAAATAATGTTCAAAAACTATTTGCCATATTAGCGATTTTAATATTTTTTTGTTACCAATAAAAAATGATAAAAATAAAAAAGTAATTTAATTATTGTGTTATTATTAGATCACTTCAAATCTTCCGTATTTACTCATTTGATAGGCCAAAAATATTGATGTTTCATAATCTACTGATATTAGTGTTTTTAGTAATTTTTTTTGTCAAATAAAAATATATCCTAAATTAAATTTTCTTTACAATATAATATAAAACAATTATTATGTTTCATGAAATGCTAAAATTTGAAAATAGTGTAAGTTTTTTTAGGCTTTAACTAATTTGATATATTTTTAAATATTAAAAAGTAATGCTTTTTAAAAGTTTAAAAATATTTAGATTTTCATCACATTTTTCATGCAAACTATATATGTTAATGAGGAGAAACCCCATAGATGTATATCTATACACAAGTATTATTAAAGAAAAAAAAAAAAATTCTGTTAATCAACTGAATAACATTTTTTTCTTTTGTATTACTAAATAAATAAATTTTCTGATCATATATATATATTTTTTTCTTTTATATATATATATAACTGAATACTTGTTGGTCATTTTATTAATTTTTTACATATAAAATAATAAATTAATTATTTTTATATAATTTGTTTATTTAGCACTCATTGTGAGCAAATAAAGCTAAAAGAATATTTTATTATATATATATATATGTATATTTTTTTAAATAATTTATTTGTATATTTTATATACACATTTGTTAAGTGAGTTTCTCATACCAATATTGAAACGTGGTCCAAATATTTCATGTCAATATTTTTATTGAATGAAAGCTCTTATTTACTCCATTAAATCTCTTAGAAATGAAAATAAAAAATCTAAAATATCACTTATGCCTTTAGCTGAATGCAAATTGAAATTTCTTAGAAAAATAGATTAAAATATTAACTAGAAAGAAAATATTCATATAAAGATGTTACATATAATAGTAGTGATATGTACAAAACTGATTTTTAAATACAACTTAACAATTTTTCTATAAATTATTTTATTATGTTGTGGGTCAATATAATATATTTTTTTAATATGTAACTTACTGATAACTGAAGGTTTCGATCATAACAAGTACCAATACTTTTAAAAATAATCAATAAAAGANATATATATATATATATATATATATATATATATATAGGGGGCAGATCAAATGCGGCCAGCTCTTAAAATGCGCACAGCTCTTAGCAACTACAGACAACTAACCTAGCAACTACAGAGAACTAACGTAACAATTACTAACTTAAAATTTGCAGAGAACTAACCTAGCAACTTGTTTATTGTGTTTTTGTGTTTCTTTTTATGTGTTTCTTGCGCATAGTTGAGTCGGTTTTAGGATTGTTTTAGCGCTGACCGGTCTATTTTATTGTTTTTCGTGTATTTTTGTGTTTTTCTTTTATTTTGTGTCCTTGGCGTATTTTTCCGTGCTTGTTGGTGTTATTTTCAGGTTTATTTCGAGGAGGACGAGAAGAATCGAATCGAATCCCGAGAGGCGAGAATTTCCAAATATTCCGAGTCAGTTTCGAGAAGTCCCGAACCATTGAGCTAGTCTATTCCGAAGATTTCGAGTTAAAATCGATCAAAAGTCTCCAAAGATACTACACTCGCACCCCCGCGCCACTGCACTCGCGCTCTCGTGTCGTCTACGCGCCTTCACGCAGTCCGCGCCCGCGAACCTCACCGCGACATCGAGAGTAGCCCATTTCTCGTGCCTTCACCCGTGTCCGCGCGCTCGAAACCGCTCGCGACGTCGAGAGTACCTTCTCGCCAAGCCGTCCGCGCACGCGAGCCCCGCCGCCAGCTCGAGAGTATGGATTTTGCCCTGCGCCACCTCGTGCCATGACCCGCGCATCCTTCCGTCCGCGCGCGCGAGTTAGGCCGCGACATCGAGAGTACTGCTCTACTTTCCATCCGCGCGCGCGAGCTGATCCTCGAGATCGAGAGTGCCGTCTTCTCTCGCGCCGATCCCGTGCGTCCCTCGAGCCAGACCCTGCCATCTCACGTCCGCGACCCGCGGAACTCGCCGCGAGCTCGAGAGTGTGTCATTTAATCTGCGTGTTTCTACTGTGTGTTTTTGGAGCTGGACTATATATATGTTTTGGCCCTTTGTAATTGAACATCTAGATTTCATTTGCTACTTTACTCTTTTTGGTAATGTTTTTGTTTTTAGATTTCCCTTTAGATTCTCTCTAGCTTAGTATTTTCCGGCGAACTATTTCCGGCGACTCTCGTTTTTATGCAAGTTTATATCTTTTTACTCCGATTTCGACCAAGCATGCACTAGGAATGTGAGTACTTACTTTTTAAGACTTATACTTTCGTATTGTGCACCTAATTTGCTATCTAGTGAGTAGAAGTGATTAGGGCTTGCTCGTTTATTGGATATGTTTGCTCGTTTAGTTATTTTCCGTGTTTCGTGGTTTTTGAACTCGTCTATTGTGTTTGAGTTGGTTGAAGTGTGAAGTTCTACTTGAAACATCGTGACTTTGATATTGAGCTCGGTTATTTCGTCGTAGAATTTTCGTCTTTAACTATCAAGTGTGATAGATGGAGCTCGTTCCTCTTGTTTTCGCTCGTTTTTCTTGATTTTTGGTTCTCCGGTTTAGTAAGCTAGGGTTTCTAGTATAATTGTTCGTTTAATTGCTAGTTGCTTACCTTCTTAGTTAATCTAGTGCTTAATCAATCTCCAACAAATGAATAGAATGTTTAGGATTTATTTTTCTTGTTTTGTGTTTTTGGACAATTGAATAGCAACCAAAGCTCCGAATAGCTTTCCTTAGAGAACGACCCGAGTCGGGTAACTCGGTTACCACATACCCACAATTCTCTACTAAACACAACTACAGAGAACTAACCTAGCAACTACAGAGAATTAACCTAGCAACTACAGACAACTAACCTAGAAACTACAGAGAACTAACCTAGCAACTAAATAGAACTAACCTAGCAACTACAGAGAACTAACCTAGCAACTAGAGAGAACTAACCTAGCAACTACAGAGAATTAACCTAGCTACAGACAACTAACTTAGCAATTACATAGAACTAACCTAACAACTACAGAGAACTAACCTAGTTGGAAGGTTAGTTGTCAACGGTCAACGCCGAAAGTCAACGGTCAACGCCGGAGTCAACGAGTCAAAATAATATTTAAATAATTAAAATAATAAAAAGAAAAGAGTAAATCTTGGCCACACATGATGTACCAAATCTTGTGGCGAAAAATAAGTCTCACGTCCTCACTTTAAATAAGTGGATGCATTGAAACCAATCCATATATATATATATATAGAGAGAGAGAGAAAGAAGAATATCGGTCTATATAATGTAGTGTATAACTAAATTTTCATAATAAACAATACTTTGTTTTAATTTTTATTTATATTATTGAATTTAAACTTTATGTAATGCTTAATATAATTAAATTGACTTCGCCTGGATGGATAAAGAGTACTAGCATTTTATTATTTTTATACCACATTAATTTTATCCATTTATTTTTATTTTGCATTAATTCATAAGCTCAAATCTAACTAGTATTTTTTTTTTCAAAATAACTTTCCACCTGTATTTCAGACAAGACAATTTTTATTTTATTTTTAGTTATTATATTTAATCGCAAACCCCGGATCATTTGTTTCAGTAATTTATTTTTGTAAAAAAAAAGTTCTATATTTTTTGTGTTACAATAGATATATATACGAATTTGTCAAATTCATAAAAAGAATTCTAATAAAGAAGTTGATAAATTAATTTTAGTAACACCAAAAAAATAGTATATTAATATTAACTTCATGAAAGACCAATTTAATAAAAAGAATTAAATCATATTTCCACTTTTAAAAAAAGTCGGAATTGTGTGGGATACAAAAATAAGAGATGAGTCGATATATTTATCCACTCATTCCCTCAATCATAATAACAATTAATACCCCACCTCCCACCATCATTCTCCAAAGTTCGGGTTTCCCATGTTACTATTATTATTTATTTTTATTATCATTCATTTCTTTTTCCTCATAGGTCAATTTTTGGACTTGGGCAGATATGTCTGGACATAATAGCTCCTGTTTCTCGATGCAACTCTGCAATAAATGGAATTGTATTTATGCTATCAAATTTTAATTTCAAAAATTAAAACGAAACAGATTTATAAAGAATATAAATTATTAAAAGTTTAAAATTCTCGTAGAAACTATCTGCAGCAGAAAAACAAAGCAAAGATATAAATTTTACCTATAAGTGTTGATAACATGCCAAAATATTCCGCGAAAAAAATATATCAACATAGCAAGCAACTAGTAAAACAGTCAAAGCTAAAATAAAGACTCAAGCGTTTGAATTATTTAGAACAAGTTCATCGATATGAGTTCATAAAATAGACAAACAAAATAAAAACAAAAATAGCTTTTTAAAAGAAATATTGAATGAGTATAAGAATAAATATCGAATACAAATTATTTTCAGATTAATCTCATTCGTGTCCTTCCTTCCTTTGCGTGATGTCCCCAACACTAAGAAAGAATTTCAGAATGTTTACTCAATACTTGTTTTGGGCCTCTTTTATCAACGCGGTGCTATTAAGAAGTCAAAAGCACTTGTTCTTTTTCTCTATTAATTTAGTAGAGATGTGATTGTTTTTACCAGAGCGTCATTGTGATTTCAACAGGCGGATTCACATGTACGCGAGTCTAGGCTCAAATTTTTGTCCTAATTAACATAGTTAACATGTGTTATTAAAAAAATTATATTTAATATGTGTAAAAATATAAATACAAGTTTTTATTTTAAAATTTTATATAGTTCTTACAATTTGTTTATATTTAAAATGATACACCTCACCGGTTAGATTCGACGATATTATATTATAATATTTTTAGTGTTTATACCATATGATAAGCTTGATAGATAAATTTATTGTTTTTCAATTATAATTGATAAATATTTAAACTTTTATTTATAGAGATCAGATAGATATAATTATTTTAATTACATATAAATATGAATGGGGAAATTCCATTAGAAGGCTCAACTTTTTGATATTGTATTAATTTAAAGCTTGAATTTTATTCTTTTTCAATAGAAGACCTATATTTTAGGTTATTCTCAATTTAAGGCTCACTTTTTAGTTAACTTTCCATTGTAAGGCCCAATTAACTTTATATTTTGATATGAATATGTGAACCAATTAACTTTATTTAATAATATAGTTATGTGAACAAAAATAATTTTTTATTTAGTTTATATTTTACATACTTATAATAAATATCTTTAGTAATATTTACTTAATAATATAGCGAAACTATATAAATTATATTTATGCAAAAGTTTAATCATGAATAATTTAAAAAAATGATAAGTGAACTAAAAAAATATGTAATGGAAATATTATTTTTATTAATAATATAAATATGTAATAAAACTAAAAAATAATATATAAATGCAATCTACAAAAATATATCATTTTCAACAAGCAATGACATAGTATCAACTTTTGCTTCCAAAAAGTAAAGTTATAATTAATTTTTATTAATATAATTTTAATAAAGATATTTATTATTTNGGTACGATTATTCTTACGTATATACTTATCAAAATATTAAATATTTTAGAAACTTTAAAAATAAATTTGAATTATCACACCTTTTACTTTTTTTTCCCAAAACGATAAATAATATTATAAATCAAAAGGCACAAATGTGCGAATACACAGCAGCCAACAGCTGAAAAAGTTGGAGGACAGGTCAGAAGACCGCCTAGAATCCCGGCTAGCAATGCTAGAAAAAAACACTCGCAAATAAACTAACTAACAACACAAACCACTAAAACAACTAAAAAGACCCCAACAGGGTAATACCCGAGTGTCGGATCCCAACAGGATAAGAAATTTGACGCTCGGGCTCACAGGGGCCAACGGCCCAAACCAAAAACACAAGACACTGACAACACTAAAAAGAAAACACTAAACAAGAACACAAATAAACTAAAGTAAACTAAAAGCCCTTCCCCAGCGAACGAGCTAGCCCGAACCAACAGTGCACGATCGACATAAGACAAATCCAGGCTAAAGAATCGGCTACTGAAACTGCAATCAAGCCTATACAGTAGTCGAAATTAAGCCCCGAATCAAATCTCCGCATCGACCCATCTCCAACCGAGCGAACAAGAACCAACCCCCCACCAGTCCCACCCGATCCCGTCTAACACTACTAGCCGAGCTCGGAAGAACCAAATCCCCCGCCTCCTAACACCACTAGCCGACAGGGGAGGGAAGGAGAGGCACGCCGCCATTCCGGCAACCATGGCGAAGGACCCAGCCTAAGCTCCGCCCCACCACGACGCTGCCAAAGACCCACCCCACACGCAAACCCACGCACCGCGCCACCGCAAATCGCCGGCAACTAGAGGCCAAACTCCACCCGAAGCTCCACCGGAGAAGGCGATGCCAATCGAGAGGAATCTTCATTTCGCAGACCAGAGGCGAAACGCGCAGTTGACGAATTCTAGCTGGGGACCTGCCGGTGACCAAATCGCAGGCCAATCTCCGCCAAGGAGCCGCACCACATATCGAGTGCCTGTCTGTAACTGAGGCCCGACCACCCAGCTCTAACCACCTGCAGCAACATCGGAGGAGCGCGAGTCAGGAGTGGTGCGAGCAGTTGGAGATGACCATTGGCCGGAGCTTAGCAGTCACCGGGGAAGGCCGATCGCAAAATGATTGAAAAGTGGTAGATGGGTTTTGGGAATTAGGGTTGAGCTGAGAGAGAAGTTAGTTACCCAATAGTTTAAATTTAGATGTTATATGGATAAAGATCCATATTTGTATGGACTATTTCGAATCCCTAGGAATTAACATATAAAATTACAAAGCGTTAGAAATTGACAATGAAAAACTGTACATTTATCTATAAGAAGATAATCCATAAGAAAATTTTTATAAAATAATAAGAACAAATATAATGACATTTAGGATTTCCTTAAATTAATAAATTATATTTCAAAATGACTTGTTTATTTCGTATTACACAAAAATGAAGGAAAGGAGATTGTAAAATATATCTGATATATTTCTTAATAATAATAATAATAATAATGTAAAACAAAATAACTAGACGTCATTCTCAATTTTATTTTTTAGCATCAAGTCAAAGGCAAATTAAATAGAGAACGCCTAAACACCCGATTATTCCAATAATTTATTTAATTGTTATTATAAGTACTTTGTGTGTAATATGGTTAAAAATAATCTCGAACTATATTTTGCCCCGACTCATGAAATTTTCTGGATCCTCTTTCAAGTGTTTCGAAATTGAAAAGCTATACATGTTGGCCACTTATATAAAAGATTGGTTTAACTCCCATGCTATTTGACTGCAACATCACAAAAATATATAAAGTCTGTTGGTAAATCTAGCAACGAACAAATGTAGTAATTTATAATTATTCAACAATTGCAAAATTGCGACTGGATTTAAGTGGAATAAATTCCTAATTTTACTACATGTTTTGCCGGATACAATTTCACGATTTTCGTATGAAATAGAGCCACCACCATATTTATACATCTTTACCGACACATGCGCCTATATTCTTATAAATATAGGGCTATAAACCTTATGATTAATAAATATCTCATTGTTTTATAAAAAAAGAAACAAAGAAAATAAAGAAAGAAAAAAGCGGAATAGGATACCTTGATTTGTTGGATATTAAAAATCCGTGCTCCAATCACTAAAATCAGTATTCCACTTCACTCTTTCACTGTGTCCACAATAAGAGAGGAGTTGGATACTTATTACTGTATTATTGTACTCTTTATTCACTCTTTTGGATTGTGTTGGGAATTAGGATATCTCCTACCCAAAAACTTGAAAGATGTTCTTTTTAATGCACTACACACAACATTATCACTACCTATATGAAAAAAATGAAAACTTTGTATTTGTTTATTGTAAATAAGCTCAATACCTACTAAAAATTTAACTCAACTTTAAAAGCATCTTACCATAAATGCATAAACCAAGAATGACAAAAGTAAGGAGAAAAGTTGCATATCTCAAAAATGATTTTCATTCTTCTCAATGTGGCTGCTACATCTCTATCACTATTTATATACAAATTCTCACGTGACAAACTATTGCATTGCACCTAGAAACCCTAGACTAGCTACCAGACAAAGTCTCACAGCTCATCATCGTACAAGCTGCTCCTGCATGGCCCTCAGTTGCCAACATGGCACGACCCTTGGAGTTCTCATTTGTTTGCTTGTCCATGTCAGATGTTTTCAGCATTTTGTTGACTGCCTTGGGTGTATGGTTCACAATATGCCCCCTCAATCCTATCAAGGGATGTTCATCAATGTTCAATTGCCTTCTGAGCCTTGAATAGGATTGACCAGTAAGTGGTTTTGTGAAAACATCTGCCCTTTGATCAATGGCAGGGACATGCCTTACTGAAATGACATTTTTCAAGATCTTTTCTCTTATGAAGTGAAAATCTAATTCTATGTGCTTTGTCCTTGCATGTCCAACTGGGTTTTGTGCAAGATGAACTGCTCCAAGGTTGTCTACCCAGAGTATACTTGGACTTTTGTGATCGATTTTCAGTTCCTGCAATAAGGATCTTATCTATAGAATATCACAAGCAGCCATAGCCATGCTCCTGTATTCTGCCTCTGTTGATGATCTGCTGGTTACAGCCTGTTTCTTTGAACTCCAGGAGATGAGGTTTGGTCCCATGTAGATACATAACCCTGATGTTGATCTCCTATCATCAACATCTGATGCCCAATCTGCATCAGCAAAGCCAATGATATTGAAGTTTGCACAAGGAGATATCTTGAGAGTGTAGCTTTTGGTTCCAGCCAAATATCTTAATATTCTTTTCACAGCCTTCCAGTGAGTGTCAAGGGGATTTTGCATATACTGACTGACTTTATTGACACTAAAGTTTATATCAGGCCTTGTGATGGTGAGATACTGAAGTGCCCCCACAATTTGTCTATATAGTGATGGTTTTTGTATGGTGTTTCCATGGAATTTGGATAAAGCTGGAGATGTAATCATAGGAGAGGAGACTCCTTTTGCCCCCTTCATCCCAGCTCTATCCAGAAGGGCATTGATGTAAGAAGTTTGGTCAAGATACATGGAGTTTGATTGGTAAGTGACATTAACACCAAGAAAATAATGAAGTTGTCCCAGGTCCTTCAAGGAAAATATGAGCCGCAGTTGGTTAATGAGTGCAGTAATGAGCTGAGGAGATGTGCCTGTGATGATAACATCATCAACATAGGCCATTACAAACATGCTAGATGTGCCTTCATGCTTCAAGTATAAAGATGAGTCTGCTTTAGATGTAACAAAACCAAGAGAGGTCAACACAGAAGAGAATTTGGTTGACCAGGCCCTAGATGCCTGTTTTAATCCATAAATGGATTTGTTGAGTTTGCAGACAAGTGGAGGAGAATCTTGGACTTCAAAGCCAGGTGGTTGTTGCATATAAATCTCAGTATCAATATTACCATAGAGGAATGCATTGTCAATGTCTACCTGCCTGATATCCCAGCCTTTATTCAAAGCCAAAGAGAGGATAATTCTTATTGTAGAGGTTTAACTACTGAACTGAATGTTTCAGTATAATCCAAGCCAGCTAATTGTGTGAAGCCTTTGGCTACAAGTCGAGCTTTATACCTGGACAGAGAACCATCAGGATTTTTCTTGAGTTTGTAAACCCATTTACAACCAACCATAGTTCTACCAGGTGGTAATGGAGTGAGCTGCCATGTATTGTTCTTGAGAAGAGCTTTGTACTCTGACTCCATTGCTAGTTTCCAATGAGGATTAGAAAGAGCCTCAAGTGTAGAAGTTGGTTCAGAAATTGAAGCAGCTTGATAAGTCTTTGGTTTGAACACACCAGCCTTGGACCTGGTAGTCATTCCATGAGTGTTTGTGGGACCTGCAATATTCTCATCTATAGCAACAGGTGTATCATGGCTAATGTGGTGTGTGGTGTCAGTAGTGACAGATTGATCAATAGGTAAATCAATGAAAAGGTGCCTTGCTGAAAAATGAGATGGAGCAGATGAAGAAGAAGAAGAAGAACCTGGGGTAGTTTGATGAGGAGAGTGGAAAGAAGGACTGAATGTTTGGTTGATGGGAGATTGTGGAGTGTGATGATGTGGTGGTTCTGAAGTGGAAGGAACAGGAAGGTTTAGTGGCAATGAATTATTGATAGGTGAAGTTGGATATTGATGTTGGTCAACAGTGGGTTGGGGTGGTGGGTTTTTGAAAGGAAAATTTGTCTCATCAAAGAGAACATGCCTAGTAAGAATAATTTTCTTGTTTGGCAAAAGGATTTTATATCCTTTATAGCCTGGGCTGTATCCAAGGAAAATAGAAGGAGAGCTTCTTGGTTCAAGCTTATGAGCATTGTAAGGTTTGAGCAGGGGGAAGCATAAGCAGCCAAAAGATTTCAGGTAAAAGTAGTTAGGTTTGGAATTTGTTAAGGCTTCCATAGGACTAATGAGGTTTAATGGTTTTTGAGGTGTTCTGTTAAGAAGAAATACAACAGATTAAAAAGCCTCATCCCAATAATATAAAGGTAAATTAGATTGGGTAATAAGGGCTAAACCTGTCTGGACAATGGATCTATGCTTTCTTTCAGCTAGTCCATTTTGTTCTGGAGTGTATGGACAAGAACATCTGTGGTTAATCCCAGAGAAAACCAACAAACTTTTGAGGGCCAAAAATTCTCCCCCACCATCAGTTTGAAGAGCCTTAATAGTGGTTTTAAACTGATTTTCAACAAGGGCTTTAAAATGAAGAAAGGCTTCTTTTGTATCTGATTTCTGTTTTAAAAGGTATAGCCAAGTGAACCGAGTTGCATCATCTATGAAACTGACATAATATCTGTACCCTTTGTGAGAAGTGACAGGTGATGGTCCCCAAAGATCTGAATGGACAAGATCAAAGGGCTTATAGTTGTGAGATTCTGAAGAAGGAAATAGGAGTTTATGAAATTTTGACTGCATACAAATAGAACACAATGAACTTCTTTTACTATCAAGAAACTGAATATTACAATGTTGGAGAGCTATAAATGGTTAACTACACATATAAAACACGATAAGCATGAAACCAATAAGCCAACTCTCATACTTCTTTTTCTTCTTCTTTTTTTCTCTTTTCTTTTTTTGGTTGTTCCAAATGAGAGCCGTTAGAACGATTATTACCTAGGTTTATCCTTGGGGTTTATCCCCGAGTCTCCTAGGCCGGTTTCCCATACTCATTGACCCAATTCATCAAAGGAGACTAACCAAGTCAAATGGAGTATAATCCTTTCAACTCTCACGAACTCATTCTCGTCAGCTTCTTTTTCCAAACGAGGTTTTCGGACGATGATTATCTATGTTTAACCTCGAGGGGTTTCCTCGAGTTTCCTAGACCGGTTTCCCGACTTATTATCCCATTCCACGAAGTGGCTCGGGATAATAGGAGCCTAATCCGTACTTCCTCGCGAACTCATATCTTATTCATTTTTCTTATATATATTTATTTTTTTTCGAAGGGAGTGGCACACAAGCATACATCACGAATACAAGATCATGAACATCACAAATCAGTCAAAACGTACCATAAGTGTATAGCATAACATGTTCGCAATAATCGAACATAAGGCAAGTATGTCTCAAGATCACCAATCGAGAACAAACAAGGAACAAAACAATTCCGCGAATTCACATGCGGGTTCCCATGTCAACAAATTATCATTCAATTTTAAGACATCGTCCAATTCATCAAGTACATAACGCATGAACGTTAATAATGGAACCAATCAACAATCTCGACTCACCACTTAGTCATCTCGACTCTTGAACTAACATCGAGCTTCATGTGTGAGAGATGACTCAAACACACAAAAACTAAACAAAAAACGGTCCAAAACAGAAATAAAGCACCGAAAATGAAAGAAATAACGCCAAAACATGCATTATCACGAAAATCCCTCCCCCATACTTAAACAAAACAATGTCCTTATAGTTTGACCAAAAAAACATAGAAGGAAGCACATAATCACACAAGCTCATGCGATAAACAAAAGGGAACAAAATAAACGAGCATACAAAAAGAAAGAAAACACAAAGACACACAAGAAACAACTAAGAGAAAAGGAAAATAAGAAAAGAAAATGCGTACTCTACATGGTGGTGCACCACCGTGTGCCCAATGGTGTTCGTTCGGTGCGAATAGAGCAAGTGATCCATCCTCTAGCTAAAAGTTAATCCATCCGAACGGTTGTACATTGAACACATGAAACAATAGGGCCATATGTATGTGTCTCGGAGTTATGATATCCGTGAATCTACAAATTCGACGAAGACACACGTATGCGTGAGAGCTAAAAAATCGGGCCTCAAGGCCCTCAAGGATACTCGCCATAATTACACGGCCAACTCCTCTTTGAGCTCATCACCACGAATCAATTACGGGACACATTCGTCTAGCGAAAAAAACAACCTCGCCTCGGCCTGTCTTTCTGCTTTCAGTTGCAATTTTGTTTTCTTGTTTATAGTTCAAATTGCACAAATTGAAAACATCATATTCAGTCAATAGGTTTTCCGTTGTAATCGAACCATATATTGTAACACTAAGTTATGCCCAATTTGTATGTGCATTATCGGTATGATAGTTAGCTGTGGGCAAAATTTCATTTTTCTTCCTACAACTTGGCCACAGTCCAAAAAACCACCCCGATATTGACTACTTTCAATTTAGGTCCTATCACTTGTTGATTTCATCATTTTTGGTCTTTTTTTATCCGAACCTGGGATAAAAATTTGACGTGGCATCACGTGGCATTTTTTTATCCGATATGGCGCCTCATGTTAATATAATACAAAAATTGAGCCGTCATGTGGAAAAGGAAATTGCCACATCAGGTGTAACTCTCTTTAAATTCGATTTGCCCCAAAATCAAATCGTGTAACCCTAATTAGAGAAGCTCGACCGAGAGAGAGAGAGAGAGAGAGAGAGAGAGAGAGAGAGAGAGAGAGAGAGAGAACACCGATGTCTTCTGCTTCTTCCTTCTCGTCACCTTCCAATATTTTTTGTGATTGTGGTAAGAGAGCTCAACTACGCACATCACGGACTTCAACAAATCCTGGTAAGAAATTTCACTGTTGCAAGAATTGGAAGGATGGGGGTTATACGTTCTTTAGACGGGAGGATGATCCAGATAGCTCGAACAATCATATTCTGGCCAATGAAATGATTGAGGCCAGGAACAAGATGTTATTGCTTGAAGTCGAGAACAAAAAAATCAAGGAGAGTGTTGAACTCCAACTTCAGCAAGTGCAGGACATCTATGTTGAAGAATTTTCTAAAATTCGTCAAAAAAATCTAGAAGCTCGTTGTGTTTGTTGCTGCAACATGGTTTCTCTTTATTATTTTGATTGTTGTCATGTGGTGAAAGTTGTATGTTTTCTATTGTTGTTATGTGTTGCAACAGTGTTCCATGTTTGATGAACACTTTGTGTTGTGAACACTTTGTGTTATTTGATGAATGAATAAACACTATGTGTGTCAAACTTTTGTACTTATGTTGTAATGGAGTTGTTGGTCTTGTTAATCTTGTTGGTTTTGTTTATCTTATTTTTGTTTATCTTAAACAGAACAATTTAAGTTCATCTCCATAACAAGAACATAATATACAATAAGAGGTGTACTTGTCCATAAGCAGAACCTATAAAATCAAACCATAACCTGAAATCATAACCAGAACTTGGAACAAAAGTAACCAGCACATTGAGTTCATCTCCATAACCATAAAATCAAACCATAAGCAAAACCTAACCATAACATCAAGCCATAACCAGAACCTATTGTCATTTCCATAACTTCTCATACAATTCCATAACAAACTAACACAATTACAAACCAAAAGAACTTGTTCATAACCTGAACCAACTAAACCATCCACACAAAAACCAACCATTCAGTCACAATAACAAAAACACCCAAATCTAGTTAATATCCAAAAACCAACCATCAACCAACAACACCCAAATTCATTTTATATCCAAACACAAACAAACAAAAACCAAATCAATTATTTGGTTACATTCTTTCCCTTCTTTTTAGGATTAACAGATGGAACAAGACTACTAATAGAGGTGTACTTTTGGCCATATTCATTGAATATCTACTTCAATCTTGAATCTCTCTCAGTTAGGCAGCTCTCTTGGCTTGGTATGAAATGACCACTAACAAATGGTATTGGTCCTCTGATGACCACTCCTTTAGTGGGATGTCCCATCTGCATTTGTTGGTAAGGAGTTGGGGCGGCTTTGAACCATTGTGTTGCAGGAGCAGGGGCAGGTGGAGCAGGGGCAGGTGGAGCAGGAGCAGGTGGAGCAACAGGTGGAGCAGGGGCATAAGGAGTAGCAGATTTATACCAGTTTGTTGTAGCAGGAAAAGCAGGGGCAGGGGCAGGTGGAGCAGTCTGTATCAATCCTCTTTGCTTATCTGAAATGATGGTCCATTCATGCTGATTGACAATCTCCAAATCATTTTTCAAAAGAATAAAAAACCACTCCCAATTGTCAAAATTTTCAACACTAACAAAAACATAAGCCAATGGAAAAAGTGCATTATTGGGGTCAACCCCAACAGCAGTAAGCAAAATCCCTTTATTGAGACCTTTCAGATGGCAACCATCCACATCAAACACTTTCCTATAACCTGCCTTAAATCACAACTTCAATGCATTCAAGCAAATATATAATCTATTAACACAATCTTCCCACTTTCAGAAACTGTATCCAAAACAACTGTACTACCAGAATTTGTTCTTCTAACCTCCTCACAATAATCCCACAACAATGCATACTGCTCTTTACGTTCACCTTTTTTATCAGCAATGGCATGCATTTTGGTTCTGTATGCTTGTTGTTTAGAAATGTGAACCCTAAGCTCTCTTGCTGCTTAATTTCTAAATCCCTTAACAGCCCTCTGAGGATCATCTTGAAAAACAACAGCATATTTCCCAGCCAACCAAGTGGATTTCAAATTTTTTACCTTTCCAGTCACTGCACAAGTGTGTCTAGGGTTATGCTTGCTAACCTGAAAGGTCTGCTTATTTTTCACCCTAACTGCACTAATCTTCCATGAACAGTTACTATCACCACACTTAGCTCTAAGGTACTGCTTCACATTTTTGCTAATTACCACAGTTCTTTTTGCCTTAATGGCACTTGAATGTATAGCTGTCCTAAGCTCAAATTTTGTGGCAAACATCATACCTATCTTGAAGTTTGGTTCATACAAGTCATTAGGATTAAACACAGGATACTTATAACTCAATTTGTCCTCATCAAAGCTATCTTAACTATTTAACTCCTCTTGGTATACCACATCTTCATCCCCTTCACTTTCATTTTGATTTTCAGTTTCATTCACATTTTCAGGTTCATTTTCACTCTCACCAACATCATTATCAACATTCTCATCAAACAATTTATCATCTACTTTTTCATCCCTCATATCATACTCCCAATCATAAAGTTCATCACTGGATTCATCACTTTCAAGACACTCTCCCTTACTACCCTGACCCTCATCTTCATCATAGAAGTCTCCTTTACTACCCTCACCCAAGCACTCAGTACCATCTCCCTCATTACCCTCACCCAAGCTCACCACATCATCTCCCTCATCCCCCTCACCCAAACTCACAGCATCATCTCCCTTAACTCCGTCACCCAAGCTCACAGCACCACCATCTCCCTTAACTCCCTCACCCAAGCTCACAGCACCACCATCCCCCTTAACTCCCTCACCCAAGCTCACAGCACCACCATCTCCCTTACCTCCTTCACTCATGTCATCCTCAACCTCACCTTTATCACCGACTTCCTGTTCTTTTTGCATTTCTCTCATCTCATCAACATACAAGTTTACTTCTCTAAACTTTCTATTATCTTCCCATATTTTTTCTAAATCACGCTGAGAGCTTACTAACACAAACATATGTCCCTTATTTTGATACAGTCTGAAAGGTTTCTTTATACCTTTTCCTTCAGCAAGCTTTCTGAAATCATCAAGACATACCTTTGTATGGTCAACAAAAATAATAAATAATTGAAGAACCTCTTAGATATGCTGCATAGTTGTGACTTTGGTCAAATTCACCTCCATAATGTAGACCAATTGTGAACAACTCACTTTCGGTTCCTACAAACCGAAAAGAAATTTTTTTGATTAGCAACATAAATGTAAACCTTAATTTCAGAAATACAATAAACAAAGTCTAAAAAAACCCTAATTATAGAAATTGTAAACCTAATTTCAAAAGTTATAAACCATAATTTTTAAAAACTCAAATTTCAACAATTATACTAACCATATCTAGGAGGGGGAAGGTAATCAAGCTATTTTCGCCGCAATTTCATCTCGCAGTTTGGGACTTTAACTCCTAGAGCAACTTTCTCGATCAAACCGAGATTGTCTACATCAAACTGAGATGTTTTCTCCATCGCCAATTTTGATTGCTGCTTCACTGGTTGAGACTGAGAGGTTTCCATCGCCGATTTCGATTTCTCCTTAAGCTTATCATTAAATCTTATCATTTTTTCCTCACCATCTTCAAGCAATTTCAATTTTGTGGAATTTCGGGAGTTGAGATTAGAAGATTTTCTTGAGCGGAAGTTGAGAAATTGCGGGTCGATTCTGAGAAATTGAGAGTAGAGAGTAGAAGACGTTTTAGGGTTTTGAGAAATTGGGATCGATTATGTCGATTAAGTTGCACATTTGGGAGGGTAAATCTGATTCATTTCGCGCCTTCTCGTATCCTGCCACGTAAAACCACAATCATGCCACATCGGATAAAAAAATGTCACGTGACGCCACGTCAAATTTTTATCCTTGGTTCGGATAAAAAAGGACCAGAAATGATGAAATCGACAAGTTATAGGACCTAAATTGAAAGTGGTCAATATCGGGGTGGTTTTTTGAACTGTGGCCAAGTTATAGGACCAAAAATAAAATTTTGACGTTAGCTGTGTAATACAAACACATACAACACACACAAATACAACCCCACCATTAACCCTGGAAATAGAAATACAGGTATATATAAGACCCTTGTATACCTTTCCCTTTCGCCTATCTTATATGGCTGGGGTTATTTTTTTAATTTCTATATATTCTTCATGTCCTTGATTTCATTTAGTTTATTCTTATCTTCACCTTTGCTTCACCTTAAATTTTCCTAAGTAAAATTGAAATATTATAAGGGCTGATCACCGGCGATTCGACTAAAAATGTCAGTAGAGATGTCATCCGAACGCGTTTGCTACGTTCAGTGCAATTTCTGCAACACCATTTTAGCGGTATAACTAGTTTATTTTGTATTATTTCATTTCTACAGATTAAATTTACATTTGCATACATAATTGCATCCTAAAAAATCAAAATTTTGTTAATTTTTTAGGGTTTCAATGAACTGCTACTGCTAGCATCAAGCTTTTTTCATTTGCCCGGGAGCTAGATTTTCTTTATTAATTAAAATGCTTTTTTGTTTTGCTTCTTGAAAATATTAGTTAATCCGAAACATAATTAATATACTTTTAGTTTATATTATATGTTCAGATAAAAAATTTCTTCTCCAAAAATTTAAATTTGACACATGTTTTGCATGATTTACAAAAAGAAATAACTGGTGCCATCATTAAGTTATCTAGAACTCTTCAAGTTTAGTTTGAAACCATCAATTAATATGAAAAGTTCACGATTTTATTCTACTTATAATAAATGAGAGCCCTAATTAATCAGTGCTCCGTAAATTAATATAGAAAAAAAGAAAAGGAAAAAAGTAAGTCATTTTTTTTTTTTTGTTAATAACTATAGCTGTAAATAAATTATATATACTGGCCACGGTGAATGTAAATATACAAGAATAGGGCGGCCATGTGATTTCTAGTTAGGGTTTTCTAATCTTTCTTCTTCACAAATAAAGATAGATAGATCTACGCACCAATTAAGTTTTCTATGTCATCTGCTTTATTGCTTCCAATTTTGACACAATTTAATTTAATTTACTCAATTTTAGTTTCTTACTTATAAGTTATATCTATTTGTCTACTTCAATTTTAAAGGCCGCAAACACTTTCTGTCTGTGCTAAAAATGGTTCTTCTGCGCACATCATTCATTTAATTTCCGACCTATTCTTACTTTGTGGAAGGTTTTTATGTTTCTTTACAATTTTTTTTCTTCCTTATGTCAGATCTTAGTTAGATCATGAACGGTCAATTGTTTAAAAAAAAACAAAAAACAAAAACAAAAACAATAATAATAATAATAATAACAATTAGATATTTCAAAATAGTACAAAATATCTTTTTCTTTATCTTTGTTTATCATATAAGGCGTTTGACACGATCGAGGGTGATCTTTTGGCTGCGAAATTCCAAATATACATACATATACACACACAATATAATATGATTATATATGTATATTTACACACAATACAAGAAAATAAAAGTGAGTACGGTGTCTTTGATGATTTCTGTTCAGACACGTCTTTATCCTCTCCTTCTCTCTCTCTCTCTCTCTCACGCACACAACACACAGTAAAGTGAGAGGAACTTTGTTTTTAGCACAACAAGAAAAAGGGTAATTAAAAAGCCTGATTTTGAAGTTTTTTGGTGTTGAATGATAATTAATTTTGATTAATTAAAGCCTGATTTTCAGGAATTGGCCTGGTTGAATTTGTACATTCTAAGACCTTTCTTTCACATTAATGTGATTGGAACGAAAAAGGACAAATGAAAAAAGGACTAGGTTTTGGTGTCTAGGGTTTTCAGCTAAGAAAATTAGAAAGAAAGTGACAAGTCTATTAATTTATAATTTTTTATTGTATAAATGTTTATAATAAATGTGGTAATTAATTTGGTGATGATCAGGTTGGTGTACCATGCGGTGTGTTTAGCATGGCGACGGTTAGATGTGGGCATTGTGCAAATTTACTGTCAGTAAATATGGGAGCTTTGATTCACCAATCTCTTAATAATCCCCAAGCTTTCCAGGTACTGTAATATATATTTATGTTTTTATATTACTAAGCATATCTATGTGTGATTCATTTTTTTTATTTTTTGAATCTCTAATTGTTTGCTAAATTATTTCAAAAGGTTTGCCAATTTTAATTGACCAATTTGCAGAAATTATGTTCTGATTTCTCCATCATCATTCACTAAGTTGTTTAAATTCATTAAATTTTGTCCATTTCATTCCTAAGTAATATCAATTTATCTTTTCTATGTTTATGTTCTGTAATTTCAAGTTTCTTGGTTTAGTAAGGGAAATGAATACAGATATACGGTTTTGCTATGGAGCCAACTGTTGGCTCCATAACAAAACCGTACAAATATATTTTATGTTTGAATTGTTATAAAGTGTTAAAATTATTTGTTATCGAAAACAACATACCAATAAATTCAACAATTAAAATTGTAAAGTTACTAATAAAATAGCTGCTACAATAAGTTTAAAATGGTTTTAATTAGTAATGCTTATGTTCATAGAGTTTTATTTATGTTAATGTTCATATTTGTGCACACCTATGTTGCAATATATTGTTAACAATAATCTACCTAAGCTACAACTTCCCCTCATTATTGGGGATGCAATCTTGATTTATCTTTTGAAGCTTTATATTTACAACATGAAATTAAATTGTTTATTGTCTATGCAGACTGAGAAATGTAATATTGATGCGTGAATGTGTAGTAATTATGATATTCAAACATCGCTTAATTTATATTATTTTGATTGTCGTTGTGACACAATAATTTAATGGTTAGACGGTCATATATTTTCAACCGATATCCATGCTTTCAAATAAAAATATTATAATCTGAAAAACAACATACATAAAAACTTTGGTATTTCAATGTCACATAAGTGTATATATTTTTGTGACCCGTTTAACAGTTAGTCAGTCTCACATAAAATATTTGTGACGGTGTATATATATTATATATATCATACTAGGACTCGATTAATCAATTTTCGTACTAATTAATTAATTTTGTAACATGTGATTGCATGAATGAATGAAGACTAACCACGCTGCTAAAGATAGCCATGGCTCATCTTCAAAGTGCATTAGGTTTGCTGAAAATGAACAGCCCAGGACGCCCCCAATACGCCGTAACTTTTTTCTTTTTCCCTCCTTATTTAATTTAGATTTTATGCACCACTCCTTATTTTCTTACATTTTTGTTACTAACTATATACATGTGTATTTATAATAAGGAAAAAAAAAATCAAGGTTTTTAATTAGGTTTCCNGGATTATATATGAAAATGTGCTGAAAAAGGAGCTTCTTTGCATGACCTATTGTGTGATTGCGACATTACATTATTTGATATACCTATTTTATGTAGCACCTACATATGTACGTTAATAAATTATGCTATCCCTCTTTATTCGTAAATTATTCACTTTACGCCCAATACATTTATCTTCAAAAAGTATATGTATCAATAAATTTATAATTTAATTTCAGAATCATACCGAAATATTATTTTGGATATATAAGCATATAAAGTATACACCTTCATAAGTACTCTTATTTTATTCTTTCTGTTATATGACTCCAACATTATATTCGTAGTATGCCAAATTTCTATATTGTTAGAGACATTTGAGTTTCTTTAAAAAATTGTTTCATTTTCTTCGCCAAAACTAATTTCTATATTAAGTAATCAAGCTTGATTATTAAAACAAATATATTTTCCTAACATTTATACTAAACAATTGTGATTAACTACAGCTCCAGAGAAACGACAGCGTGTTCCATCAGCATACAATCGTTTCATAAAGTAAGTACACAATTCCTTAATTTCGCGTTGGATCGTATAAAAGTACATAATTTCTCGTAATTGTGTACACAATTAATTAATCTAAACATGATTCGTGTTTATACTATAGAATAACAATTATTGTATATATATATATTTCCCTTTCTGCAACATTGACAGAGAGGAAATTCAGAGGATAAAGTCTAGCAATCCACAAATTAGTCACCGTGAAGCCTTTAGCGCTGCTGCAAAAAATGTAAGTATAATTCCACTATTATGTGTGCTATATATGTAGATAAGTTTTGACATTATTAAATATAAGATATATAAAACACTATAAGATTTGAGAATGTGCACTGTACCATTAATAAGGGGTGATTGGATATGAATTCAACTAGTAAAAAATTAATTTTTTTGAATTATAATAAAATTTGAAAAAAATTAGTATGTTTAGTTGTTAGTGGATAGATTAAAATAATTAGAGTTGATTTGAAAAAAAGGAGTGTGGTTAGTTGTTAGTGGATATATTAAAATAGTATTTAGATTAAAATAATTAAAGTTGATTTGATGTAAAAGTAGGAGAAAATGATTAGAAGTGATGGTTAGTTGAAATTATGTGAGTGGGTAAATATTGAATTAAAGTTGATGTGATGTGTAATAATGATTAGTTTATATTTTTTTAATTATATTGTAATATTGAAGATAGTAGAGTTGAGTTAAATCTGAGTTTTGAGTGGGATATTTACTGCACAAATTATATACAATCACGCGCCTCAAAGGGAGAATTTCATTTCTTGCAGTTAGACCACAATTTGTATTTTGTTATTTGATTAGGAAAATACATCACTTTATACTTTAGTATTTTAGAGTAAAATTAGGAGAAATTGCATAGAGAATTTCCTGATTATATATATTATAAGAAATTGGGTTAATAATAATAATAATAATAATAATAATAATAATAATAATAATAATAATAATAATAATAATAATAATAATAATGTATTGTGTTGATTATGCAGTGGGCACATTTTCCTCATATTCATTTTGGACTCAAGGTTGATGCCAACAAACAAGCTAAGCCATAGTGCAGATGGTGGAGGAGAAGGGACTCACAAGTCTCTTGGATTCTACTGAGCTTCTTTTATTATATATTGTTATTAATAATCTATTGGAATTTATAATTAAGATCCCTTATATATATTTTAGATATGAAAAAAGGAAAAAGAGGGAGTCAAATGCCTCGTATCTATCTTGAACTCCTGGGGTCAAAAAAGGGTGCAGTTTGATTGAAATAAGTTATTTTGAATGTTTGTTATCCTTGTAATTAATTACTGTGATTGTCAGGGGCTTGAATTCTTGAATGCGTTTCTTAATTTCTTAGAAAAGTGTGAATCACATTTATTGATAAACAATATATGGTCTTGAACAATTTGGTAGGTCCAACAGACTGTCGTCTTTTGTGATTAAAAAAATTAAATAAATTTTATACTTTATTCTATGTTGTACACATATTCCGATTTAATTGTTTGTTCGGTCAGTCTAAAAAATAACCTAATGAAATCTTTTACGCGAGCAAATGTGAATTNACTTTGAAAAAGAGAGAGGGAAAGAAGTTTTTATTTTAAATTCTAAATGTATTTTAAGAAATTATAATATTATTTATAGTTTATGGAAGTCCGGTATTTACAACTTACTCCTTCTATATTATAATTATTTTTCTAATTCGGATTATATAATGAATTTGATAGGTAAATGTATTTAATTGATGAATAATTATACAACTTTTTGGTTAATATTGATAGATGATTTCAAGTATAAAGGTAAATAATTATTTTATATATGCAATATAAATATCAAATCTAAACTCATCAAATTAATATAATATATATATATATATATATATAAATCTGATAATAAATACAAATGTTATTAATCGTTAAAATATATCTATAGTGTAAGTGAGAAATTTGTTTAAACATGGATAAAAGTCCATATCTATACCATCTCAGAACTACCAGAGATTGAGATATAGAATTACAAAACATTAAAAATCAACATAAAAAAATTATAGAGTACCAAAAGTTGATACATATGTTTGAAAAAACTTGCATTTATGTAAATGCGTGAGATATCCTTGACATATAGAGTTCTGAAACAAAAATAAGTAGCATAAAATAAAGTAAAATAATAGAGTTTTAGCTTGTCTCGCATAAAGTACAAGCACAGTTTTACTGTGAATCCAACAGTTGGCTCCATAGTGGAATCAACATTCTATATACAAGAAGTAAACTATATCATATTAATAAAATTATTAGTATTATTTTAGTAATCTGAAAAATATTGTATGATTTACTTGTTGTATATAGAAGGTTGGTTCCACTATGGAGCCAACTGTTGGCTTCATAGCAAAACTGAGTACAAGCATAAACTACCAGTTTAGTCAAACTCTAGCGAAAAATCCTTCAAATGTATGATCTATTTCCTTTCCTTTTGTTATGGAATAATTAATTTTTTTTTTTTTTGTCAACCTCTCTAAAATGAATCATAATATACATTATCTTCTTACCTTTTCATTTCATTAATTGCATTAAATGAGTAATATATCTATAAAGTCATAACATCGTTATAATGCTTGGTGTTGATAAAGGAGCTAGCTTAATTGGTCGACAGCCCATAGTTCAACAAAGTATATAAGGACCACAAAACCATATATAATCCCTGCACCCTGCCATCATCAACTTTTAATTTGCCCTACCTTCAAGGATTGCATGTCTCAAATATAAAAAAAAATATTCGATTTACAAATTTATATGTATATACATGTATGTACATAATGTGCATGTGTATAACTATTATAATATACTAAAAAACATGTCCTTTTTCCTTCTCTTTTGAATTCACTTGTTTGGTTGATTGGGGATGATGGATACAGTTCAGGAGATCATGACTCATGAGTCCCATTCAGAGGTCATGTATATATATATAAAAAAAATCTCACCTAATATGATGGCTCCCTTCATAATACAAGGTTTTATAACATCAAAAACTACATACTTGTTTATAATTTAAGTATTCAATTCATCAATATTGTAACTTTCAACATTCTTTTTCATCAATTGATCAATATTAAACTCAGGGAAATCTACATTAACATCAAAAACTACATACTTGGTATTCGTGCAGAATATATTAATGTAGATTTCCCTGAGTTTAAGGGCCAATATTTTAGTGCTTCATAACTATATGTATTGATCTTCAGTATGTTGCAATCATATATGGCAAACTATGGTATTTCGGAGTAGACCGAGTTAATTTGGAATTTTATTCAAAAATATGAGGACATTAAATTAATTATATAACAACTTTTAATTTTAAAAGATAAACATAATTTTAAATTTTAATAAATTTTTTTAATTATTGTGAATATAAAAAATATCGAATTAATATTGTTTCCGGAATCATTGATTCGACATTCATGTTACATATATNNNTTATATTTGTTTATAAATAAAATTTAAACTATCTAATCAATATTAATTGAAAAAATAGTAAAGTTCGTATTTAGTAATTAAATAAATCTAGGTATCAAACATATTATATCATATGAATTAGAATTTGCATATGATGAGTTTCGTTTTAGATGAAAATAAAAAAGTAACTTCAAAAAATATATGAAAATTCATATGAAAAATTTCCGTATAATACAAAATATTTTCACTAATGCTAATTTTTATAGAATTGTTAAGAGAAAATGAAAGGCTTAGGGCGTGATTGTATATGATTTGTACAATAAATATCTCACTCAAAACTCAAATTTAACTCAACTTTAACTCAACTCCACTATCTGTAATATTATCAATATAATTAAAGAATATCAACCAATCATTCTTATACATCACATCAACTTTAATTCACTATTCATCCACTCACATAATTTTAACTAATTATCACTTCCAATCATTTTCTCCTACTTTTACATCAAATCAACTTTAATTATTTTAATTTAAATATTTAATATATCCACTAACAACTAACCATACTACTTTTTTTCAAATTTAATTATAATTAAAAAAATTAATTTTTTACTAGTTGAATTCATATCCAATCAACTCCTTATGTAATTTCAGTATAAATATTACCTGGAAAAAATGACATAGAATCTGAAACGTCAAATCAGATAGTTGGGAGTTTGGAATTTAGCGATTATGATGTGAATGGTTAAAGGCCGGTTGGTGGGTTTAGCTTTTCAGCTGTCATGTCACTCAAACTATGTCCTCGCCTGCTGCAACCTCTCCATTGGCCACCTGCACCTGCATTTCATATCTATCAATGTGTGCACACACAAACATTAATAATGATTAAATATGGGCGTTACTATTTACACTCTTATTACTAGTCACCATCCCTTTGAACTATTTTGTCCTTTTTATTTTTTCCAAACATCTCAGAGCAAAGTCTACGGCGAAATGTCTTTAAATTCAGAAGTACGAAAATTTCACCGTTCGGCTGGCGAAACCGGACGGCTTTTAGGCCGTCCGACCGGCGAAACCGGACAGTTTTTAGATCGTCCGACTGGGCGGTTCGGACGGCATAAAAGCCGTCCGGTTTAGCCGGTAGGACGGTCTAAAAAACGTCCGAAATATATTCGTGTTAGGAGTTAGAAATTATTATGTTACATGTTAGACTTGATTATGTTATAAATTGGACTTTAGATATTATCGTTTTAGGAGTTACAAATTACTATGTTACATGTTTAGACTTGATTATGTTATAAAATGGACGTTAGATACTATCGTGTTAGGAGTTACAAATTATTATATTACATGTTAGATTTGATTATGCTATAAATTGGACGTTAGATATTATCGTGTTATGAGTTACAAATTATTATGTTACATGTTATTTTATAAATTGGACGTTAGATACTATCGTGTTAGGAGTTACAAATTATTATGTTACATGTTAGACTTGATTATGTTATAAATTGGACGTTAGATATTATCGTGGTAGGAGTTACAAATTATTGTGTTACATTTTAAACTTCATTATGCTATAAATTGGACATTAAATAATATCATGTTATGAGTTACAAATTATTATGAGAATATTAGAAACCCTATCCGGCTATCCCTGCTCTACGCCGTTCCCCTTTCCCCTCATCTCAAACCTCAGCGTTCTCCTTCAAATTTGTGCCGGTACGCCTTCCTCAGCGACGATTGAGTATGAGATGGTGGTCGGCCCTCGATTGCTTGGCCCTTCCCCGATAAATCGCGCCGTCTATGGCCGTCGCTCTCAGGTTTGCTTCTGGCTTCGGAAGGTCTTCGGCTCCAGCGACGTTTCGTGCTCAATCCGGTGGCTACCTGGGTTGTGGAGGCAGTGGTTGGGGTGTATTTCGTTTGGGTAGGTGGTTCCTCGGTTGTTCGGCAGCGTTGTTGTCGAATGACCAGAGCTCCGCCGCGTTTCTTGGCCTTTCCCCCCTTGTACTCTGGCGTTGGGTCAGGGAGGACCATTGCTTCATCTTCCGGCCAGTGGTGTTGGACGAGAGGGCGCAGTGGTGGGCGGAAGATCTTGGCGGTTCCAGGTGGTTCAGAAGTCGAGGCTGGTACCACGACATCAGGTTGCTCTCTCCCCTGGTCTCATGTTCTGTGGCTCGGGGGGGGGCTTGCCGGTGACTGACAGACTCGCTAGTGGTGTTAGAGGGTTCGGTTCAGTGGCAGTTCTCTGGCAGTTAGGTGTGGTGGTTGTGGTTTGAGTTTGCTTTTAGGTGTTGTTCCGGGGCTTGGAATTAGACTTCGTTAGGCCACCAAGTTGGTGTTGGGCAGTTTCGGGTCGATTCCTTTTGGCTGTGGGACTCACTCTGGGTCGACTTGATATCCACTGGCTTAGCTTGGTTACGCTGCTTAGGAAGGGCTTGTTTCGATTTACTTAGTGTTTTTTGTTTGTTTTATGTGGCTTTTCATTCGTTATTATCATGTGTGATTGTATCGTTTAGGGCATGTATTTTCGGTTTGGGTCGTTGGCCCCTGTGAGCCCGAGTGTCAATTTATTATCCTGTTGGGATCCGACATTCGGGTATTATCCCGGTGGGATCTTTTTCTAGTTTTGTGTCGTGTAGTTGGTTTGTGTGTTGTTATTCTTGTTAGAGTAGGGTACCCGGCGTTCCAATCTAATTGGATGTATTCTACTTGTAAATACAGTCTATTGGAATTATATTATGAATAAGGCATTTCTTTATCTTAAGAGAAAGCATTTATCTTATAATTGCACTTAAGATAAAATCCCTAGATCACTTATGGTTATAAGGTATGGTTGCGCATAGAGATGGTGATCATGGAACATACCTTGAAAGCCGTGATCTTAAATACAGTTCCAAGTCGATGGATGTTTCGAGATGGGATATCGAATAATCCATAAAAGACTTGCACATAGTTTGTATGCTTGTTGGACAAGAATGTTGCATTCCATCAACATTAGCGTAAGACGTAAGTACATTTATGTGGGTGCTTGTTAGAGAACAAGTTCACTGAACATGACCGTATGAAAATTCTTAATGAAGAATTTATTCAGTCGAATAAGAATTTTCATGTTACAATAGTACATGACTAATCCTAAGACTTGAGGCACAATGGTAACTTTGTGCATATTACATTCTACTTTGATTTATCCTTTTGGTAGCTAGCACTATCGTTTAAAGGGATAAGTTGGGTATTATGTTAATATGTATGGAAGTTTGTTAGTGGCCAATAAAGGATTCGACACTTATGAAGATAAGTGAATTTCCTATGTGTTTCATAGTTATTAATCCAAAGTCCTTGGCCAAGGCAGAGATGAATAGTGATTCATAACCGGGTTAATAAACATGAAATAGAATCATAGTTATTAAGTCAATTTGGGTTTCGACAAAATCATACCCAAGACTTAATCGGGAAATTAGATGTCGAAAGGATTTTACATGTATGGAGTTGTAATCGGAATAGGTTTACTCGCTATTCACTTAATACTAGATTCATGCTACTTGCTAGGTGTTACCATGATATGTGGGTTCATAAATTAAAGGGTTAATTCATGAATAAGAGTTAATAAGATTTAACTCAAATTACAAAGTGTTGTAAACCCACTACTAGTATTAAGGTGAACCTAAAAGGTCACACTAATTATGAACAAAGGTAAAGATTGTATTTCTAATGGTTAGAATTAATTGATAAATATCTAATTTGATTAGATATCAATTAAAGGAATATATTAATCAATAAGATTGATTAATTACATTTTGGATATTACTTTAGTAATTAAGGTAATTACTAAATTAATAAAGTTGAATTTTAAAATAGGATTTTAAATTTCAAAAATCCAAAATAATAATAATATGATTATTATAATATTGGGAAAATGATATAATAATAAAGTCTTGAGAAAGATTCTCAAGATTTATTATCCAATTATTATTTATATCTTTAAATATGATTTAAGGATTAAAATAATAAATATGATTATAATAAAATGGTTGTTGATGGTTGTTTGAACTACTTAACATATCTTATTATTTTCAAAGTCAAAAGTTAGTAAATACTATTTAAATAAAATTTGATTTTATTTAATATTACTAAATGTTGATTATTTTATGCTAAAATGTTTAGTATAAATATGTGCAAAATGGTTTTGCATTTAAGTGAAGTTTTTGATCCTAAATTTCTAAGTGTTAGAAAGAGAAGAAAGTGTTCTTCATAAAACTTCAAGAAAGAGTTCTTAAAATTCCCAAATAAAATTCATAAATATTCCTATACAAGAAAACCGAGTCTTTTCTACTAGCGAAGGAAAGTCGTCGGAACCGGGCTTCATAGGGTGGATACGTTTAGAGGGAAGACACTTGGATTCCTCTAGCGAGTAACCTCAAGTCGTTGAAGTTACAACCGGGAACCGATTCCCTCATCCATCATCAATAGTGAAGGAGTTCAAGACATTCGGTAAATATTTTACTAGTATTTACTTTATAGTAACAAATCAAAATTTGTATATGATGCATGTTTTAAAGATGACGATCAGTTAATTCGAAATTAGTATGTACGGGTGTTGTATTTATACGATAAATACTTACTTTAAAAATTTTAAATTCCGCTGCGTACAGCTCGTACAGTACTATCGAACCCAACAATTCTAGCTTTGCTAGAGGCGGATCTAGGCGGTCTTCTGACCTTGTCCTCCCATGTTTTCAGCCGTTGGCTGCTTTGTATTCACACATTTGTGCATTTTGATTTATAATAGTATCTATCGTTTTGGAAAAAAAAAAAAAGAGTTACAAATGATTATGTTACATGTTAGAATTAATTATCTTATATATACATTAGAATGGATAGATTATAATTTAACATGTTTTAAAAATATAAATATTGTACTATATAGCAGGAGTCATGGGAAGATTTTGGAGGAGATGGTATTGATTACAGTCTCAGTTTCGATACCCATACATTATTTATTAGTGATGCGGAGGCTATTGAATCTGCAAAAAACCAGGCAATACTGAATGGTTTCCTATTAGTAATTTCGAAACACAAAAAGAAAACGATCAAGCTTTTGAAGTGCCATAGAGGCGAACGCTACAGAGGCAAAGGTGGAAATTCCAGAAAGACAAAAACGAATAAGTGCAATTGCCCTTTTGAGATAAAAGTAAAAAAGGTGCCAGATTTGCCATACTGGATGATCCATAGATGTAGCAAGGAAGAGAAGGGCTACCATAACCATTCATTTGCTGTGTATCCTGAGGGTCATGGATAGTTGAGCGGCCTCAGCACTTCATCTAAGAATATTATTCGTGATATGACTGACGCTCAGGTAGCCCCGGCAAAAATTATGGCCGTGTTGAAGGAAAAGAATCCGGGAGACAACCTTGATCGGCGACAGGTATATATATTTATATTTTGTAATACATGTTTTATTTAACTTTTTGAAGTTAATTATGATAATTAGTAATTTTTTTATATCTAAAAGTTATTGTAATGATTAATAAATTTTATAATATTTAGTAATGTATTATTATTATGATAATTAATAATTTATTTTTATCAAATAAACTAATTAATATACTTCTTTATTTATTAATATAATAATTTTTTTGTTTAAAATTATAATAATCATTATAATTAACGCTAATCGGTGACAGATATATAATTTTAGAGATAAGCTGCGGAAAGAAAGTTTCGAGGGTAGAGACGTTCCTTCCCAGCTTATGCATTTAGCCATGGGAAGCCAGTATACAGTTTTTGCAGAAGACGATCCGAACACGAAAGCATTGACGCATATATTCATGGCCCATCCTACATCGGTCAATCTATTCCGGACATATCATTGGTATGTCGGCATAGATTCCACGTACAAAACTAATAGGTATGTTACTTTATAAATACTTTATTAGTATGAATCTTAAATAGTGTGTTTGATTAAGTTAAGTTTTATGTGATTATATTTTTCTTCTTGGTATCATTTGCACAGGTACAAGATGCCATTGGCCGAGATGATTGGGTGGGGACGTTGAAATTTTTTTCTATTTTGGTCTTTATTTACTATTTTCCATAAAAAATTTAATGCTTAAACTTTTGTTTCGAAACTTGATTATTGATATGAAAGTATTTTATTCGTATTGCAAATAGGTGATGTGTGCGAGAACAAGTTTTTAAGGGGACATTGAAATTTTTTTCTATTTTGGTCTTTGTTTACTATTTTCCATAGAACTTTTTAATGTTTAAACTTTTGTTTCGAAACTTGATTTTTGCGATGAAAGTATGTTATTCGCATTGCAAATAGGTGATGTGTGCGAAAACAAGTTTTTTAGGGGACGTTGAAATTCTTTTTATCTTGGTCTTTATTTACAATTCTACATAGAATTTTTTAATGCTTAAACTTTTGTTTCGAAACTTGATTTTTGCGAGGAAAGTATGTTATTCGCATTGCAAATAGGTGATGTGTGCGAGGCCAAGTTTTTTCGGGGACGTCACAAGTTTTTTCTATTTTGGTCTTTATTTACCATTTTTCCATAGAATTTTTTAATGCCTAAACTTTTGTTTCGAAACATGGTTTTTGCAATGAAAGTATGTTACTCGCATTGCAAATACGTGATGTGTGCGAGACCAAGTTTTATCGGGGACATCGAATTTTTTTTGTATTTTGGTCTTTATTTACCATTTTCCATAGAATTTTTTAATGCTTAAACTTTTGTTTCAAAACATGGTGTTTGCGATGAAAATATGTTATTCACATTGCAAATAGGTGATGTTTGCAAGACCATGTTTTTTCGGGTACGTCGAAATTTTTTTCTAATTTGGTCTTTATTTATTATTTTCCATAGAATTTTTTAATACTTAAGCTTTTGTTTTGAAACATGGTTTTTGCGATGAAAATATGTTATTTTCATTGCAAATAGGTGATGTGTGCGAGACCAAGTTTTTTCGGGGACGTCGAAATTTTTTTCTATTTTGGTCTTTATTTATCATTTTTCCATAGAATTTTTTAATGCTTAAACTTTTGTTTCGAAACATGGTTTTAGCGATGAAAGTATGTTATTCGCATTGAAAATAGATTATGTGTGCGAGAACAAGTTTTATGGGGGACGTCGAATTTTTTTTCTATTTTGGTCTTTATTTACCATTTTACATAGACTTTTTTAATGCTTAAACTTTTGTTTCGAAATAAAGTTTTTGCGATGAAAGTATGTTATTCGTATTGCAAATAGGTGATGTGTGTGAGACGACGTTTTTTCGGGGACGTCGAAAATTTTTTCTATTTGGGTCTTTATTTACCTTTTTCCATATAATTTTTAAATGCTTAAACTTTTGTTTCGAAACATGGGTTTTGCGATGTAAGTATGTTATTCGCATTGCAAATAGGTGATGTGTGCGAGACCAAGTTTTTTCGGGACGTCAATATTTTTTTCTATTTTGGTCTTTATTTAATATTTTCCATAGAATTTTTTAATGCTTACACTTTTGTTTTGAAACTTGATTTTTGCGATGAAAGTATGTAATTGGAATTGCAAATAGGTGATGTGTGCGAGAACATGTTTTTTAGGGGACGTTGAAATTTTTTTCCATTTTGGTCTTTAATTACTATTTTCCCTAGAATTTTTTAATGCTTAACTTTTGTTTCGAAACTTGATTTTTGCGATGAATGTATTTTTTTCGTATTTCAAATAGGTGATGTGTGCGAAAACAAGTTTTTTTTGGGTCGTTGAAATTCTTTTCTATTTTTTGGTCTTTGTTTACTATTTTTCATTGAATTTTTTAATGCTTAAACTTTTGTTTCAAAACTTGATTTTTGCGATGAAAGTATGCAATTCTCATTGCAAATAGGCGATGTGTGCGAGAACAAGTTTTTTAGGGGACTTTTAAAAATTTTTCTATTTTGGTCTTTATTTACAATTCTCCATAGAATTTTTTAACTCTTAAACTTTTGTTTCGAAAATTGTTTTTCGCGATGAAAGTATGTTATCCGTATTGCAAATAGGTGACGTGTACGAGAATAAATTTTTTAGGGGACGTTGAAGTTTTTTTCTATTTTGGTCATTAATTACTATTTTGCATAGAATTTTTTAATGCTTAACTTTTGTTTCGAAACTTGATTTTTGCGATAAAAGTATTTTATTCGCATTGCAAATAGGTGATGTGTGCGAGAACAACTTTTTTTGGGGAAGTTGAATTTTTTTTCTATTTTGGTCTTTATTTACAATTCTCCATAGAATTTTATAATGCTTAAACTTTTGTTTCGAAACTTGATTTTTGCGATGAAAGTATGTTATTCGCATTGCAAATAGGTGATGCGTATGAGAATAAGTCTTTTAGGGGACGCTTAAAGTTTTTTTCTATTTTGGTCTTTATATACTATTTTCTATAGAATTTTGTAATGCTTAAACTTTTGTTTTGAAACTTGATTTTTGCGACGAAAGTATGTTATTCGCATTGCAAATAGGTGATGTGTGCGAGAACAACTTTTTTAGGGGACGTTGAAATTTTTTTCTATTTTGGTCTTTTTTTACTATTTTCCATAAAAAATTTTAATGTTTAAACTTTTGTTTCGAAACTTGATTTTTGCTATGAAAGTATATCATTCGCATTGCAAATAGGTGATGTGTGCGAGAAAAAGGTTTTTAGGGGACATTGAAATTTTTTTCTATTTTGGTCCTTGTTTACTATTTTCCATAGAATTTTTTAATGTTTAAACTTTTGTTTCGAAACTTGATTTTTGCGATGAAAGTATGTTATTCGCATTGCAAATAGGTGATGTGTGCGAGAACAAGTTTTTTAGGGGACGTTGAAATTTTTTTCTAATTTGGTCTTTATTTATTATTTTCCATAGAATTTTTTTATATTTAAGCTTTTGTTTCGAAACATGGTTTTTGCGATGAAAATATGTTATTTTTCATTGCAAATAAGTGATGTGTGCGAGACCAAGTTTTTTCGGGGACGTCGAAATTTTTTTCTATTTTGGTCTTTATTTATCATTAAATAGGTTATGTGTGCGATACCAAGTTTTATTGGGGACGTCGAAATTTTTTTCTATTTTGGTCTTTATTTACCATTTTACATAGAATTTTTTAAAGCTTAAACTTTTGTTTCAAAATAAAGTTTTTGCGATGAAAGTATGTTATTTGCATTGCAAATAGGTGATGTGTGCGAGACCATGTTTTTTCAGGGACGTCGAAAAATTTTTCTATTTGGGTCTTTATTTACCATTTTCCATAGAATTTTTTAATGCTTAAACTTTTGTTTCGGAACATGGGTTTTGCGATGTAAGTATGTTATTCGCATTGCAAATAGGTGATGTGTGCGAGACCAAGTTTTTTCGGGGACGTCGAATTTTTTTTCTATATTGGTCTTTATTTATCATTTTTCAATAAAATTTGTAATACTTAACCTTTTGTTTCGAAACATGCTTTTTGCGATAATAGTATGTTATTCGCATTGTAAATAGGGGATGTGTGCGAGGCCAAGTTTTTTCGAGGTCGTTGAATTTTTTTTTTATTTTGGCCTTTATTTACCATTTTCCATAGAATTTTTTAATGCTTAAACTTTGGCTTCGAAATATGGTTTTTGCGATGAAAGTATGTTATTCGCATTGCAAATAGGTGATGTGTGAGAGACCAAGTTTTTAGGGGGACGTCGAAATTTTTTTCTATTTTGGTCTTTATTTACCATTTTCCATAGAATTTTTAATGTTAAACTTTTGTTTCGAAATATAGTTTTTCCGATGAAAGTATATTATTCGCATTGCAAATAGGTGATGTGTGCGAGACCAGGTTTTTTCGTGGACGTCGAAAATTTTTTCTATTACAGTCTTTATTTACCATTTTCCATAGAATATTTTAATGCATAAACTTTTTTTTGAAACATGGCTTTTGCGATGAAAGTATGTTATTCGCATTGCAAATAGGTGATGTGTGCGAGACCAAGTTTTTTCGGGGGTGTCGAAAAAATTTTCTATTCTGGTCTTTATTTTACCATTTTCCATATAATTTTTTTATGCCTAAACTTTTGTTTCGAAACAGGGGTTTTTGCGATGAAAGTAATAGGTGATGTGTGCGAGAACAAGTTTTTTAGGGGACGTTGAAATTTTTTTCTATTTTGGTCTTAATATTCTATTTTCTATAGAATTTTGTAATCCTTAAACTTTTGTTTCGAAACTTGATTTTTGCGACGAAAGTATATTATTCGCATTGCAAATTGGTGATGTGTCCGAGAACAAACTTTTTCGGGGACGTTGAAAATTTTATCTATTTGGGTCTTTATTTACTATTTTTCATAGAATTTTTTAATGCTTAAACTTTTGTTTCGAAACTTGATTTTTGCGATGAAAGTATGTTATTCGCATTGCAAATAGGTGAGGTGTGCGAGAACAAGTTTTTTAGGGGACGTTGAAATTTTTTTCTATTTTGGTCTTTATTTACTATTCTCTATAGAATATTTTAATGCTTAAACATTTGTTTCGAAACTTGATTTTTGCGATGAAAGTATTTTATTCGCATTGCAAATAGGTGTCTTGTGCGAGACCTAGTTTTTTCGGGTACGTTGATAAATTCTTCTATTTTGGTCTTTATTTACTATTTTTCATAGAATTTTTTAATGCTTAAACTTTTGTTTCGAAACTTGGATTTTGCGATGAAAGTATGTTATTCACATTGCAAATAGGTGATGTGTGCGAGAACAAGTTTTTTAGGGGACGTTGAAATTTTTTTCTATTCTGGTCTTTATTCACTATTTTCCATAGAATTTTTTAATGAATAACCTTTTGTTTCGAAACTTGATTTTTTCGATTAAAGTATGTTATACGCATTGCAAATAGGTGATATGTGCGAGAAAAAGTTATTTGGAGACTTGGAAAAAATTTTCCATTTTGGTTTTAATACTATTTTCGATTAAAGTATGTTATACGCATTGCATATAGTATGTTATACGCAGTATTATGTGATGTATCTACTTGTGCACTCGGTGGGGAACCATCAACTTCACCCCTTAACTTCTCTAAGACTAATCTACTCGCGGGCTTATGATTCATAATATAGTCTTCTTCCAAGAATCTAACGTTCGTTGAAATGATCACCTTCTGATCCCCGGGACTATAAAATAATCCACCTTTCGTTTCCTTGGGATAGCCTACGAAACTCGTGCTTCCGAGCGTTTTTCCAATTTGCCAGGTTCCTGCACTAAAACGTGTGCAGGACTACCCCATACCCGAATATGTGAAAAGTCTGGCTTGCGCCCTTTCCACAATTCATAAGGAGTAGTATAAACTGACTTCGATGGAACCAAGTTCAGAATGTACGATGTTGTTTCCAGCGCCATTCCCTAAAACGAATCTGGTAACCTCGAATAACTCATCATAGACCTAACCATCTCCATAAGAGTCCTATTTCTTCGCTCTGCAACCCCGTTCTGCTGGAGCGTGCCGGGTGCAGTCAGTTGGGATTCAATCCCAGCTTCCGATAAGTATGTCCTGAACTCTCCAAAGAGGTATTCGCCACCTCGATCAAAACGAAGTGACTTGATACATTTACCATGAAGCTTCTCCACAACTGCCCGATACTCTTTGAATTTCTCAAAGCATTCGGACTTGCGGTGCAACAGATAAACGTACCCAAATCTCGAGTAATCATCTATGAAAGACACATAGTACTCAAAACCTCCTCTAGCCTGGGTCGACATAGGACCACACAAATCAGAATGAATCAATCCTAGCACTTCTTGGCTCCTATACCCCTTTGCCGTAAACGGCCTCTTGGCCATCTTACCTTCCAGGCAAGATTTGAAAGTTGGATAGTGCTCTTCCAATGGACCGAGATGTCCACTGGCCACTAACTTTTGAATCCTCCTAAGGTTGATTTGCCCCCAAGTCTAGGGTGCCACAGATATGCTTGATTCATCTGCGAAGACTCCCTCCTCTTATTAGATGTAGTTATGACATTATTCAATTCATTTTGTTGCATTGTGGGAGAGTTTGGTTTGAGAACATACAAATTGCCAACTAATAAACCACAACATATGAAACGATTTCCAAAAAGAATAATAACCATGTCATCAAACGAAACTGAAAAACCATCCATAACGAGTTTAGAAACTAAAACAAGGTTCTTTCTAAATCTAGGAACATAAAGTCAATTTCTCAAAACCAAACTACTACTATCAAACGATAAAGTAACGTCTCCCACTGCAACAGCCGCCACTTTCGTAGCATTGCCCATGTAGAAGGTGATCTCTCCCTCCCTAAGTCGCTTGGTTTTCTGGAACCCCTGCAAAGAATTGCAGGCATGATCAGTGGCTCCAGTATCTACACACCAGGTTCTGGTAGATATAACTGCTAAACATGTTTCTACGACATTAACGAGAGAGTTACCTTTCTTGAGGAGAGGCCAGTCGACCTTCCAGTGTCCTGACTTATTGTACTTGTGGCATCTTCCTTTCGGTTTCTTTGCCACAGCCTGAGGGGCTGGTTGTGGGTAAACTGGAGCATCTTGTGCCTTCGCCTTTCCTGCAGACTTCTTTCTCTTCCTGCCCTTGTGAGGCCTGGAAGGTCCAGCCTGCTCGGCGACTAGCACCTAAGGTGCTTGAGTGAATAAGGCCTCCGCCGACTGAAGCTCTACAAGCAGTTCTGGAAGAGCCATATGCATCTTGTGCATGTTGTAGTTCATCCGGAACTGATCAAAGCTCTTCGGCAGAGATTGGAGCATAATATCAACCTAGGTTTCCCCGTCAATATAACCTCCCATAACCTCAAGCTCATTGAGCTGCGCCATAACCCTGAGGGCGTGCTCCCTCACGGGTGTGCCCTCGGCCATGCGCGTACTCATCAGAGCACTCAAAGCCTCTTGCCTAGCAGCCCTAGACTGATGTCCGAACAGATCCCTGAGATTGAGAAGTATATCTACTGCAGTGTCCTTAGATTGATGCTGATGTTGAAGAACATTCGACATAGAAGTCAGAATGTAACACTTCGCCATCTCATCAGCCTTCTTCCACCGAGCATACTCCACTTTCTCCTGCTCAGGAGCATCAGCCGCCGGCACCGCCGGGCAAGCTTCAGTGATAGCAAACTTATAACCCTCAACAGTCAACACTATGTCTAAGTTCCTCTTCCAATCAATGTAATTAGGACTAGTACGCTGATTTTCTTTTAGAACGACAGACAACGGATTGAACGACATGATGAATATCCTGAGAATCATGCAAATATTTTTACAGATTAAACACTTTTGAATTTAACTGCCAATATTGATATCCTCAAAACAATATTAACCTAAATTCACCGACATCTATTACACCTCGTGAGAATGCATGCTACTTGGGTCGTCCTACAAACTCGCATTTTGTAAGAGAAGGACTTTTCAAGGGCCCATTAATTTCCATAAGTCAAAACCAAATTCATGACGAACGAAATTAATAGTCGGTCTCCATTTGGCCTTGCAATAAATCCAAGGACCCCGTGGGGAGTTTATAGATAAATCATAATCTAAGTGAATCCCATTTCTTGATTCTAAGGTTGTCAAAATTGATTACACGTCCCCTGTGGGGAGGTCCGTGCGCTCTCTTAAGATTCCCTCTAACCGTCTAATTTTAGAAATTTGGCCTGGTAATTTCCTACAACCAATTTTAGCAATGTCACCCGTGGGGAGCCCATTACCGCAATTAATTGATTTACCGACAAATTAGAAATGGAGACCTTAGGAATTTTACAATTAACTTTAATTTAAAATCCCTTCTCAAACTTAGTGTAATTTAATGAGGATTTTTAACTATTTATGCAATTCCAAATTAATCTATGTTAATGCAATAATTAATTAACATGCATATTAATTCATGCAATTCTAAATTAATCTATGTCAATGCAATAATTAATTAACATGTTCAATAATTTATGCAATTCTAAATTAATCCATGCCAGTGCAATAATTAATTACAAGCATAATTTATTGACACAATTCCAAATTAATCATATGCATTACATAATTAATTAACATGCATAATTAATCTTGCAATACTAAATTAATCCATGCAAGAACATAATTAATTAACATGCATAAATAATAATTCAATGGCATAATAAATGTAATTAAATAAATAAATAAATCTACTATTATGGCCATTAAATATTGAGTCTCCTTAAACAAGGAAACTGTGACAGTTCTTTCCCTGTTCAACTGGAACTCCTTTAAGTGGTAGAATCCTAGTTGACCTCGTACTGCTTGATCATCAAGGCAAAACCTCTCCACCTTCCTGCAAGCAACCGCCGACCGCCACCTCTGGTTGCCGCCCGCCGGTGGTCGGAAATCCAATTTTTTTTTTATTCTTCGAGGCTTGTTGATCTTCTTGTGATCTCCCGGTCATCAACACACGATCACAACACAAAAAATATAATTCAAAAAATTACATAATTCGATCCTATATCCAACGAAATGATGTACATGTTTTCTAAACAAATAATTGAATCTATCCGGTCAACCCCCGGGCGAATAATTATTACAAACATTCATCCATAAATTCCTCGACATGTCCGAGGCTTTAAAAACAAATTTAAAACCATACATCACATTCAACAACATTCACCAAACACATAATCGGCCATAATAGTGGATTAACTATTTTCCTGCAAAACCGAGTTATGCAAATATAATCCAATACATGACTGCGTTTGAACACATCTTGTCAAATAAAACCGTAAAAATTCAAACTTTGTACAAAGCGAATTAACCAAGTGCTCTGATATCACTTGTTGGGATCTGTGAGAATCTCGTTATGTAGAAGTCACGAATTCAATAGCAAACGTAAACCTATGCGCAGTGGATCTAAAGGTTTGATGTAGAAAACTTACGGCTTAAAATTTATGTAGATCTGGTTGACCACGAACGGTTGACAAAAAATGATTGACCGCAAATCACGTCTTGGGTTGCACGAACAAGATCAGATCAAAACCGGATCAAACGGGTGCAAACAGATGAAGACAAACTTTGCAGCCTGGGAGCTTCCAGCGGCGCGTGAGGGCGCGTGCGACGTTGGACGGCGGCGATCTTGGCAGCGATGGAAAGCTCTCGTCGAGACGGTCGTCTGGGTATGCTGTGCGTCTCAATCGGACCTCCGGTTAGGTCTGTAGGACAAAATATATTTCGTCTCGGTTTACCTACAGATTTTCTACTGTATTACTCAATGCACCCTTCTTCAACTTGTACCAGTGGAGCAACAAGAAGAAAATAAAGCTCGAATGAGATCTAGAGAGAGAGAGAGGCGTGTGAGGCGTGTATCTCGTGTGAATGAGATTTCTCTTCTCTTCTCATGAGCTTAATGATGTATATATAGAGCTACAGTAGGGATCCTTAGAAGATTAAGAAAATGGCTCCTTAATTAATTAGACTAACTGTGGGCCAAGCCCACTCCTCTAATTAATTAAATAATATTAATGGGCCACCAACATTATATTATTGCACTCCCTTTTCCTAGCCCAAATTACATTTGAGACTCCAATAATAATTACTCGGTTTACCTCCCCACGTTTAAGATATAATGTCCATTAATTAATTCGATTACTGACAATCAAGAATTAATTAATTTATTATTATTTCACCGAAGCTAGCGCTCGTTCATCACATTCTTATTATGCCAGAACTTAATCCACCTGCAGGGTTTAGCATAACAATCCTTCATTCACTCACTCCGGGGACATCATCAAACTAACGCACATGGTGACCATAAATATCCTAATAGCACATCCTATATATAATAATATTACCCAAAACAGTAGAAATATTAATCCAGCGAACTGAACCTCACCCATGTGAATCAAAGTAATATATATTATATATATCTGTCTATTTAATATCTTACGGGTTAAGAGAACGCAGTAATTAACCGAGGCCTAGTTCATTTACGACGATCAGTATAAAATGAATTTCTCCTCTCTAGGATCATGTTCAATACATAAATGTACTAGTGCAAATAATCAGTCAAGACAAACTGTACAGTTGACACTACAACCGTTCGGATGGGGTGTTCATGTCCATCTAGGTTGTGAACAAATATTCTTGTTCGCAAGTGACTGATAGAGTGATCTTCGGCTCGCCCGATGACGACCCACCCAATCTAAGTGCAGAACAACATAACAGAGAACTTGTTTAATCTAACACGATTCTCATTCATAAAGGGCAAATGTGTAATAACATGCAAAATCAAGCTTTCAGTATATAACACTAACATGATGTGTGCGAGAACAATTTTTTTAGGAGACGTTGAAAATGTTTTCTATTTTGGTCTTTATTCACTACTTTCCATAGAATTTTATAATGAATAACCTTTTGTTTCAAAACATGATTTTTTCGATGAAAGTATGTTATTCGCATTGCAAATAGGTGATGTGTGCGAGAACAAGTTTTTTAGGGGACGTTGAAATATTTTTCTATATTGGTCTTTATTCACTATTTTTCATATAATCTTTTAGTGAATAACCTTTTGTTTCGAAACTTGATTTTTGCGATGAAAGTATGTTATTCGCATTGCAAATAGGTGATGTGTGCGCGAACATGTTTTTTAGGGGACGTTTAAATTTTTTTCTATCTTGCTCTTTATTCACTATTTTCCATAGAATTTTTTAATGAATAACCTTTTGTTTCAAAACTTGATTTTTTCGATGAAAGTATGTTATTCGCATTGCAAATAGGTGATGTGTGCGAGAACAAGCTTTTTAGGGGACGTTGAAAATTTTTTCTATATTGGTCTTTATTCACTATTTTTCATAGAATCTTTTAGTGAATAACCTTTTGTTTAGAAACTTGATTTTTGCGATGAAAGTATGTTATTCGCATTGCAAATAGGTGATGTGTGCGAGAACAAGCTTTTTAGGGGACGTTGAAAATTTTTTCTATATTGGTCTTTATTCACTATTTTCCATAGAATCTTTTAGTGAATAACACTTAAACTTTTGTTTCCAAACTTGATTTTTGCGATGAAAGTATGTTATTCGCATTGCAAATAGGTGTTGTGTGCGATACCTAGTTTTTTTGGGTACGTTGATAAATTCTTCTATTTTGGTCTTTATTTACTATTTTCCATAGAATATTTTAACGCTTAAACTTTTGCTTTGAAACTTGATTTTTGCGATGAAAGTATGTTATTCGCAATGCAAAGAGGTGATTTGTGCAAGAACAAGTTTTTTAGGGGACGTTGAAATTTTTTTCTAGTTTGGTCTTTATTCACTATTCTCCATTGAATTTTTTAATGAATAACCTTATGTTTCGAAACTTGATTTTTCGATGAAAGTATGTTATTGGCATTGCAAATAGGTGATGTGTGCGAGAACAATTTTTTTAGGGGACGTTGAAATTATTTTTCTATTTTGGTCATTATTTACTATTTTTCATAGAATTTTTTAATGCTTAAACTTTCGTTTCGAAACTTGATTTTTGCGATGAAAGTATGTTATTCGCATTGCAAATAGGTGATGTGTGCGAGAACAAGTTTTTTAGGAGACGTTGAAAATTTTTTCTCTTTTGGTCTTTATTCACTACATTCCATAGAATTTTTCAATGAATAACCTTTGTTTCAAAACATGATTTTTTCGATGAAAGTATGTTATTCGCATTACAAATAGGTGATGTGTGCGAGAACAAAATTTTTAGGAGACGTTGAAATTTTTTTCTATTTTGGTCTTTATTCACTATTTTCCATTGAATTTTTTAATGAATAACCTTTTGTTTCGAAACTTGAATTTTGCGATGAAAGTATGTTATTCGCATTGCAAATAGGTGATGTGTGTGAGAACATGTTTTTTAGGGGACGTTGAAATTTTTTTATATTTTGGTCTTTATTCAATATTTTCCATAGAATTTTTTAATGAATAACCTTTTGTTTCAAAATTTGATTTTTTCGATGAAAGTATGTTATTCCAATTGCAAATAGGTGGAACAAGTTTTTTAGGGGACGTTGAAATTTTTTTCAATTTTGGTTTTTATTTACTATTTTTCATAGAATTTTTTGATGCTTAAACTTTTGTTTCGAAACTTGATATTTGCGATGAAAGTATGTTATTCGCATTGCAAATAGGTGTTGTGTGCGATACCTAGTTTTTTCGGGTACATTGATAAGTTCTTCTATTTTGGTCTTTATTTACTATTTTTCATAGAATATTTTAATGCTTAAACTTTTGTTTTGAAACTTGATTTTTGCGATGAAAGTATGTTATTTGCATTGCAAATAGGTGATGTGTGCGAGAACATGTTTTTTAGGAGACGTTGAAAATTTTTTCTATTTTGGTCTTTATTCACTACTTTCCATAGAATTTTTTAATGAATAACCTTTTGTTTCAAAACAAGATTTTTTTTTGAAAGTATGTTATTCGCATTGCAAATAGGTGATGTGTGAGAGAACAAGTTTTTTAGGGGACGTTGAAAATTTTTTCTATATTGGTCTTTATTCACTATTTTCCATAGAATCTTTTAGTGAATAACCTTTTGTTTCGAAACTTGATTTTTGCGATGAAAGTATGTTATTGCATTGCAAATAGGTGATGTGTGCGCGAACATGTTTTTTAGGGGACGTTGAAAATCTTTTCTATCTTGCTCTTTATTCACTATTTTCCATCGAATTTTTTAATGAATAACCTATTGTTTCAAAACTTGATTTTTTCGATGAAAGTATGTTATTCGCATTGCAAATAGGTGATGTGTGCGAGAACAAGCTTTTTAGGGGACATTGAAATTTTTTTCTATATTGGTCTTTATTCACTATTTTCCATAGAATCTTTTAGTGAATAACCTTTTGTTTCGAAACTTGATTTTTGCGATGAAAGTATGTTATTCGCATTGCAAATAGGTGATGTGTGCGAGAACAAGCTTTTTAGGGGACGTTGAAAATTTTTTCTATATTGGTCTTTATTCACTATTTTCCATAGAATCTTTTAGTGAATAACCTTTTGTTTCGAAACTTGATTTTTGCGATGAAAGTATGTTATTCGCATTGCAAATAGGTGATGTGTGCGAGAACAAGCTTTTTAGGGGACGTTGAAAATTTTTTCTATATTGGTCTTTATTCACTATTTTCCATAGAATCTTTTAGTGAATAACATTTTGTTTCGAAACTTGATTTTTGCGATGAAAGTATGTTATTCGCATTGCAAATAGGTGATGTGTGCGCGAACATATTTTTTAAGGGACGTTGAAAATTTTTTCTATCTTGCTCTTTATTCACTATTTTCCATAGAATTTTTTAATGAATAACCTTTTGTTTCAAAACTTGATTTTTTCGATGAAAGTATGCTATTCCAATTGCAAATTGATGATGTGTGTGAGAACAAGATTTTTAGGGGACGTTGAAATATTTTTCATTTTGGTCTTTATTTTCTATTTTCCATAGAATTTTTCAACACTTAAACGTTTGTTTCCAAACTTGATTTTTGCGATGAAAGTATGTTATTCGCATTGCAAATAGGTGTTGTGTGCGATACCTAGTTTTTTCGGGTACGTTGATAAGTTCTTCTATTTTGGTCTTTATTTACTATTTTTCATAGAATATTTTAATGCTTAAACTTTTGTTTTGAAACTTGATTTTTGCGATGAAAGTATGTTATTTGCATTGCAAATAGGTGATGTGTGCGAGAACATGTTTTTTAGGAGACGTTGAAAATTTTTTCTATTTTGGTCTTTATTCACTACTTTCCATAGAATTTTTTAATGAATAACCTTTTGTTTCAAAACAAGATTTTTTTTGAAAGTATGTTATTCGCATTGCAAATAGGTGATGTGTGAGAGAACAAGTTTTTTAGGGGACGTTGAAAATTTTTTCTATATTGGTCTTTATTCACTATTTTCCATAGAATCTTTTAGTGAATAACCTTTTGTTTCGAAACTTGATTTTTGCGATGAAAGTATGTTATTGCATTGCAAATAGGTGATGTGTGCGCGAACATGTTTTTTAGGGGACGTTGAAAATCTTTTCTATCTTGCTCTTTATTCACTATTTTCCATCGAATTTTTTAATGAATAACCTATTGTTTCAAAACTTGATTTTTTCGATGAAAGTATGTTATTCGCATTGCAAATAGGTGATGTGTGCGAGAACAAGCTTTTTAGGGGACATTGAAATTTTTTTCTATATTGGTCTTTATTCACTATTTTCCATAGAATCTTTTAGTGAATAACCTTTTGTTTCAAAACTTGATTTTTGCGATGAAAGTATGTTATTCGCATTGCAAATAGGTGATGTGTGCGAGAACAAGCTTTTTAGGGGACGTTGAAAATTTTTTCTATATTGGTCTTTATTCACTATTTTCCATAGAATCTTTTAGTGAATAACATTCTGTTTCGAAACTTGATTTTTGCGATGAAAGTATGTTATTCGCATTGCAAATAGGTGATGTGTGCGCGAACATATTTTTTAAGGGACGTTGAAAATTTTTTCTATCTTGCTCTTTATTCACTATTTTCCATAGAATTTTTTAATGAATAACCTTTTGTTTCAAAACATGATTTTTTCGATGAAAGTATGCTATTCCAATTGCAAATTGATGATGTGTGTGAGAACAAGATTTTTAGGGGACGTTGAAATATTTTTCATTTTGGTCTTTATTTTCTATTTTCCATAGAATTTTTCAACACTTAAACGTTTGTTTCCAAACTTGATTTTTGCGATGAAAGTATGTTATTCGCATTGCAAATAGGTGTTGTGTGAGATACCTAGTTTTTTCGGGTACGTTGATAAATTGTTCTATTTTGGTCTTTATTTACTATTTTCCATAGAATATTTTAACGCTTAAACTTTTGTTTTGAAACTTGATTTTTGTGATGCAAGTATGTTATTCGCATTGCAAAGAGGTGATTTGTGCGAGAACAAGTTTTTTAGGGGATGTTGAAATTTTTTTCTATTTTGGTCTTTATTCACTATTCTCCATTGAATTTTTTAATGAATAACCTTTTGTATCGAAACTTTATTTTTTGATGAAAGTATGTTATTGGCATTGCAAATAGGTGATGTGTGTGAGAACAATTTTTTTAGGGGACGTTGAATTTTTTTTTTTCTATTTTGGTCTTTATTTACTATTTTTCATAGTATTTTTTAATGCTTAAACTTTTGTTTCGAAACTTGATTTTTGCGATGAAAGTATGTTATTCGCATTGCAAATAGGTGATGTGTGCGAGAACAAGTTTTTTAGGAGACATTGAAAATTTTTTCTCTTTTGGTCTTTATTCACTACATTCCATAGAATTTTTCAATGAATAACCTTTTGTTTGAAAACATGATTTTTTCGATGAAAGTATGTTATTCGCATTGCAAATAGGTGATGTGTGCGAGAACAAATTGTTTAGGGGACGTTGAAAATTTTTTCTATTTTTGTCTTTATTCACTATTTTCCACAGAATTTTTTAATGAATAACCTTTTGTTTCGAAACTTGAATTTTGCGATGAAAGTATGTTATTCGAATTGCAAATAGGTGATGTGTGCGAGAACATGTTTTTTAGGGGACGCTGAAATTTTTTTCTATTTTGGTCTTTATTCACTATTTTCCATAGAATTTTGTAATGAATAACCTTTTGTTTCGAAATTTGATTTTATCGATGAAAGTATGTTATTCCTATTGCAAATAGTGGAACAAGTTTTTTAGGGGACGTTGAATTTTTTTTCTATTTTGGTTTTTATTTACTATTTTCCATAGAATTTTTTAATGCTTAAACTTTTGTTTCGAAACTTGATTTTTGCGATGAAAGTGTGTTATTCGCATTGCAAATAGGTGTTGTGTGCGATACCTAGTTTTTTCGGGTACGTTGATAAATTCCTCTATTTTGGTCTTTATTTACTATTTTTCATAGAATATTTTAATGCTTAAACTTTTGTTTTGAAACTTGATTTTTGCGATGAAAGTATGTTATTTGCATTGCAAATAGGTCAAATGTGCGAGAACAAGTTTTTTAGGAGACGTTGAAAAATTTTTCTATTTTGGTCTTTATTCACTACTTTCCATATAATTTTTTAATGAATAACCTTTTGTTTCAAAACATGATTTTTTCGATGAAAGTATGTTGTTCGCATTGCAAATAGGTGATGTGTGCGAGAACAAGTTTTTTAGGGGACGTTGAAATTTTTTTCTATATTGGTCTTTATTCACTATTTTCCATAGAATCTTTTAGTGAATAACCTTTTGTTTCGAAACTTGATTTTTGCGATGAAAGTATGTTATTCGCATTGCAAATAGGTGATGTGTGCACGAACATGTTTTTTAAGGGACGTTGAAAATTTTTTCTATCTTGCTCTTTATTCACTATTTTCCATAGATTTTTTTAATGAATAACCTTTTGTTTCAAAACTTGATTTTTTCGATGAAAGTATGCTATTCCAATTGCAAATAGGTGATGTTTGTGAGAACAAGATTTTTAGGGGACGTTGAAATATTTTTCATTTTGGTCTTTATTTTCAATTTTCCATAGAATTTTTCAACGCTTAAACTTTTGTTTCCAAACTTGATTTTTGCGATGAAAGTATGTTATTCGCATTGGAAATAGGTGTTGTGTGCGATACCTAGTTTTTTCGGGTACGTTGATAAATTCTTCTATTTTGGCCTTTATTTACTATTTTCCATAGAATATTTAACGCTTAAACTTTTGTTTAGAAACTTGGTTTTTGCGATGAAAGTATGTTATTCGCATTGCAAAGAGGTGATTTGTGCGAGAACAAGCTTTTTAGGGGACGTTGAAATTTTTTTCTATTTTGGTCTTTATTCACTATTCTCCATTGAATTTTTTAATGAATAACCTTTTGTTTCGAAACTTGATTTTTCGATGAAAGTATGTTATTCGCATTGCAAATAGGTGATGTGTGCGAGAACAATTTTTTTAGGGGACGTTGAAATTTTTTTCTATTTTGGTCTTTATTTACTATTTTTCATAGAATTTTTTAATGCTTAAACTTTAGTTTCGAAACTTGATTTTTGCGATGAAAGTATGTTATTCGCATTGCAAATAGGTGATGTGTGCGAGAACAAGTTTTTTAGGAGACGTTGAAAATTTTTTCAATATTGGTCTTTATTCACTACATTCCATAGAATTTTTCAATGAATAACCTTTTGTTTCAAAACATGATTTTTTCGATGAAAGTATGGTATTCGCATTGCAAATAGGTGATGTGTGCGAGAACAAATTTTTAAGACGTTGAAAACTTTTTCTATTTTGGTTTCAGGGTTCGCGGAAAGTCTTCAAGCAGCGACGGGTCGCTCACGGCGAAGGAAAAATTCCAGATATCAGCATGAAGGCCAGAGAATAAGGTCGCTGGGATTATCGGAAATTGAAATCCTCTCCGGCTGAGGTGCAATTTGATGATGAGGGAGAGAACGATTGCGATCTGCTCGATTTTTGGCTGAGAAGGAGAACTGGGCGAGATATGAGATGGAGGAGTTCGTGGGTTTTCTGATTTTTGCAAGAGAAAAGAGAGTAAAAGTCGTAATTTAATCTCCTCCCATCTCATATTCACGGTCAAAATGGGAGAGGAATAGGGGCTGATTGATTTGGTCAAGATTTCCCCTAATTAGGCTTAATCACATTTGGACTTAAAAAATGGAGAAATGAGATTCAAAATACTCTAAGTCAAATGGATCATCAAAATTCAAGTGGGGCGGCCAGATGCCTTTATTTTGGACCGAAAATGAACAACATTTGGGCCGAAATGAAATATTCGAAGTTCGGGTTGAAATGACTCAAAAACAAAACGAAGCGGGTTATACATCGGTTTACGCGATTAAACCGAAAATCGCCAAACAATTAAAATTATAACTCTAAATAATTCTAATAATTCACAAATATAAATAATTAAATTAGACCACATATATAATATTCACATAAATAAATCCACACAGCAATCCAATATATAGGCAGATAGAGACGAGCAAATAAATAAAGCAAAAGCAAATAATCAATTATAAGCAAATAAATAATAATATAAAATCTGGAAAATTCTAATAAACGAACGGGGCGCTACAATCTATTCTCCTTAAAAAGTTTCCGTCCTCGGAAATTTTAAAGAACTCGCATTCGAAGGTAAACAACAGACTCAAACAGGAATTTCCAATCAGGAGATCCGGGTATCTCTTCCGGAACTCGAGTGCACTCGCATGAGCTCTATCGCCCTATACTCGAAAGGCATACACTCACATACAGGACCCAATCCGACTCGCCCTATGCTCATATGTTTACCTTTTTGCATGGGAGGGTGATCAATCCTGCCCGAGCTCAGACGCACATCCTCTTGCAAGGGACCTAGTCCGGCTTGGCCTATACCCATGAGTATCAACAATTTGGTTCGTACCTAACAACACACAAGACCCAACAGGTCGTTTGGTGTATTGCTAGCGTACTCCGACTGCCTCACCCTCAAGGTAGGTATGTGACACCAAGCTTCATTCTTGTGCCCGAGGCACACTGATAACTTGCTCACGATTTCATCACGGGTCGTGTGTCTCTATCAGAGACATCGACACAGTATCACACATATACATTATAGACAGCACAACCCCATTATGCTCCTACTCTTAATATATCGACTCTACGAGTCGAACGTAGCCCTTATGCGCACATAAAGTTCGTCCAATAGCAACACGAACTTCCCAATTTGCTGTCTCGAGAAACTCTCAGGTAAGGCATAGGGACTCATCGACTACACTCCTTATTTGAATATCATCGATTAAGGATTCATACACATCTTAGAGGAACTTGGAGCTCTCGGTTCAAGGCTCAAAATAAAGGGTTCAAAAGGCCAACAATATAGTTCATCATAAAAATGGGCCAAACAATTCAGGAGTGAAATCAATGGTTCGGGGTTAGTGCACTGTCACCCAAGAGGCGGCACTCTCGCTGGCGCTGCATAAGCGGGGTGTTGGAACACGTGCGTACCCACCTACTTGGAGACCAGCTGCAAGGTCGAAGTTTGGCCGCACCCGCTGGCTCGGGGAGTTCGTGCGAATGGTGATGGCAGCTGCAGTTCTCGTACGAGTCAACGGTCGGCCGCGCACTAGCCTCACGTCTCTCAGCACGGTCATGTGTGCTCGGCCACCACCTCGCGTGGCTACACCTAGTCAGAGTCGACTTTCGGTTCGAGGTTCCACAAGAACATTTTCATCCAAGACAATCCACAAAAATGAATGGTTTTACCAAATTTCAAAAAATTTTGGGTTCAACAAAAACAATGTGTTTTTCAAACTTTTCACAATCTCAAAAGTTCAAGAGTTTCAAAAACAACGAGGTGTAAGTCCGAGTTCCAAGTCCACTACTTTCCAAAACAACATACTATAATATGCAAAAAGATCACACACTTGTGATAGACGAGAATTCTCAAAAGAATTCAAATACGGTTTTCCAGTCAGGAATAATCCCAATCAATAGCTCCTGCCGAGAAACACAACAACTAGCTCGCCTCTACTCTTCCGACCAACAGCGTCGGCTGTCACGTCAGCTCTTACTCAAGTAGCTAATCGTGCCAGCAGTCCTAAACGAGCGCAACTCATTTTTCACTTCCAAATCTTCTCACTTCGAAATTCAAGCGTGAAGTTCCTCCCGAAACTCCGAAAGGAGTAAAAGAACGAAAGTTTCTACGATGGACAAAATTTAGAATAAGAACGGTTCTGCACCATACGATGTGCTTGCTCTTAACTCGACTATCCTCCTTAAAATATTTCTGCATAATCTTTTAAGGTGGAAAAACACTCCTTAATATGCGTCAAATCGCTCCATCTTTCTTATCGAACCAATTGGTGTTGGCTTCTGCTTCTGCACGTTCATCTCGATGCCGAGCGTCTTCCTCGAGGGTAGGTTATCCACGAATGTGGCGATAGAAAATTGTGCCCTCGAGTTTTCGTGATAACTTAGCGATGACATCCCGACGAAAATCACATACTTCGCAAGCGAATAAAGCTAAGCAGAAACGAAAAGGTGCTTAATCTTACTTGCAATCAGGTTTTTTCAAAACAATGTCAATACCCAAATTAAGATAAATAAGAATTGTCTAAACTTAAAAAAAGAATGAAATTTAGAGTTGGAAAGCTTGAAAAATTGTCTACATAGCGAAACCAAGGTAGGGGTTTGAACACGGCTACACCCCAAATAAAACGAGAAAAGAATTAGGTCGATCGTAAACCACCGGTGTCTATTGCTCGCCACCTATCTCAAGGCTATTGTATTCCCACAAACTGCAACATTACTTGCTCTCTGGAACTTTTCGCATCGAGTTAGAGTCATCACGAAACAAGTTTCAAAAGATAAGGATCAATAAAATGTCGATACTCAATTCCATATAAAATTCTACGCCAGGAAGGGGGAGATCAAGCGAAATTCCCAAAATACGAAAATTGGATAACAAAAAGAAGCCTCAAGCACAATTCAAAATTTTTTGCCATGCGAATGGAAAAAGGTTTGCAAGAGTCTACAAAAAGACAAAAATTTAAGAAAGGAAACACGACTGCTTCGCCTTCACGAGTCCACGATTCACTGCTTCCATCGTCGGTTCATGCTGTTCCCGGTAAGTCCCGCTGTCACTAGAAAATCGCTCGCGGCTCAATATACGGAAGAGAATTTTGATGTCTTTTTCAAGACAGAAATGTCACTCGAAATTGCGGCATAAGATATTCACGCGGTGTCGGATCGGTCTATCCGCCTTAAGAACAAGGTCGGATTCCTTCGCTTGAGAATTTTTGCAAAAGAATAGGTCACTATCGCCTTTCTCGAGGCTTAGCAACTCTCGAGAGTCGCGACGGTGTTATGTTTTAGGTTCTCACACCGCTCATCGTGGTCGAACAACAGCGTGGACAGGGCACCCAGACTCTACTCCCAGTTTGCATTCGACTGGGTTCTAACACGCTACTGACAACAGTTACAGACTTTCGAATAACCCATGTACCTGGGACTTATTCGGTCGTCTACTCCCTTTACTGAAGCCTTCTCCTTTTGAGATGGCTTGCGACTGGTCCTCACTCAAAGACACTAAATTTACATCGAGAGGACTGCTACGACAGAACACAACTCGATGACATCCTACCGAATTTTCTCAACAAATAAATTCTCAAATCAGAACTTAACTCTATATCGTTAGAGTTCAATCTCATACAACTAAGTTCTCCACTCGTCTAGAGTTCAAGAACGTTTAAAAGTAGGAGGATAAATTCCTAAGCCCCGGTTTACATCTCATAATATCATAATATTTCACATAAGCAATTAAATATTACTCATGTATTCATACCTGAGTTGGCGCGGCACGACGGAAGCGAGTGGTCATAACTGCATCATAATATTCAATTATTTCATAGAGTTTACATAATTCATGCATACCAGTCTACAGAAAACGCAGACTGGCTCTGATACCAAACTGTAACGCCCCACTTTGATTTAACGAAAATCCATGGCTTTTCAGAAAAAAACAACTTAAAAATTTCAAAACTCATTTTAAAATAACTTTATGGAGTTACTCATTTTATTCAAATCCTTTCCATGTCATAACATCAATATCATACCATGATTCATCAAACATAAAATTCAACTCCCATAAAGGGTTCATAAAATCATAAGTCATCAATCACCCAAATCGGGTTCCCAAAAATCACCACAGTGTTCACGGGGCATCTCCCCAACATTATTCATAATTTCTCAGAGTTCATAGTTTCATAGAATCATAAATCAGTTCATAAATAGCAGAAGCAATAAATAATGTTCTGGTCATAAAGACCGACTACCACTCGCTCCTTCTCGCTGTCATGCCCCCTTGCTCAACCTGAAATGTTAATTTCAGGTGGGAGTGAGCACAAATAGAAACCGTAGTGCTCACCACTATGCAGTAAACAATAATCAATATAGAAAATCAGTATGATCGCAGCATGTATAAGAATCATTTAATTATCCCAAATTTCATCATAAATTAACAGTGTTCAGACTCATGTGCACATCTATACCAATAGACTATTGCTGGTAGACGTATCGAAGGCCCTCGCTCAGGTCTTACATCGAATTCCCCTCGGGCACTACGCCTAAGCCTTCGCCCAGGCTTATACACCGAATGGCCCTCAGGTTTCTATCGATGCCCAGTCAGTATGAGTAACCCCTCGGGTTTTTTTTCATAAATACGGGGATAACCGTTCGACAGCCGGTACAGCTCACATCGAAGGCTACATGGTTTACATGCATACATTGATCATACTACAAGTAAGGCAAACAATTTATTGCATAGCAAATTTCAAATAAAACCCATCTGGAAATTGAGAAGGTAATAGCACACAAGCTGAAGAAGGTAGGTTGAGGGCTCGACTCCTCAAACCTAAAAATTAGGGATTTAACTGTTACTAAAGGTTTTGATTGGGTTGATTAGGCCACACAAGCAAGCTAGTAACTAAGATGTATAAGAGCTCAACACCGCACATGATCAATCAAAGCCCAAAACCACTTCATTTTAAACATGATAACAATATAATAGGCTCAACATGTACAATCAGCAACAATGGATCAAAATCAACATACAGACATGCGTCTTTTCTTTTTCTTATCTCACGCTTAAACCACATGCCAAGGCCTAAAGGAAAGTCATGAATCGATCATATAAAATTCTGAAAATACACAAATACTAAAACCCAATCAAAAGTCCAAAGTCCAGGTGATAACAAATCAATCCAGAAAGCTAAAACCCCAACAAGTTCATATAAGTAAATAATTCTCCCCCCAGGCAATGAATATATTACATAAACAGAATGTGAGAACCATAATTCATAAGAATTACATACATCACAGTATGCTTATTTCAAACACATGACATATATACACATACAACTTTTCTTTTCCAATTTTGTTTCAATCACTTAATTTCAATAATGAACTTAAGCACATAAAACTTTGAAATTACACCATTCAAGAATATATACAACACATCATGCCTACAAAGTGATTCAGTAATTAATTTAAGAAATACATACAACATGATAAACTCGTAATATAACCTCATCAACTAGGCATACACATATGGCATAAAATTCACAACTTAACGTGACCTATTTCTTTTTCTTTTTCTCATTTGTATCTCAAACATTGACGATACTTATTAGGGAAATTCTACTGTCAGGTTCGCCTCGTACCAACCTCGTACTTATCTAACATCAGATACCTATTTAAATTGATGCCACGTGTCCTATATTTTGATTAATTTAATAAAATTTTTGAAAAAAACTTGTGTAAATACTAAAATACCCTTACTTAAAAGAAATTACAAAATATGGTGTTTAATTATTATAATATTATTATTTTACCTAAACACATTTTTATATTTCAATTAAGCCACAAATTTGAAATAAATTGCATTTTTTATTGAACTCGATCAATCATCTTCATCTTTCTCCTTTTCGCTATGAAGACCATCCTTTGAATGGTTCTTTATTCAATCAATCATCAGCATCGTCAAAATCGAATTTAAGATGAATCGATCTTCATATATTATCCAGGTCATTGTTTCAAAATTCGATCAAAATTAATTTCTTAATTGCATTTCATTTTATTTGTTTTCCATATCAAAACCCCCAAATCTGCGGGACCGACGCTGCCTCACCGTCGGCGACGTCGTTATCTCTTCCTGATCCGAAGAAGGAACATCGTCATAAGGAATTCCTCGTGGCCACGCGCTTAGCAGACGGAGGCGTCGACTACGCCATAATCTCACTCGCGACGAAAGGAAGTACGACGTCGTCTTCGACCGGCTCTAGTTTCTCGACACCGAGCGCAGCAGCCACTTCTATCCAGATGCGTTTTGTAATGGGCTGATGTTTGGCTTCTTTTGGTAACTACTCTTTTATGGTCGATGCTCTATGGAACCCTACAATCGACGAGGTAAGGAGCCTCCCGCGATCCACCGCCTCCATGCCGCTGATTTGGACGAACGCTTTCATTTATTATGTTTTGGGTTTTGATCCCTCATCCAAGGACTACAAGGTGATCAGAATTCTCAGCAATTCTGCTGCCGAGGTGTAGTCGCTCAAAACTAATTTCTGGAAAAAAATTCCATATCCCCAATCTCCTACTGCCCCACGAGGTGAAAGATTTTATGGTTACATAAATGACTTTCATAATTGGGTTGCCTCGGATCCTTGTCGTACTGGTTCTTGTATCATTTCTTTCGACTATGTGAATGAGGAGTTCTACACACTTTTGAGTCATGAGCTCCAGAAAGATGGATTGGGGATGTGGAGGTCCGGTTCTTCGTCGGGTGGGCTCTCCATGGAGGTTGATCGAGATGGGCTGTTCGACATACAGGTATTATTAATGCGCCTCTCGGTTTGTTCCCTCGTCCTTAGCTGCCCAACGCTGATGCTTCAGATGGAAGCAAATTTTGTAAGGTGATAGAGTATTACCGGTTATTTGGGAGAGTTATGGCAAAGGCTCTCCAGGATGGTAGGTTCCTGGATTTGCCGCTTTCGGTTGCCTTTTATAATCTTGCTTTCGGTCAAGTAAGTGTATTGCAATTGTAACTTTTTTGTTTAGAGCATTGGATTTGCATTCAGAAAATTGTGTGAACCAGATTTTTCTATACATTTTTTTTTCGGTGTTAAATGATGTGTTGGTAATTGTGCGGGAGCTGGATTTGCATGATATTGTTACGTTTGGCATTGAACTAGGGACTACTTTGCAAGAATTGCGAGTGCTTGTGTCCTAGAAACAGTATTTAGAATCAAAGGGGAGTTGTTACAACCTAGAAGAGTTGTATTCCCTCGGTATCCGCTGGTAAGTCTGAGATGGGGACCGCTACAGGGGTAAGCCAATAGGAAACTGTTAACAGCCCTTGTCCTCTAGTTTCATATGCTATCTGCTTCATATTAAGATAGCTTTGTCTCTGTAGGTGCTCATTACGAGATCCTCTTTTGAGAACTTTCTTTGATTGTGTAATGTGTTTCTGGACATTGCAGGATGATGAATTGGATATTTCACCTGTGGAAATTGATGAGGCTTTGGTGATTGAAGATGATGATATATCTGATGAGGACGATGATGATGTAAGTTTTATCTATTTGCTGATTTGGTTTATCCCTTTAATTTATAGCTGGTGGCATATATTATACGATACTATTGTTTGAATCATATTATCTGTTGGTATCAGTTGATTCCCATGCATATGATGGAACATCTTTTGCCGACTGTTGAGGAGTGTGCTGTGTGTGAAATGGAATCTCAAATTCAAGTTACAACTCATTAGAACCATAATGTGACATTTAATGTGTGGAAGAATCACATGTAGTAAAGATGCTTTTGGGAATCGAGGGGTGGCTTTTGATCCAGTTGACTGTATGTTGTTCGTGAAACAAGGCTATTAGGTGTCCATCGTGGCCGACCTCGCACAGCCCAAGAACCCAGACAGAGGCCATGTCGACATGGGCCATGCAGTCAACGTGCTAGTTGAGAAGTGGAGGCCACTCGATGACGAGACTGAGCAATATTGTGGCGTCGACTACAGCCTGCCCCTCGACCAAATGGTGAAAGACTGGCAAGAGGCTGAGGGCAAGAACGTGAGCTAGCTGGACCTCGGTGATAGCAAGAGAGAGGAGTATTGCCGAGTCCTTTACATCGGTCGATGGCCGTTAGGATGGCTATTTTACATCGGTAGGGGATGATGTGGATATGTTTGTTTTAGTTTGTTTTGAGGTGGTGTGTTGTTGTCTCTTTTTTGTCTTTTCTTCTTTCAAGTTTTGGGTTCGACGCAGATGAGGTAATGGGGGTTTACATTGTCTTCTTGTGACCCTTGATATCAATGTGTAGATATCTGAGAATGCTCTCAAATGTGGTTGAAGAATGATTCTTGATTCTTGGAAAGACTACTTCCGAGCGGGAAATCTACTCATTGAAGAATGATTCTTGAAGGAAATCGCTTCTACTTCTATAATTATTTTATATTATATTATAAACTATAATTAGTTTATGATATTTTTATTTGACAAAAAAAATATACTAAAAACACTATAATATTGGTAGATTATGGAAACTTCAACATGTTGACCCATGAGTAAATAAAGAAGATTTGAAATGATCTAATAACAATATTTAAAAAATTCAACTTTTATCATTTTTTATTGTTAACCAAAAAATATTAAAATCACTAATTTGGTAAGTAGATTCTAAAAATTGTACATGAACAAAATTTGAAGACTTACTCAAGAAATGAACTAGATTTGATAAGTAAATTTATTATTAACTATATATTTATATTTGACAAAATAATTACTAAAAGCACTAATATTAGTAAATTATGAAAACTTCAACATTTTGACCTAGAAATATTACATTAACAAATAAAAAAATATTAAGTACTTTAATTTTAAAAATTTAATCGTATAAAGCAATTAAAATTTTAACTAAAATAATTCAGACTAACATAAGGTATCTAATAAAACATGTGGGAATATTTTTCATATTTTTAATCATGCCCCTATTTAGAAAATAAAATTAAAATAAATATGTGTCATTGATTGTTTTTTCTATCTAAAATGGATCTAGGCATCTGTTTACGCGCTAGACGGCACTTATGTACTATGATTTTATTTAGGCTGCCATTCTATGCGCTCGGACGATATTTGCGACCATATTACTTATCATTATTTTTTTTATTTTATTTTTTTGGCATTTTGTACAAAATCGTAATGGTAGTTCTCACCAACTTTTTATCCCTTCAACTTATAGATAGGTTACGCTACATACACCACATTAGTTGTACCTATAAATTCATTATTGTGTCTGTAAGTATACAATCTGGACAATACATCATGCTAATAAATGATTATGTCGAGGCAACATCCATTTTTTTTTACTTACCATTCCAAGTAAGTCATTTGATAAATTCAAATAAACTTCCATTTGTAAGCTTTTAATTATTCCATGATTTTTTAATTGTTAAACATGCGTAGCAACTTTATACCATTGTTCTAAACTTATAATTATCTTCTATTTAATATCAATGTGACTAAATTATTTTGCAATAACTTTACTACTACCATATTACCGCTTTATAATCTTCTTAACAAAACCGACCGTCAACAAATAGGAGAAACACATGTGGTTCTAAAATATATAATACACGAATATAACAAATTTTATTTTATTATTAAATTGATATAAATTTACATATCGTTCATTCTGTTTCGAATAGACGTATATATAATTGAGCGATCCGACGATACAACAAATATTTATGGTAAATTATAGTAGATTTAACTAGAAAGTTAATTGATACTGGTGGATAAGCTTGTTTTAAGATTATAACAACTTTTCAACTAGTTAATATATAATTATTTATTTTATAAAAATACCTTAATAAAAAATTACAATGAGTATTTTTAATTGTCACCAAAATAAGCATTAAAGATGAGCTTGAGTCTTTTTTAAGAGTTCAACTTATTAGAAGAGAATTATTTGAATATAAGAAGCTTATTTAAATAAATTAAGTAAATGATATTGCTTACAAAAATCCACTTAAATAAAAGAAGCTTATAAATTATTTTCATAAATTATATAGCAAATGACATTGCTTACAAAAATCACTTTTAGCGTCATTAGTTTTCATTTTCCTAACATGTACTCAATTAATGTATCTAATAGGTATTATGATATGTTTTCATTAATCAAATACATTTTCCTACTAATTAGTATAACTTTAAGACAAATATGCCAATTTAATAATATCATGAACTAGTATTTGAAATAGATTTGATTGTTTATCTTGTTATTTTATTAGTTTAGCATTTTTGTGTTATGTATGCAATCTTATACATAGCAATTTTCATAACACTTTTTTTTTTTTCTTTNATTTTGATGATATTTTATGATTGAATTTATTACTCATGTACATATTTATATATTTTATTTTATAATTGTCAATGATTAAATATAAGTCTATATTATTATTATTATTAATGTGTGTTTATTTCCTCAATAATTATATAGTTATTGAAAATTGTCTCCTAATAATATGTACGGCTAAAAATTTCATTAAGGCGCCTGACTGAAAATTATTGCGAGAGTTCATTTTGAATTTCGGACAAAATATTTTAGGCATTTATTAGACCGGTTTTTCTATGGAGCATGCGGATTGTTTTCCTTAAGGAGCCATCCGCTTAGGTGGCCCTTATGTGGCATAAACTTGCTATTAAAATACAACACATGTGGCATCTATTATTATTTTACAGAAATAAAGCAAAAAAAAAAAGAGAAATAGAAAAAAAAACCATTTTCTTCTCCGTCCCCAAAACACTCCAATTCCTCTGATCCCTAAATTCATCTGATCCCTAAATTCCCCGTCGGCTTTGCACCCATCCCTTAATTCCCCATAGGCTTGCAGTTGCAGGGCACAAACCAATTGCCACAGTATTCCCCATCGACGGTCGACTTCAGTGCTGACGCGTGGGGAGCTTTCGGAATTGTAGAACACCAGTGACGCGTGGTGGAGCTCACGCGGAGGATCCGGCGCCGGCGGGCGAGGTGCGCGGCTCTGGGAGAGAACGCGTGCAGCTGGGCCTCATCTTGGTGAACGGGTTATGCAGGCTGACCGGCGGCGACATCGAACAGATTGGCGACGAGAAGGGAGCTTTCGGAGGCGAAGAACATCATCAACACGTGGTGGAGCTCGCGTGGGGGATCCGACTCTGGCGGGGAGGTGTGCGACTACGGGAGAGACCGCGTGCGGCTGGGCCTGATCTTGGCGAGCGGGGTACGGGCTGACCGGTGGCGTGCTGCTGGTCGTCTCTGGCGTTGTTTTCCTGTTCCGGCACCAAAGGTGAAAGCCGACGAGTGCCGTCCACGTCAAGTACGAAGCAGTGACTACATTTGGTTCTACTGTTTCTGTTATGGTGGATTTTCAAGAGAAGAGGTGAACATGTGCCCGGAATGCCAGTCTACCTCTCGGGAATATTTGAGCTCTCGCAGGACTTTTCTCTTCAGTTGTGACTTCGTGGGATTCCAGACTTTTTTTTGTCTAAGCTAGGTGGGAAAGTGTAGGATTTTGTTTAGCATGATGGTCTCTCCATTACGTCAAGGGGCGTTTGGGTTGAGTTTGCCTCGCGAATAATGTCTTGTTGAGCCCGAACGAGGTGAAAGACATGTTCAAATTGGAACGACTCTGTTGCTTGTGGATTTCCATAGTGGAGAAACATATAGTGGTTTTTATACTATGCAAATACTACTTGTATTGTCAATTGAAAAATAGATTGTTCTTCAAGAGAAATATTTACTTTGTAACATACCTTGAAGAACTTTGTCGGGCTTATTGCTATTCTACATTTGTGAGACATGGATACAATTTGAAGTGATACTAAGAATCTGAAGTTGCTTGGATATTATTTTCATTTTGTTGTGAGGATATAAAGGTTGCTTGGTTATTTTTTTCTTTGATTTATGTTGCAGGAAATGGTATACAAACATGTTAAGCCATTCTACACAAAAATAAAGCATCACGTTGCTAATGTTAAGAACTTCAAAAGCACAGAGCATCAACCCTGTTGGTGCTTAGAATAGTTTATGTACTGTTTAGCAATAAATTTCAAACAAACTTAACTCATTGGCTTTGGGTAGTCCGTTGGGAAAGATAGGTCAATTGTGATAACTCAAATACCAGTAATCAGAATTTGGCTCGAAGTAATAATGACTACATTCATACAGGTACAACTTATATTCATATCAAGAGAACTGAAGTGCAGCATATCTGTACAAACTGTGTCCAGTCCTTAAGAGAAACTAGAGAAATTACGTAAATGTTACAGCCCTTGACAGGAAAGGAAAGAAACACAAACAAAACGAACGAATTTTCAGGTGAGGCCCATGATAATATTTAAACGAGTCTCCTAGTCTAAGTGCTCACCTCTCTCTGCATAAAAAAGACAGTTGTAATAAATATCACAAAATGAGATAATTACACTGGCAGGTACTGATGAACTATAAGCATCAAAATGTTAAAATATTCATTCCAAAATTGAAAGAGAATACAAGCATTGTTAGCCTCATAACAGCGTATTCTACTAATGTTTAACTTATTTCAACTTTGGCCTTATAACTAGCATATCTAATCTAAAAGGCACACAAAAACCAAAAAATTCATAACACAAGCTCCAACTCAACAGCAATCACCACACAATGAGACTAGTTTTTCGCACTATAAAAAACATAATCGAAAAATGCCAATGGGGTTAAGGCAACAAAATTTGAGAACAAACATAAAAGTTAACAATAATGAGATTGAATAGATCAAAACTATGTTAAGCATGTGCAACTGATAATATGATGTAATGATGACTGAAAAACAAATCTAAAAAACACAAGAAACTTCAAAACACAAAATATAAAGACGAGAGAGACAAAATAGAAGGAAAAAAAAAACTTGTGCGTCCTCTACAAAATATTTGGTCTGACTCACAGCAAAACAGATGAATATAAGGTACTTTTGTCATCCATATTTGTTTCAGTTACTCCAGATAAAATAGCAACACTCAAAATACTAAAAAGTAACAAAAATAAATTAATGTCTCACGAAAAACAAAACCATTCATCTAAAAAATGACTAACTACTAAAATAAAAATCTCAAACATCAGAGCAACTGGAATTTGTCACTTTTGACATGTCTGGACGATATGAATCATCTTCAAGGTGAATGCTATGACTTGGACATTTGCGCTTGTCGTGGCCCCTCTGCCCACACAAACTACAAGATCGAGCACTTAGAGATATGGCTTTCTCTTTACTCGACTTTAGACGCTTGCCACAACCTTTGGTTCGTATAGGCTCGGGGTCGCATACAAAAAACGTCTCTTTTTGTTTGATTTTACTCAACCGCTTGCTTATGCATTCCTTGTCATCAATCTCACCAACCTCCCATTTCCAAACTTTGAGCTTTTCCAGTAGAAACTTGGTTCTCGCCTCACTCAACGATGCATCATCGATGAGCTCTCTCGTTATTTTCATCAGCGCTCCACGCCTGCCTTGCAAAGATTCACCTACTTCATAATCAAATGGTGTATCATAAATAAGGTGACTCTTTGCATTTTTCGTCCACCTTTTCTTCACGTACTTCTCAGGTACTAACATAACTTGTTCAACCCTCATCCAACATAGCATGTGTCGACAAGGATACCCTTCAAACTCAAATTTTTTACTACTACACGCTATAAATTCTTCAGGGACATCATATGTCAAGTATCGCTGATGTTTAGTATTTATTTCAATATCAAACCTCCAAACTTCATAAACTCGAGAATCGTTTGAACTTGAGACCATTTTGCATATATAGCTCGCACTTTCTTCGAACTCTTTCTGGAATAACAAAAATATAGATTTCGTATAAGTCTCTGCCATCTGCTTTTTCATAGCGAATGAGGTGTTGATCCGCGGCTTTTCATTTAGATCAACATGACTATCCATCAATTTTTAATGTCTCTGATGCGCAATAGCCCTACTAAAACGAGTGAAAAAGTCATTCAATGAACATTTTTTGTCCAGGTACCTTTTGAAGAATGCGTGATTACTCTCAACTCGTTGGCTACTGGACATACCTGCAGCGAAAACACCCCTTACATAAGCTGGAACCCAACGATGACGGATTTCATACATTTTTAACAACCATCCATTACCATTCAATTGAGAATCACTCATCAACAGATTCCACCTCCCCTCAAATTCATTGGGAGTTTCTGAATCATTAATAATACCACTTAAGGTATGATAGTATAACTTATGAAGAACAGGGCCGAGCTTTTCTAAAACTAGTTCAGAATATGCCAAATACAATATCGGTGCATAGTGTTCGGAAACACCTCAGCCACAGCAACTGATATAGCCGCATCCTGATCGGTGATAATAACTTGTGGATGTGGTTGATCTGCCATTGCTTTTATAAAATTAGAGAATAACCAAACAAATGATTCTGCTTTTTCGTCGCTGAGTAATGCACAACCAAATACAGTGGTCTGCCTATGATGGTTAACACCAACAAATGGTGCAAAAACCAATCCATATTTATTCGTATTATATGTGGTATCAAAGACAACTGCATTTCCAAACACTGCATATGAATTTCTTGATTCACTATCAGCCCAGAAACACCTGGTGAAAACACCATCCTCATTTGTCTCATAAATAAAATAGAAGTTCTCATTCTTCTCCTTTTCCATTTCAAATTGGTGAATCAAGGTTTGTGCATCATGTCCATTTAGTTCAGCTTTACGTGCTGCTTCTTTATTTCGGATATCTTTCTCCAAACAGCCCATCATAGAAGGACCACCAGAATCAATTTCAAACAATCTAACTTGTTTGTATGTGGGGATATTTGCCTCCGTGTACTCCTGAACAAGCGCTCTTTTTGTGGCTGACACACCTCTATGTGATCTCAACAAGTGAACCTTCCTAGGAGTAGCGAGCGGATGATTGTGGTTTTCTACAAAATGCTTCACCACCCAAGTTTCATTTTTCTTCCGAACACTCATTCGAGCTGGGCAGTTACAACGAGTCTCTCCACGTTTCCGTTCCTTAGTTTCTGTCACCGCACCTCGTTTATTTCGGTATGACACATTTGTCTTCCCTTCTTTAGAGCAAGCAAACATTTTTCCCACAACTGTGCAAGCTTTTGGATCTTTTCGGCTGTTTTTAATTTTAGTGTTAAATCCTGCACTTTTAGCATACTCATTATAGAAACAAAGAGCCTTTTCCTCCGATTGAAATTCTTGTCCTATCAAAGGCTTGACCGACAAATCAACTTGTGGTATGAATGATTCGTCTTGCTCACTCTCCATCCTACGAAAACAAATATACTGAATGTCATAAATAATAAAAACAAATCCAAAAATCATGACAAAAATCTGATATTTAATATTCTTCGTTTTAATTTCATTGTAATAATATTTTGTTAATAATTTTACATGAAGAAAAAACATAAACTTAGCAAACTGAGATGAAGTCATAAACATTATAAATTTTGGGACAAATAATCCTTGTATGAAAATTAGTGAATCAAATCCTTGTATGAAAATTAGTGGATCAAATAATTTGAATACCTGCTTCAGAGATTATGGTGCGTTTNTTTCTCTCTCTTTTTTTTTTTTTGCTTTATTTCTGTAAAATAATAATAGATGCCACATGTGTTGTATTTTAATAGCAAGTTTATGCCACATAAGGGCCACCTAAGCGGATGTCTCCTAAAGGAAAACAATCCGCATGCTCCATAGAAAAACCGTTTATTAGACTAGGTTTTCATAAAGAAGTGCCAACGACGGAGAAGGGAAAAGAAGAAGAGAGCAAAAACCTCAGCTCAATTGGCCCCAGACAAACCCTTTGCTCTCGTTCTCACATCAACTCTCGCCTACAAGGTAAGGTCCTTAGTTTGTTCACCCCGACTCACTTTCATTTTTTTTGCTATATTGTGTAGTGAATTGAGTGAGGAGCCTCGGTCGTTTATGCGTTTTGGGATTTTATATGTGCCATGTGAGTGTGGATGAAATCAATTGCTGGATCTGAGAAATTTCAGTTGTCTAGTGTTCAATTGATGATTGATTACGAACTATTGATTTAATAGAATTCTGATTCAATTTCATTAGAGCTTCTGCGGTAAGCTTTTATCTTGGACTTCACGTTTATTCAGCATATAACACATATTACCAGATGTGTTAATTTGGAGCATTTATGCATATTGTGAGTATCATGTATCGAATGTGCAACTTTGGTTGAACCGGGTTTACTTTGGGTGACTGTAGGACATTGCTAATGCTGAGTTGGCTTCAATACATCCAATCCGGCTAGGATTGGCTCTTAACTTCTCAGTCTTCTACTATGAGTTTTGAACTCTCCTAACCGAGTGTACTTTATTATGGAATGCATAAGTCATATCTTTATGCATTTCCTTTGTTGAGAATCTGTTAACAAAATCATTGTTCATGTATTGGACTCTCTTTCATAAGATATCTGCTCAAAATATCCCAGATAGAATTAAACTTTGCATACAAAATTATAAATTGTTATAATGTAGCATGTGATTTTCTTTCCCAAAAAATTTCAGGTATAAGAAGGTTGTTTGGTGGTTCGAGAAGACATTAGCTCACGTACCCTCCTCTTTAACTGAGATGTGAAAACCAACTGTAGTCAATCTTGCTCACGCATTGAGAAAACTAAAGATGTATGATCTTTCTATGCTTTCACCGATTTGTATGTGCCATATATGTCGGTACATGCTATCTACTGTTCTTGATTCGTCATTCATGTCCTATGTACTATAGTTTTTCTAATAATGCCATATTAATTGCCTTGTTATTTAGAAATTTGTTCTGTATTATATTGTGATTGACGATCAATAAATGCACTAAACACTACGAGGTACAATGAGGCAATCATATACTATGAGAAAGCATTGGCTTTATCAACTTGAAGCTTGAGCACATATGTGGATCTTGCATACACATCATCTGCAGGTTAAAACTTTTCAAGTTTTTCTGCTCGATACCATCTCCTAAAATTAATGGTGAAAAAAATTATCTCGCCTCTTTTTTNATTCTCACGCGTCTTCCTTTTTTTTCAGGGTAATTATACATCTGCAATTACACACTATCACAAGGTACCCTTTTTCTCACTTTTCAGATTCCAATCTTTTGGTTACAGATGACAGTTAAATATGTGGTGCTTGGAGTTGAAAAGTTTGTGCTCTGATCATTCTTGTGCACATTTGGATATTGACAGGATTTATAAATCAAAGCGGACGATCAATTTTGTACAGAAATGCTGACCTGGGCTCTTAAAGATGAATGCCATGATGGCGTAAACCACAAAGTAGAGTCAGTTAGAAGCCAGATATTTACATAAATGAAATGCAATTTTGCGTGTTATTTAAGTTGTGCTATAATATGTTAAAGCATGGGCATATTGGCAATCATTTTGAAAGAAAGGTGTATATAGGCTAGGTCGTATTCAATTGTTGCATCACTTTCCTTGGGTAGCATTTTCATGATGACTTGTGAATATTTTACTTAAAGCTGGACAAAACCATGACCATCGCTACCTCTGCAAAGGCAAATATATGAAGCAGTTGATTTCTTTTGGACTGGGAATTTGTATTTCTTAAGTTAAAATGATTTCTGCTTATCAACATTTATAATGGTAATGATTATTTAAGAGTATCAAATGAAAAAATCAGCAAAAGAATAAATGTGCAAGATAGCTGGAAGAGGCTTTTGTATTGAACTAAAACATCTAAGTTTGATGGTTAAATCCCATCCTACCGGTGTGGTAGTGTCACATTGGGTTTTTCATCATCGAAGCTACACACACCACAAGTGCGTATGTCTATGTGATCTGATGGTTAAAAAACCTAATGTGGGCAGTAGGGTAGAATAAACCACATGGAAGGCTTCTTATCGCCACTCGTCATTCACGCACAGAAAAGAGTGATAATGGAAGTTTTAGAATAGCTCACTGAATTCTCAAGAAAACCATGTTGGCTGTGGGCATTGCAGAGCATAGAATAGGCAGACATAGCTAATTCTATGTTCTTTTTCCTTTCAAAACGATTAATGGACAGAAAACTCAACCAGAAAGCACAACAAAAAGAAGAATTAGAAGAATGGACAATGACATAGTATAATCCCATCTCTAAATAAGAGAGCGCTGCTGTCCGAAAACTTCCTTAAAGAGTACAACAATTCATGAGCAACATCTAGGCAAAATAATTACAAAAGTTCAAGGGATCGCCCGGTCTTCTAATGTATAAACTGATTGTATAGCCAACTTTCGATAAAGTTAAGACTAACCATTTCTACACCATCAATATGGCCATATTAAACCCTAGCCCTCTAGCTACTGCAGGTAGGGAATTTGTATTGCTTGATATGTTCATCGTCCTCCTCTTGTTCTTCTTCTTCCTCACCCCCCGCCTCGTCTTCATCCTTTGGTGTCGCCATCTTAATTGCTTTGGGTTGGGACTCAGGCTGTCGAGGAGGCTGAGAGAGAGAGAGAGAGAGAGAGAGGGATTAATTAAGATGCATAATTCTAGCCCAAGAGCAATAGGGAACTTATGCACACCAGAAATTACCATTTTGTTACTGGATTTGTTCATGCTGCCATTATTTGGTCCTTTGTCTGCTTAACCGCCCCTGTAACAACTTCGAACACGGTGGGGAGATCATTAATCTTCTGAAAAAGCCGTTTCCTGTACAAAATGGATTTCCAACCAAGAATAGGGATTAAACAAAAAATATTCTTAGTAGTTTCGAGGCTCACTGACTTCTCTATCTGAATAAGCATATCTTGATATCTTAATGATTTCTCCAGCTGCGGATAACACTATAGAAATTAGTTGCAGAATAACTATCACATCCAAAGCATCTCCAAAAGTAAAAGGGGCAGCAGCATCACACAAGGTAGGTAATATTGTTCCCAATTCGCACGATCAAATCGCATAAGTCGGTAGGAAGAGAGAGGGCTGGGAGAGAGAACTCAACAAACTACTTACAATGAGTCACTAATATACAAGTTTAACAGTGAATCTCATAAACTAACAGGACTTGGGAAAGAAAAGCCAACCAATTCAAGTGGTTTAGATATCCTACTTCCAATAGATCACTGATTAAAAGTTCAACAGTGAATCTCATAACCTGACAAAGAATAAGATGACCATTCAATTGAATCTCTAGAGTAACACACTATTACAAGGGGGCAGCAATAAACAAATGAAAATTATCTATTTGTAAACAAGCTTAAGAAGGTAATTAAAAAGTCTCAAAGAAAATCCCCCACATATTAAATAAAGACACGCAACAAATAGCACAAAAATCACAAATCGGGCTGACAACTATAGAAATTCTATGTATGAAGCACATTGGCAAGTGTACACACATGTTATTATCTATTGCAAACCAACTTCAAGGTTAAGCTGTACAGAAGGTTATGTCTGGCTTTGTAAGTTCAAATGTTCAATATCGATAATCTTCTTTTACAAATATGAAGCTAAGAAGATTGAATTATAAATAAGTAAACTTATCATTTAATATTTATGTAGGCTCAAAAAGAAAACATCAAAAGATGATAAATGGAACAAAATGTTCCAGAAAAATTGAAACATCAAACTAAACCATAGCTCAATGCAAGAGTCTTGTGGAATCAATATACTCTGTCAGCAATTATGAGAAAAAACAAAGTACGTCACTGTAATTTTCCAAAATCCTTAATGAACAAGAACAAATAGGCTAATATCATTCTCGATATAGAAAAGCTATGCGTATGATATATTTTCCCGAGATCATATATAACTATAACTGATACAAGAAAAGTAGCCCGGTCTTACTGTAAACAAAATTCAAGACAAGACAATAGTTTATTGTTAAGGCATTTATAACTCCAAAAGCCAATAAGCTCCCCAAACAACATCCCAGCAGAAAGCAATTACCTTTCACATTTACCAAATCTGTAGATGGATCTTTTCCCTGCCAACTCATTTCTTTCCACTGCTGTGATATTAATCCATGGAGTTCCTCTCCAGGAAAGGCAACACTCCACAAAAAAAGAGAACTTGGTTTGTCAACAGATCAGCTGACAAAGTAAAAATTCAAAACAATGATTGTTTACAACCTTGTAATTGAAATTTCTTGTAGTACAAAACACATGGACATAACAACACATTCTTGACTACAAAAAATATACATATCAATAATGTATAGTCCAAAACGACAAATATATGTACCCTTAATTGTCACTAAATTCCCCTTCAAATTCACAATAAATTTGCAATCATGATACAAAGAAGTAATTTTATACGAACAACACTAAACGCATTCAGAATCAGCAAATATAGTGCAAACTGTTCATACCAAATATGCAGGCGACTGACCACATATCCACTGCTGGTGAGTAGTGTGTAGCTCCTAAAAGCACCTCAGGAGCCCTTACCAGAGGGTCAATATCTGCAAATAATAAAACCATTCAATAAATGCTAATAATAATAATTGAAATGGCTTTCAGTGAGGGAAAAAATAGAAGTATTCAACGAAGTACCTCATGAGTGTACTTCTTAATAGGGACCGTAAAAGCTCTGGCCAAACCAAGATTTGCTATCTTAAGCATCATTGTCATACGATCCATCAAAAGATGGTGAGGATAGAGATTCCTAAACAATTACTTGAAGTTAACTCAAACACATCATGATTTTACAAATGAAAAACATTGATTTACCTGTGTAGTAGAACACCATGACCATGACAGAAAGTAACACCTTTGCAAAGTTGATACATTAAACTCTTGATGATGTTGGATGGAATATTACCTCCATCTTCAACAACCTGAATTTCGAACAAAAACAATTGAATCACCCCATTCCAAGAAAAGCACTTCTCACCAAATCATTTGACCCGATATAAACCAAGGCAAAAAAGAATGAACAAATAAATACGCCCGAGACCTGCTGTATTCACTCCGGTTCACTATTGCCGCATGACAACACAAACCAATACACCCACAACCAACTGCACCAAGACCGACGACCACACCAGCCGCCCCACGCCACTCGTCGGAATTATATCCGGCAACAGGTGCTCCTCGCCGTTGAAATAAACCTTAGTCGGGAACCCGTCTCCTCCCGACACGTTAATCCCCGGTGTACGCCTCTTCGTGAACGAGATCACCGACTGCTGCTTGCCCGGGACCCTCAGCCCCCTCGACCGGCCCTCCCCATCGACCTCGCCCACCATATAGTTCAGCCAGGGCCCGGGCAGTCCCTGCTTGAAGATAAAACTCTCAAAAACTCCAGAAGCAATTGATCTCAATTTTAGCAGTTCAAAAAGCAGTCTAAAATAAACTAGAGTTAAAGGTCAAACAGCAACTTGCACAAAGGTTTAGTTACACCCAATTGTTCATAGAATCATTCAAAACCCAGAAATGTAAGACCTCTTATCAATCTAAACTAATCCAGTCCATCGATCTCTCTAAATTCAGGAATCCTCAATAATCTGACCGCAAGAGAACATAAACAACAAAAGCCAAATCATAAAGAATCAGACTATAGTTGACCAAATTCTCCCAACTCCAGCTCCAAACAGACAGTGAATAAAACTTCAAAAAATGAAAAGGCAAGAACATAAGAAGAAGAAGAAAAGAGGTGAACACACAGTGGCACAAGCTCACCTTGCATCCTAGGTCTGGGACAAATCCACCCATCATTGACCAGAGAGATATTCGCCGGCATAGGCACATCCAGCGGGCCCACCCCGAACTGCGTACCCACCAGCTCAACCCGAACTCCCATCTGGGTCAAAACCCCCGCCATCTCGATACCCGCGAAAACCGACTCGTTTCCCACGGGCCCCGACATCGCGCTCCCATCTGCAAGCACGTCATTCGTGGCCGACACCAGATATTCGTCATGCTGAAACCCGATAAAAACCCGCTAGGATTTCAGCTCGTGGGCGTCGTTGTTGAGCACGATGAAGGAGGACTATAACCGGTAGGGCTGTCGGGCTGGATTCGAGGCTGGAAGACCCTTCCGCCTTCGGCCGGCGGCGGGGTGGCGGGTGTAGGAGGGGTTTGGGATTGGGCCCGGCAGGGGTTAGAAGAAGGAGATGTTAGATATTGATTTTTAGGAGATTCAATTCAATTAAATGTTAAATGTTAAGGTTGTGATGATATATTTTTGGATTTGAAGGATTATTATAAAAATAATATAGATGTAAGGTTTTTAAAATAAATACAATGATTATTTTATAATTTATTTTAATTTTTAATGACATAAGGGTATTATAGGTTTTTTGTAAGTACAAGGTGGTACGAGGTTGGTACGAGGCGATCAAAATTCTTTTTTGCCTCGTACCAACCTCGTACCTTCCATCTAATGGTTCATATTAATTTTTGAATCAATCTAATGGTGATATAAGGGGCTACTTGATATTAGGTAGGTACGAGGGGTACCTGACCATAGATTTTTTTTTTTTTTTTTTTCAAACGATAGGAAATCTCATTCAAATCAAAAAGGATGTACAATGTTTAGCTACATAAAACACAAAACACTACATGAATACAAACAGAACAAGCCGGGAAATGAGAGAACCACACAAGACTGGTGGCCTAGAACCCAACTAAACAACAACGAATGCAATTATGGGCTAAGGCAGATGAGCTTCTGGAACCTTAACACCATAACCTGAAAACTAAGAACAAAAATCGAAAAGGAAAACTGAAACATAAAATTACAACAGAAGGTATATCTAGCATCTCAAGGCCTGGATAATCTGCTTGTCCTGTAGATATGCCAATCCTTCAAAGCTGCTTGGACAATGAGATGAGCAGGCCTTCGAGTCCTTCCAAACATTCACAAATTGCGCGTCTTCCAGAGCCACCAGAGTATGTAGGTAGAAAGCTGAATCCGTGCCTCTGATGTCTCTGACTTGTCCAACTGGCAAATGGACCACCACCAGTCATGGAAGCTTGCATGTTCTTGAGGTCCTTCCCACTGCACAGGGGAGAGCTTCCATACCAGCTTGGCCAGTGGGCAATGGAATAATAGGTGTTCTATTGATTCTACTTCATCACCACACATATTGCATATACTGTCCACTACAACTCCTCTAGCCAGCAAATTCTTATTAACAAGCAATGTGCCATTACAGCATTTCCAGATAAAGTGTTTTAGTTTGCCCATTACCTGCATTTTCCATGTTCTGTTCCTGACTTGAATGTCCCTGGCCAAGTCCACACTCCCTTGAGCTGGTGCTGTCTTGAGGTATTTTTCAGTTATAAGATGAGCATATGTGGATTTCACTGAGAATATCCCTTTACTGTGAAGCTTCCATGTCCATCTATCAGGTTGGGTGGGATTGAGTGTCTTGATAGTATGGATCAGATCACAAATATGAGGAGGAAATGTGTTCCTTAGCTTTCTGTCATCCCATCTCAACCCATCTGTGCTCATTAGATCTTTTACCCATATAATGTTTCTGTCAATGCCCTGCAATAGTTCAACTTGTTGGCCTGTGAGTGTAGGTAGCCAATGCTGATCCCAAATTTTGATGCTAGTGCCACTTCTGATCTCTACCTGCATCCATTTGGCACAAATCTGCAAAATCGAGTGCCAACTTCTCCAAAGCCAGGATGAACTGTGGGTAATGTGAGCTTCAAAAATAGAGGAATTGGGGTAATATTTAGATTTGAGTACCCTGCTCACCAATGTGTCAGGCTCTGAGACCAGCCTCCAAATTTGTTTGGCAATAAGGGCTATGTTGAAGAGTTGTATGTCCTGGAAACCAAGACCTCCATGCTTTTTGGCCAAAGTCAGTTTGCTCCAGGCCAGCCAGTGGATTCCTTTGTGTAAGGCATTGCCTTTGCTCCACCAAAAGTGGCCACATATACTAGAGATTTCCTTGCATAGAGAGACAGGCAAGACAAAGCAGGACATAGCAAATACAGGAAGGGCATTGAGTACACAGCCTTGATAAGAATCTCCTTACCTGCAGTAGAGAGCCATTTGTTTTTCCAGCTGTTGACTCTGTTTTTGATTACTGTGAGGATATAATCAAAAGCCTCTCTTTTAGATCTTCCAATGCCCATAGGTAAGCCCAGATATCTTGTGGATGAATGAACTTGAATGCCAGAGAGGATAGAGCAACATCTATGCTGTATGTCAGGGGGTGTGTTTTTGCTAAAGAAAACTGATGATTTGGCCATATTCACCTGCTGGCCTGTGAAGTTGTGGTAGGCTTGGAGAATTTGAAGAATTTTTGTGGCCTGTTGAGTGTCTGCTCTACAAAAAAGTAGAGTATCATCTGCAAATAATAGATGAGTGAGAGTGGGACCATTTCTTGAGAGTCTGATCCCTTTATAACAACCTTTCTCAGAAGCATCCTTGATCTTAGCAGACAGCAGCTCTGAAATAATGATAAAAAGGTAGGGGGATAGGGGATCCCCCTGCCTCAAGCCTCTAGTAGCTGTAACAAAACCACATGGAGAGCCATTCAAGTTAAAAGAAAATGAGGGGAATTGAATACAGGCCATTACCCATTTAACAAATTTATTACTGAAACCCATTCTCAACATTGTTAATTGAACTGATTTCCACTCCAGGCTGTCAAATGCTTTCATCATGTCCAATTTAAGAGCCATAAAGAAATTTTTACCTGACCTGTGCCTGTTTTAAAAGTGAAAGACTTCATGCCCAATAACAACATTGTCAAGCAACTGCCTCCCTGGAAGGAAGGCTGCTTGGTTTTCTGAGATGCATTCATTGAGACAGATTCTCAATCTCTGGGTCAGAATTTTAGAAATGACTTTATAAAAAACAGCACACAGGCTTATAGGTCTGAACTGGGTAATAGAAGTTGGATTAAAGCACTTGGGAATCAATATTATTAAAGTGTGTTTCCAGTATTTTAATAGTTGGCAGGATGCAAAGAAGCTTGAACAGCAAAAATAATGTCCTTACCAACAATTGGCCAGAAGTGCTGATAGAAAAGGCCTGTCATGCCATCTTCACCTGGTGCCTTATCAGGGTGTATACTGAAAACGGCTCTTTTAATGTCATCTTCTTCAACAGGAGCTGTCAGGATTGCATTCATATCATCTGTGACTGTTTTTTGGATTAATGGCAGAAATTCATGGCCACCTCGAGAACCCTTTGAAGTATACAACTTGGAATAGAAATCTGTGATGTGCCTCTGAATCTCTTGGGGGTTGTCACAAATTTGTCCTTCAGTTACCAGCCTTACAATAGAGTTCATTTTCCTCCTCTGAGAGACATATGCATGAAAAAATTTGGAGTTTTGGTCTCCCTCTTTAAACCACAGAGCCCTCGCTTTTTGCTGCCAATAGATTTCCTCTGATACATTAGCTGCATCCAACTCCCTCTGCAGTCTGTCCCATGTTTCCCAGTTTCTTTCTCCTCCCTCTTTCCTCAGTTCTTCCAATTGCAATGTGAGTTTATTTATTTTTGAGGCCTGTTCTGCTCTAAAGTATTTGCTCCAGGATAGCAAAGCTTGTCTGGTTCTTTTGATTTTTTCTTTGATGATGAACATAGGTGTGCCAAGAGTAGGTGTATCTCATGCTTCTTTAACCACAGTGTCAACTCCTTCTGTGTGGTCCCATCTTTTATCAAATTGAAATCTCTTTTTGTACTTGGTGGCTGCAGCTGAAGTAGAGATAACCAACATTGTATGATCAGATGAACTTCTGTGCCAGCTAATGACCTTGGAATATGGGAATTTGGCTATCCATTCCAACGAGACAAACAGTCGATCCAAAGTTTCTTCCACATACCCTTGGCCTGATCTGTTATTAGCCCAGGTATAAGTCAGCCCCTGTAAGGGGATCTCCTGCACACCCATTTGAGATAGGAAATGGTTGAATTCCCAGCAACTTCTATCAGAGACAGGTTGACCCCCTTTCTTGTCCTCTGGTCTGCACAAAGAGTTCCAATCCCCTGCAATGCACCATACAGGTCCCCATGTGTCTTTTTCATGCAAAAGTTGCTCCCATTGAAGGATTCTTTCAGACTTAATTGGGCTGATGTATACAAAAATGGCCCAGCAAGGTAAACCTCCTAATTTCTCCTTAAAATGTACAACAATGAAGAAGCTTTGACTGTAAGAACGTGCGAGCTGGGTTTTCGAAAATACTGTAAGATAAGTCCTCCTCCTGTGCCTCTAGGCTCCACTATAAAGTTCCTATCTGCAAAACCCAATTTAGAACAAACAGAAGATGAAAATGTTTTATTTTTTTTTTTGTTTCAGAAAGAAAAAAGAAGGAGGGGTGGTGGATCCTTAGGGATTCCTTAATCTGGGGAACTGTAGAGGGCCCACCCAGACCTCTACAGTTCCACACCAGAGCATTCATGAGGACTCCGAGGGCTTCTTAAGGCAAGCCCTCTCCACCTTTGATACAGTCAGTTTCACTTTCTTATCCTGCTGCTCCACCATGTCATTATAAGATGTTTCCCCTGTGAGTATAGCCAGCTCTCTGGGTCTTTTGGTCATAACCATTGAGAGATCCATTGAGTTTTCTTTGGAATTCCTCTGAAGCCTGCCCTCCCTTTGTGGTGTTCTTTTCCAAGTTGTGGTACCCTTGCTGACACCCTTCCTGCCTTTCCTTTTTAGTTCTGTTAGCTTTGTGCCAGGTTGATCATCTTCATCAATGGGCATGATCTCCAATTGGATTGGTTTAGTATGAGCTAAGGTCTTTTCTGCTTGGTCAGAGGGGGGACTATAGAGGATCAACTCTTTGTTAGAGGGCAGCACCTCTTTGTCTGCATTGGTGGTCCCATTGTGTTCTGAATCTGTACTTCTATGCCCGGTTTGCCCAATCTGGCTATGAGAAGAACTTTTTGCTGCATCATGATTGGGTATAGGCACTTTGTCCCATGTTGAGTGGAAATTGGTGTTGGTGTTACTAGGGGGGGAGCAGGATCCTGAGATTGACCTGAAGAAGAAATAGCATGGTTCCAGTTCTGGCTCTGCAGCCCATCAGAAGCTCTCATCCAATCTCCAAATTGACCCTCTTTGAGCCTTTTATGTTTTATATCCTCCATTCTGAGAGTGCAAGCTTTCTCAATATGGCCAATCATCCCTAGGGATGAAAACGGAAACGGTAATTTCCGATTACCGAGAATCGTTTTCGAAATTTTTTCGAATTTGGAGGCTAAACGGAAACGGTAACGGTAATCGGAAAAACGGAAATGAAAACGGTAAAAAAATTCGAAAATGAAAACGAAAACGGTTTAGCCCTTTTCCGATCGTTTTCGAAAATTACCGTATTTAAACGGTATTTTACCGTCGGTAATACCGGCCCAACTCATACTAGGCTCAATTTTAATTATAAAGCCCAATCCAAATCCCAAATGGGCCAAATGCCCAAATCCCCTTCAGCCCAACCCTGTGCCCAAATCCTGAAATCCCCTTCACCTCTTTCGGTGATTTGTGTTTTGAATTCTGGATTTCGTTTGTTGTGGTTTTTTTGTGGATTTGGTGGTTCCATGGTTGATTTCTCACCTAATTGCTCCCATTTCATGTTTCAAATTTCAATTGCTACTATTATTCCATGAGAATTTGATGGACAAGTCACAATTCAATTGCTAGTTATTGGAATTTGTATGGATTTTGTTATAGCAAATGGTGTGGATTTTAATTTGGATTTTGCCACTATTATGCCGTGAGAATATTTCAATTTATGTTTTAATGCTATATTTAATGTGGTGTGTTTATCGTTTTTTAAATACCGTTTTAATATATTTCGATCGTTATCGATGTATTTTCGATCGGATAGTTTCGTTTTCGATATTACCGGAATACCGATGTCGTTTTCGTTTCCGACATTATCGTATCATTTTCGTTTTCGAGAAAAAAATATGAAAGTGGAAATGGTTGAGCCCTATGCCGATCGTTCCCGATCGTTTTCATCCCTAATCATCCCACAGTAGAAGCACAAGTTAACTAAGCGCTCATACTTAAATGACACAGTAACCACTTGGGAGCCAAACCTGATCGATGTACATCTGGGCAGTGGTTCCTTGATATCAACTGTTACCAATAGTTTGATTAGGCGCCCCCCTTGAAATGGTAAGTTACTCACGATCACATTGGAAACCTCATTAAAAACTTCCCCAATTCTGAGTCCGACTTCTGCAGTAAGCCAGTTAAGAGGAACGTTGTGGACTTGAACCCATAGTTTAAGGTCTGAAAAACATTTGGCATCTCTATTCATTCCAGATTCCCATCGGCGCAAGATGAGAAATTGGTTTTCGAAGATCCAGTTTGTTCCTCCCTCAACCTTTTGAAGGTCCTCGAGGTTTGAGAAGATGAATTGAAAAAAATTGGGACCGAGCTCTCTAACCTCGATGGAATTTTTAAGTCGCTAAATTTGGTTCATCGCCTTCTTGATTCCGGCCAGACTTGCTCGTTTATCACCGACTATTCGACCGAATAGGCTGTGGTGGCATTCTTCGACACCCGTTTTAACATCATCTACCTGGAGATCGATGATTTTGTTTTCCTTTTGCGAGAGCGAAAAAACCCTAAGGCGCTGCTCCACTTCATCTGTGACCGATTACGAACTCTGTCCATCCATGACTGCGATATGAAAGAGTAGCAAGGAGAAGAGATTCGGAGAAGGTTAGAAGGCCTCTCCGGCGAGAGGAAAGGGCTTTCCGATGAAAGAAGATGCTCTCCGACGAGAGAAGGTGCTCCCCTAGCGAGAGAATTCAGAAATTTTTTTGACGATCCCTACTTATTATGGCCTTAAAACTGAAAATAATCACTTTAACAATCACTCCAGTCAAATTTTTAATCTCATATGAAATCATTCAATACATCACAACTAGGTTCATAAGAAAAATGTGGCCAATTAGCACCATATAGTCCCATTTTCACTCTCTTTTCGTAGGTTCAAGCATTCATGCTAAACTGAACTAGAAACTGAGATTTAATGCTCCAAAAAACTTAACTACAGCAATATAATCAACCACATCTCAACATAAGACACGACAAAGAATGGAACCTAAACACGCACATAAAACATCACATGATTTCATCTCATTTCTTCTTCAATTTCTCTAAGTCAAAGTATGCCAAATTCATCTTTTAAAAACTGAGTCTTAAGCATATTTTCAATCACAACAAGGTATTTAGAATGGCTCAGCCATTACCTGCTTTCACGAATTAAAACAGGGCTGACAAAAGAAACGAAGCTTGGGTTAGGCTAGAGGCTCTCAACTTTGTCGCTGCCCAACGTGAATGGGACTTGCAAGTTGTCCGACGAACACGATCGGGGCTTAAAGGGGCTGCTCGCTGAATGGAAAAGGGACTACTACTGATCGATGCCAATGTTCGAGGACCCCGACTGCTCGATTAAAAGCCTCGAACGGCTGTCGTTATTCTCGCACGGGCCCGAAAGGGCTGCCGCTGCTGTCCGGGCCCGCTAAACAAAGGCCGGCGGAGGAGCCGCTACTCTCGAAGGTCGTCGGCTCGTGACCGACTGAAGAGAAGATGTCGGCATAGGCTACTGTTCGGGTTTGACACCTACTACTGCTTGAAGGGTCGGACGAACGGCCAGAACTCGTTGCTCGTCACGGCGGCTCGCTGTTGGCGAAGATGGAGTCGCGCGGCTGAGGAGGGTCGGCGATGGTGTTGAAAGACGACCGTCGTGTAAACGCCCCGCCTTAACTAACTTTGACTTTTGAAAATCAGAGTTAATTTTTCGCTTTTATTCTTGAAATATCGTGCAAGTTTATTTTCGAAAATACTTTCTTACTTGCGGGATGCTATGAAAACTTTCTTAACTTACTATCTCGGACATAATAAAACATGCAACCAAATCGAGCCACTATGGCGTTACTGGAATTATACATGCAGTCCGTCTGTCTCGCACTAATAACTTAGCGGAAGCTGAAAGTATGAAATACAATCATACAAACTTATACATAACATGGTTCATGAATGGTGGTACATAAAATGATGGTAAAAATGTCCACGGCTCATGACCACGCTTGCCACACTAGCTCACCCGGCCCGCTCGACTCTGTCACCTGAAAAACACAATGGGGGCGTGAGCAAACCACTATGCTCCGCAAAGACCAGTACTGAATTAAACAACATAAATAATAACATATCATGAACATCAATATATAAAAGCTGAACTGTAAACTTTTCTTTTCTTTCTTTTCTTTTCTTTTATTTTCTTTTCTTTTCTTAAACTTTGGTCCGTCGACCCTCGGCCCTCGGCCACTCGTGTCCACACCATCCAAACACTGAGGCCGAAGCCCCAGCCGGATACCAGGTGGATTAGGAAGGCCCTTAGGTCGGCCTCTCACTTGGGAGAACTAACTGTCTCGAACATACCTCAGTCATGGTACGGATGTTATAAATGATGTAGAATCTAGTGTTAGAGTAGAATACCCGGCGTTCCAATCAGATTGGATTTATTTCTACTTGTAAAAACAATTTAGTGGAATTATATTATTTTAAGGTATTGTTTTATCTTATGTTTTTGCATTTATCCTATAATTGCACATATGATAAAGTCCTTAGATCATTATTAGCTATGAGACATAATTGTGCATTTGATGGCAATCATGGAACATGTCTTTAAAACTGTGATCTTAAATAAGTTCCAAGTCGATGGGTGTTTCGAGACAGGACATCGAATAACCCGGTAAGACTTGTTCATATGATGTATGCTCGTTGGACGAGAATGTTGCATTTCATCAACATTAGCGTATGGTTGCAAATACATATATGTGGGTGCTTGTTAGAGAACAAGTTCACTGAACATGACCGTATGAAAATTCTGAATGGAAGTTTATTATGTCGAATAAGAATTTTCATGTTACAATAGTACATGATTGATCCTTAGACTTGAGGCACGATAGTAACTTTGTGCATATTATATTTTACTTTGATTTATCCTTTTGATTGCTAGCACAGTCGTATAAAGGAATATTTTGGGTATTATATTAATATGAATGGAAGTTTGTCAGTGGCTAAGAAAGGATTCGACATTTATGAGATAAGTGAATTTCCTATGTGTTTCATAGTTTGTAATTCAAAGTCCTTGGCCAAGGCGGGATGAATAGAGATTCATATATGAATTACTAAACTTGAAATGGAATCATAGTTATTAAATCAATTTGGGTTTCGACTAAATCATACCCAAAATTTAATCGGGAAATTGGATGTCGAAAGGATTTTACATGTATGGACTTGTAATCGAAAAGGTTTACTCGCTATTCACTTAATACTAGATTCATGCTACTTGCTAGATGTTCTCATGATATGTGGGTTCTTGAATTAAGGAGTTAATTCAAAGAATAAGATTTAATTTGATTAATTTAAATTACAAGGAGTTGTAAACCCCACTACTAGTATTAATAGTGAACCTAAAAGGCCACACCCAATTTTGAATGTAGATCATTTGAAATTAGTATCTCTAAAGAGTTAGAATTAATTGACAAGTATTAATTATTTAATTTGATTATTTAATTAATTCTAATTTTAATTAGATATCAATTAAAGGAATATACTAAATTAATCAATTTGATTGATTAATTATATTGTGGATATTAATTAAGTAATTAATGGAATTACTAAATTAATAGTTGGATTTTAAAATTAGATTTTAAAATTCAAATCCATATTATAATAAGAGGAGATTTTATAAATATGAGAAATAATATATTTTGATAAATTTATTTATTTATATATTTATTTTTCAGAAATTATAAATCATAATATTTAATCTTTAATTTGATTAAAGATTAAAATAATAATAAAATATTATTAGATGGGATCTAATGACATTTTTATTATTAAAATCATTTAGATCAAGATGCCATCTAATTTGATTAAAATAACGATTTTAAAATACAAGATGGCATCTTGTGATCTAAATGTTTTAGTATAAATAGGTGTACATAGGTGATGTACATGAACACACTTGTATTAACAAGAAAATTGAAAAAAAAAAAGATCACAAGAGTTGTAAATCAAGAAGTGTTCTTGAAATTTGAGAATTATTTCCATATCAAGAATAGTTCTTGAAAATTTTAATAAAGATTAAAATTATAATCTCCTCTAAAATAAATATTTCGATACTAATTAAAAAATCGAGAAGTTTCTACTAGCGAAGAAACTAGTTCTCGAGATTGAATTACAAAAGGGTGGATACTTTTAGATGGGAGACATTTAGATCCCTCGGGTGATTAACAGGAGACGGTGAAAGTCATATATAACCGGGAATTGATTTCCTAAATCATCGTCATATAAAGAAGGAGTTCAAGATAAAAGGTAATTTTCAAAATTACTTATTACAAATCAAAATTTGTATTATTACGTGTTTTTAAATGATGACGATCTGTTTATTCGCTATATGTATCTACGGGTTGAGTATTTATAGGATAAATATTTTTTTCGAAACAATTTTTTCCGCTGCAAATATCCGTACAGTATAGCGAACCCAACAGTGGTATCAGAGCCATGGTTTTCATCTTTAAAATCAGATTTTGATTTGTTTATGTTTATGTGATAAACATATTTAATTGTTAAATTATATAATTTTGTGTGTGATACAAAAGTTGTATTTGATTTTAAATTTGGGATTAATTAAATGAATCGAATTGTTCGAGTTCATACGGCCAGAAAATGTTTCTGATCAAAAGAAAAATATATATATACAAATTGTTGTGTATATATTGAACTAAGTTTCATGATTAATTAATTATAATCAATTGTTGATTAATATATATTTATACATAAAGATGTATTATTACAAGTGTTAATTATAATAACTCAATAGTTGAGTTATAGATAATGTATCTACTTGTCCAATATAAATATCATGTGATGATATTATTTAATTTTTTTTTTATATATTAATTATTAAGAATAGTTAAGTTTAATATAATCCCAAAATTAAATCAACACACAAAAGTTGGTAAATTTATATGATTAATTACTATATCAACATATTAAATTGGTGAATTTATATGGTTGAATTCATATGATGAATGGTTTATTTAGGGATGATCATGAGCCTTTTATTCAATATGATTGAATGATTGTAATTTATCGAGACCTGCGAGTCTCTTGTGTTATTATTTGTACAATTTTAAATTGCTGCATCGTTAAAATATTAGATCAGGTTGAAGACCGTTCGATGTGAAAGGCCCACGCTTGTGTGGGTAATTTTACAAGTTGTAAATTTTGAAGGTCTGTGCTTGTACGGGTTGATAAGATAAAATGTAATAGAAGTAGTACTATTTATTTTATCCAGTATATAGGCATAGACCCATTTTGGCTCGAATGGGTCGCATAGGCATGGCCGTGATTATCCCAATTGCTTTCTGCATTAGATGCATGTTAGATTTATTTAATGCTTGTTGTTTGCATTTCATATGATGAATGTTGCATTAAATAAACCCACATAGTAATTTAAGTTGATGAGGTCTTGAAAATAAACCCTAAGTTTTTTAAACTTTTAAGGAATTTAATTTGATTAATTCCATATCAAATTATAATGGATAAAAATAGGTTGGACCTATTAATCCATGCTTTCCATCAAAAGTAGATGACATGACGATGCTACGGTGCTTAGTCACTGACCATGAGTCGTGGGGTGGCTTTGTGCTGAAAGCTGTGATCTCTACTAAGTATTGAGATACTCGTGAGATAGATTCGTCTTTGTGTTGACCACGAGTCGGGGACACCTTGATGCGCCATTATCACGAAGGTTTGATGGGTTTAATTTGACACTTAGTACTATATACGGTCATAAAATTGGGGTATATAAGAAAAGTGAGGCAAAATAAACTTGAAGGTTGTATAGTGATACAATTGTAAAAAAATGTTGACTACCAATATAAATATTTCATGCGTACTCATAAAATTGGGATATGAAATATTTTTATTGGGCTTCAAGCCCACTATAAAAATTTGATTTTCAAAATTTTACGGGGTTTATTTAAGTAGTGGGAGACATTTAATATCAAAGACCTTATATTAAATGAATATATTTCCATAGTCTAATCATTTTCTGCTTCGTTTATTTTTGTAGATCATTCTACTAAAATGGCTAAAAATCCAATTGCATCTATTCTTGAGCAAAACAAATTGACTGGTCCGAATTTTGTTGATTGGCTGAGAAACTTAAGAATTGTCCTTCAGTCTTAAAAAATGGACTATGTACTTGACAAAGCCCCTCCTCCTCCACCAGAGGATAAGACATCGGAATGTTAGAGTAGGGTACCCGGCGTTCCAATCTAATTGGACGTATTCTACTTGTAAATACAGTCTATTGGAATTATATTATGAATAAGGCATTTCTTTATCTTAAGAGAAAGCATTTATCTTATAATTGCACTTAAGATAAAATCCCTAGATCACTTATGGTTATAAGGTATGGTTGCGCATAGAGATGGTGATCATGGAACATACCTTGAAAGCCGTGATCTTAAATACAGTTCCAAGTCGATGGATGTTTCGAGATGGGATATCGAATAATCCATAAAAGACTTGCACATAGTTTGTATGCTTGTTGGACAAGAATGTTGCATTCCATCAACATTAGCGTAAGACGTAAGTACATTTATGTGGGTGCTTGTTAGAGAACAAGTTCACTGAACATGACCGTATGAAAATTCTTAATGAAGAATTTATTCAGTCGAATAAGAATTTTCATGTTACAATAGTACATGACTAATCCTAAGACTTGAGGCACAATGGTAACTTTGTGCATATTACATTCTACTTTGATTTATCCTTTTGGTAGCTAGCACTATCGTTTAAAGGGATAAGTTGGGTATTATGTTAATATGTATGGAAGTTTGTTAGTGGCCAATAAAGGATTCGACACTTATGAAGATAAGTGAATTTCCTATGTGTTTCATAGTTATTAATCCAAAGTCCTTGGCCAAGGCAGAGATGAATAGTGATTCATAACCGGGTTAATAAACATGAAATAGAATCATAGTTATTAAGTCAATTTGGGTTTCGACAAAATCATACCCAAGACTTAATCGGGAAATTAGATGTCGAAAGGATTTTACATGTATGGAGTTGTAATCGGAATAGGTTTACTCGCTATTCACTTAATACTAGATTCATGCTACTTGCTAGGTGTTACCATGATATGTGGGTTCATAAATTAAAGGGTTAATTCATGAATAAGAGTTAATAAGATTTAACTCAAATTACAAAGTGTTGTAAACCCACTACTAGTATTAAGGTGAACCTAAAAGGTCACACTAATTATGAACAAAGGTAAAGATTGTATTTCTAATGGTTAGAATTAATTGATAAATATCTAATTTGATTAGATATCAATTAAAGGAATATATTAATCAATAAGATTGATTAATTACATTTTGGATATTACTTTAGTAATTAAGGTAATTACTAAATTAATAAAGTTGAATTTTAAAATAGGATTTTAAATTTCAAAAATCCAAAATAATAATAATATGATTATTATAATATTGGGAAAATGATATAATAATAAAGTCTTGAGAAAGATTCTCTAGATTTATTATCCAATTATTATTTATATCTTTAAATATGATTTAAGGATTAAAATAATAAATATGATTATAATAAAATGGTTGTTGATGGTTGTTTGAACTACTTAACATATCTTATTATTTTCAAAGTCAAAAGTTAGTAAATACTATTTAAATAAAATTTGATTTTATTTAATATTACTAAATGTTGATTATTTTATGCTAAAATGTTTAGTATAAATATATGCAAAATGGTTTTGCATTTAAGTGAAGTTTTTGATCCTAAATTTCTAAGTGTTAGAAAGAGAAGAAAGTGTTCTTCATAAAACTTCAAGAAAGAGTTCTTAAAATTCCCAAATAAAATTCATAAATATTCCTATACAAGAAAACCGAGTCTTTTCTACTAGCGAAGGAAAGTCGTCGGAACCGGGCTTCATAGGGTGGATACGTTTAGAGGGAAGACACTTGGATTCCTCCAGCGAGTAACCTCAAGTCGTTGAAGTTACAACCGGGAACCGATTCCCTCATCCATCATCAATACTGAAGGAGTTCAAGAAATTCGGTAAATATTTTTACTAGTATTTACTTTATAGTAACAAATCAAAATTTGTATATGATGCATGTTTTAAAGATGACGATCAGTTAATTCGCAATTAGTATGTACGGGTGTTGTATTTATACGATAAATACTTACTTTAAAAATTTTAAATTCCGCTGCGTACAGCCCGTACGGTACTATCGAACCCAACAGGAAGGGTATGGAAAGTATACACGTCATATTGATGACAATCTCCAGGCTCGTTGCTATATGTTAGCATCCATGTCGAATGAGCTGCAGAGGCAACATGAAGCATTGGATAATGCTACTGATATCCTTCGGCACCTACAAGAGTTGTACGGTGAAAGGACTAGGCAAATTAGATATCAAATATCTAAAGAGTTTTTCAGGTGTCGTATGACTGAGGGCTCTTCAGTCCAAGACCATGGGCTGAAGATGATAGCTCTCATTGAAAGGCTTTCGTCTCTTAAAGTCGTTGTGGATAATGAACTTTATGTGGACCTTTTGCTACAGTCTCTGCCTCCCTCATTTGACACATTTGTTGTCAACTTTAACATGCACAATATGGAGACTACTCTCCCTGAATTGGTGAACATGTTAAAGACGGCTAAATCTACTATTAAGAAAGATAAGCCAGTGTTTCTTGCTGGATCCACTTCTGGATCAAAGACATTCATGTCTAAGAAAAGGAAGGGGAAGGGAAAGGTTCCCTATAAGCCCAAAAAGAAAGCAAATCAAACAAAGGACAAGGGAAAGACAAAGGTTAATTCTCAGACTGATCAAGAGTGTTTCCATTGTGGCAAATCGGGACATTGGAAGAGGAATTGCAAGGAATATCTTGCAAGCCTGAAGCGTTCAGGTATTTAGTTTGTTGAAGTTAATTCTCAGTTCTTCCAATTGCAATGTGAGTTTATTTATTTTTGAGGCCTGTTCTGCTCTAAAGTATTTGCTCCAGGATAGCAAAGCTTGTCTGGTTCTTTTGATTTTTTCTTTGATGATGAACATAGGTGTGCCAAGAGTAGGTGTATCCCATGCTTCTTTAACCACAGTGTCAACTCCTTCTGTGTGGTCCCATCTTTTATCAAATTGAAATCTCTTTTTGTACTTGGTGGCTGCAGCTGAAGTAGAGATAACCAACATTGTATGATCAGATGAACTTCTGTGCCAGCTAATGACCTTGGAATATGGGAATTTGGCTATCCATTCCAACGAGACAAACAGTCGATCCAAAGTTTCTTCCACATACCCTTGGCCTGATCTGTTATTAGCCCAGGTATAAGTCAGCCCCTGTAAGGGGATCTCCTGCACACCCATTTGAGATAGGAAATGGTTGAATTCCCAGCAACTTCTATCAGAGACAGGTTGACCCCCTTTCTTGTCCTCTGGTCTGCACAAAGAGTTCCAATCCCCTGCAATGCACCATACAGGTCCCCATGTGTCTTTTTCATGCAAAAGTTGCTCCCATTGAAGGATTCTTTCAGACTTAATTGGGCTGATGTATACAAAAATGGCCCAGCAAGGTAAACCTCCTAATTTCTCCTTAAAATGTACAACAATGAAGAAGCTTTGACTGTAAGAACGTGCGAGCTGGGTTTTCGAAAATACTGTAAGATAAGTCCTCCTCCTGTGCCTCTAGGCTCCACTATAAAGTTCCTATCTGCAAAACCCAATTTAGAACAAACAGAAGATGAAAATGTTTTATTTTTTTTTTTGTTTCAGAAAGAAAAAAGAAGGAGGGGTGGTGGATCCTTAGGGATTCCTTAATCTGGGGAACTGTAGAGGGCCCACCCAGACCTCTACAGTTCCACACCAGAGCATTCATGAGGACTCCGAGGGCTTCTTAAGGCAAGCCCTCTCCACCTTTGATATAGTCAGTTTCACTTTCTTATCCTGCTGCTCCACCATGTCATTATAAGATGTTTCCCCTGTGAGTATAGCCAGCTCTCTGGGTCTTTTGGTCATAACCATTGAGAGATCCATTGAGTTTTCTTTGGAATTCCTCTGAAGCCTGCCCTCCCTTTGTGGTGTTCTTTTCCAAGTTGTGGTACCCTTGCTGACACCCTTCCTGCCTTTCCTTTTTAGTTCTGTTAGCTTTGTGCCAGGTTGATCATCTTCATCAATGGGCATGATCTCCAATTGGATTGGTTTAGTATGAGCTAAGGTCTTTTCTGCTTGGTCAGAGGGGGGACTATAGAGGATCAACTCTTTGTTAGAGGGCAGCACCTCTTTGTCTGCATTGGTGGTCCCATTGTGTTCTGAATCTGTACTTCTATGCCCGGTTTGCCCAATCTGGCTATGAGAAGAACTTTTTGCTGCATCATGATTGGGTATAGGCACTTTGTCCCCTGTTGAGTGGAAATTGGTGTTGGTGTTACTAGGGGGGGAGCAGGATCCTGAGATTGACCTGAAGAAGAAATAGCATGGTTCCAGTTCTGGCTCTGCAGCCCATCAGAAGCTCTCATCCAATCTCCAAATTGACCCTCTTTGAGCCTTTTTATGTTTTATATCCTCCATTCTGAGAGTGCAAGCTTTCTCAATATGGCCAATCATCCCACAGTAGAAGCACAAGTTAACTAAGCGCTCATACTTAAATGACACAGTAACCACTTGGGAGCCAAACCTGATCGATGTACATCTGGGCAGTGGTTCCTTGATATCAACTGTTACCAATAGTTTGATTAGGCGCCCCCCTTGAAATGGTAAGTTACTCACGATCACATTGGAAACCTCATTGAAAACTTCCCCAATTCTGAGTCCGACTTCTGCAGTAAGCCAGTTAAGAGGAACATTGTGGACTTGAACCCATAGTTTAAGGTCTGAAAAACATTTGGCATCTCTATTCATTCCAGATTCCCATCGGCGCAAGATGAGAAATTGGTTTTCGAAGATCCAGTTTGTTCCTCCCTCAACCTTTTGAAGGTCCTCGAGGTTTGAGAAGATGAATTGAAAAAAATTGGGACCGAGCTCTCTAACCTCGATGGAATTTTTAAGTCGCTAAATTTGGTTCATCGCCTTCTTGATTCCGGCCAGACTTGCTCGTTTATCACCGACTATTCGACCGAATAGGCTGTGGTGGCATTCTTCGACACCCGTTTTAACATCATCTACCTGGAGATCGATGATTTTGTTTTCCTTTTGCGAGAGCGAAAAAACCCTAAGGCGCTGCTCCACTTCATCTGTGACCGATTACAAACTCTGTCCATCCATGACTGCGATATGAAAGAGTAGCAAGGAGAAGAGATTCGGAGAAGGTTAGAAGGCCTCTCCGGCGAGAGGAAAGGGCTTTCCGATGAAAGAAGATGCTCTCCGACGAGAGAAGGTGCTCCCCTAGCGAGAGAATTCAGAAATTTTTTTGACGATCCCTACTTATTATGGCCTTAAAACTGAAAATAATCACTTTAACAATCACTCCAGTCAAATTTTTAATCTCATATGAAATCATTCAATACATCACAACTAGGTTCATAAGAAAAATGTGGCCAATTAGCACCATATAGTCCCATTTTCACTCTCTTTTCGTAGGTTCAAGCATTCATGCTAAACTGAACTAGAAACTGAGATTTAATGCTCCAAAAAACTTAACTACAGCAATATAATCAACCACATCTCAACATAAGACACGACAAAGAATGGAACCTAAACACGCACATAAAACATCACATGATTTCATCTCATTTCTTCTTCAATTTCTCTAAGTCAAAGTATGCCAAATTCATCTTTTAAAAACTGAGTCTTAAGCATATTTTCAATCACAACAAGGTATTTAGAATGGCTCAGCCATTACCTGCTTTCACGAATTAAAACAGGGCTGACAAAAGAAACGAAGCTTGGGTTAGGCTAGAGGCTCTCAACTTTGTCGCTGCCCAACGTGAATGGGACTTGCAAGTTGTCCGACGAACACGATCGGGGCTTAAAGGGGCTGCTCGCTGAATGGAAAAGGGACTACTACTGATCGATGCCAATGTTCGAAGACCCCGACTGCTCGATTAAAAGCCTCGAACGGCTGTCGTTATTCTCGCACGGGCCCGAAAGGGCTGCCGCTGCTGTCCGGGCCCGCTAAACAAAGGCCGGCGGAGGAGCCGCTACTCTCGAAGGTCGTCGGCTCGTGACCGACTGAAGAGAAGATGTCGGCATAGGCTACTGTTCGGGTTTGACACCTACTACTGCTTGAAGGGTCGGACGAACGGCCAGAACTCGTTGCTCGTCACGGCGGCTCGCTGTTGGCGAAGATGGAGTCGCGCGGCTGAGGAGGGTCGGCGATGGTGTTGAAAGACGACCGTCGTGTAAACGCCCCGCCTTAACTAACTTTGACTTTTGAAAATCAGAGTTAATTTTTCGCTTTTATTCTTGAAATATCGTGCAAGTTTATTTTCGAAAATACTTTCTTACTTGCGGGATGCTATGAAAACTTTCTTAACTTACTATCTCGGACATAATAAAACATGCAACCAAATCGAGCCACTATGGCGTTACTGGAATTATACATGCAGTCCGTCTGTCTCGCACTAATAACTTAGCGGAAGCTGAAAGTATGAAATACAATCATACAAACTTATACATAACATGGTTCATGAATGGTGGTACATAAAATGATGGTAAAAATGTCCACGGCTCATGACCACGCTTGCCACACTAGCTCACCCGGCCCGCTCGACTCTGTCACCTGAAAAACACAATGGGGGCGTGAGCAAACCACTATGCTCCGCAAAGACCAGTACTGAATTAAACAACATAAATAATAACATATCATGAACATCAATATATAAAAGCTGAACTGTAAACTTTTCTTTTCTTTCTTTTCTTTTCTTTTATTTTCTTTTCTTTTCTTAAACTTTGGTCCGTCGACCCTCGGCTCTCGGCCACTCGTGTCCACACCATCCAAACACTGAGGCCGAAGCCCCAGCCGGATACCAGGTGGATTAGGAAGGCCCTTAGGTCGGCCTCTCACTTGGGAGAACTAACTGTCTCGAACATATCTCAGTCATGGTACGGATGTTATAAATGATGTAGAATCTAGTGTTAGAGTAGAATACCCGGCGTTCCAATCAGATTGGATTTATTTCTACTTGTAAAAACAATTTAGTGGAATTATATTATTTTAAGGTATTGTTTTATCTTATGTTTTTGCATTTATCCTAAAATTGCACATATGATAAAGTCCTTAGATCATTATTAGCTATGAGACATAGTTGTGCATTTGATGGCAATCATGGAACATGTCTTTAAAACTGTGATCTTAAATAAGTTCCAAGTCGATGGGTGTTTCGAGACAGGACATCGAATAACCCGGTAAGACTTGTTCATATGATGTATGCTCGTTGGACGAGAATGTTGCATTTCATCAACATTAGCGTATGGTCGCAAATACATATATGTGGGTGCTTGTTAGAGAACAAGTTCACTGAACATGACCGTATGAAAATTCTGAATGGAAGTTTATTATGTCGAATAAGAATTTTCATGTTACAATAGTACATGATTGATCCTTAGACTTGAGGCACGATAGTAACTTTGTGCATATTATATTTTACTTTGATTTATCCTTTTGATTGCTAGCACAGTCGTATAAAGGAATTTTTTGGGTATTATATTAATATGAATGGAAGTTTGTCAGTGGCTAAGAAAGGATTCGACATTTATGAGATAAGTGAATTTCCTATGTGTTTCATAGTTTGTAATTCAAAGTCCTTGGCCAAGGCGGGATGAATAGAGATTCATATATGAATTACTAAACTTGAAATGGAATCATAGTTATTAAATCAATTTGGGTTTCGACTAAATCATACCCAAAATTTAATCGGGAAATTGGATGTCGAAAGGATTTTACATGTATGGACTTGTAATCGAAAAGGTTTACTCGCTATTCACTTAATACTAGATTCATGCTACTTGCTAGATGTTCTCATGATATGTGGGTTCTTGAATTAAGGAGTTAATTCAAAGAATAAGATTTAATTCGATTAATTTAAATTAAAAGGAGTTGTAAACCCCACTACTAGTATTAATAGTGAACCTAAAAGGCCACACCCAATTTTGAAAGTAGATCATTTGAAATTAGTATTTCTAAAGAGTTAGAATTAATTGACAAGTATTAATTATTTAATTTGATTATTTAATTAATTCTAATTTTAATTAGATATCAATTAAAGGAATATACTAAATTAATCAATTTGATTGATTAATTATATTGTGGATATTAATTAAGTAATTAATGGAATTACTAAATTAATAGTTGGATTTTAAAATTAGATTTTAAAATTCAAATCCATATTATAATAAGAGGAGATTTTATAAATATGAGAAATAATATATTTTGATAAATTTATTTATTTATATATTTATTTTTCAGAAATTATAAATCATAATATTTAATCTTTAATTTGATTAAAGATTAAAATAATAATAAAATATTATTAGATGGGATCTAATGACATTTTTATTATTAAAATCATTTAGATCAAGATGCCATCTAATTTGATTAAAATAACGATTTTAAAATACAAGATGGCATCTTGTGATCTAAATGTTTTAGTATAAATAGGTGTACATAGGTGATGTACATGAACACACTTGTATTAACAAGAAAATTGAAAAAAAAAAAGATCACAAGAGTTGTAAATCAAGAAGTGTTCTTGAAATTTGAGAATTATTTCCATATCAAGAATAGTTCTTGAAAATTTTAATAAAGATTAAAATTATAATCTCCTCTAAAATAAATATTTCGATACTAATTAAAAAATCGAGAAGTTTCTACTAGCGAAGAAACTAGTTCTCGAGATTGAATTACAAAAGGGTGGATACTTTTAGATGGGAGACATTTAGATCCCTCGGGTGATTAACAGGAGACGGTGAAAGTCATATATAACCGGGAATTGATTTCCTAAATCATCGTCATATAAAGAAGGAGTTCAAGATAAAAGGTAATTTTCAAAATTACTTATTACAAATCAAAATTTGTATTATTACGTGTTTTTAAATGATGACGATCTGTTTATTCGCTATATGTATCTACGGGTTGAGTATTTATAGGATAAATATTTTTTTCGAAACAATTTTTTCCGCTGCAAATAATCCGTACAGTATAGCGAACCCAACAGTGGTATCAGAGCCATGGTTTTCATCTTTAAAATCAGATTTTGATTTGTTTATGTTTATGTGATAAACATATTTAATTGTTAAATTATATAATTTTGTGTGTGATACAAAAGTTGTATTTGATTTTAAATTTGGGATTAATTAAATGAATCGAATTGTTCGAGTTCATACGGCCAGAAAATGTTTCTGATCAAAAGAAAAATATATATATACAAATTGTTGTGTATATATTGAACTAAGTTTCATGATTAATTTTAATCAATTGTTGATTAATATATATTTATACATAAAGATGTATTATTACAAGTGTTAATTATAATAACTCAATAGTTGAGTTATAGATAATGTATCTACTTGTCCAATATAAATATCATGTGATGATATTATTTATTTTTTTTTTTTATATATTAACTATTAAGAATAGTTAAGTTTAATATAATCCCAAAATTAAATCAACACACAAAAGTTGGTAAATTTATATGATTAATTACTATATCAACATATTAAATTGGTGAATTTATATGGTTGAATTCATATGATGAATGGTTTATTTAGGGATGATCATGAGCCTTTTATTCAATATGATTGAATGATTGTAATTTATCGAGACCTGCGAGTCTCTTGTGTTATTATTTGTACAATTTTAAATTGCTGCATCGTTAAAATATTAGATCAGGTTGAAGACCGTTCGATGTGAAAGGCCCACGCTTGTGTGGGTAATTTTACAAGTTGTAAATTTTGAAGGCCTGTGCTTGTACGGGTTGATAAGATAAAATGTAATAGAAGTAGTTCTATTTATTTTATCCAGTATATAGGCATAGACCCATTTTGGCTCGAATGGGTCGCATAGGCATGGCCGTGATCATCCCAATTGCTTTCTGCATTAGATGCATGTTAGATTTATTTAATGCTTGTTGTTTGCATTTCATATGATGAATGTTGCATTAAATAAACCCACATAGTAATTTAAGTTGATGAGGTCTTGAAAATAAACCCTAAGTTTTTTAAACTTTTAAGGAATTTAATTTGATTAATTCCATATCAAATTATAATGGATAAAAATAGGTTGGACCTATTAATCCATGCTTTCCATCAAAAGTAGATGACATGACGATGCTACGGTGCTTAGTCACTGACCATGAGTCGTGGGGTGGCTTTGTGCTGAAAGCTGTGATCTCTACTAAGTATTGAGATACTCGTGAGATAGATTCGTCTTTGTGTTGACCACGAGTCGTGGGACACCTTGATGCGCCATTATCACGAAGGTTTGATGGGTTTAATTTGACACTTAGTACTATATACGGTCATAAAATTGGGGTATATAAGAAAAGTGAGGCAAAATAAACTTGAAGGTTGTATAGTGATACAATTGTAAAAAAATGTTGACTACCAATATAAATATTTCATGCGTACTCATAAAATTGGGATATGAAATAATTTTATTGGGCTTCAAGCCCACTATAAAAATTTGATTTTCAAAATTTTACGGGGTTTATTTAAGTAGTGGGAGACATTTAATATCAAAGACCTTATATTAAATGAATATATTTTCATAGTCTAATCATTTTCTGCTTCGTTTATTTTTGTAGATCATTCTACTAAAATGGCTAAAAATCCAATTGCATCTATTCTTGAGCAAAACAAATTGACTGGTCCGAATTTTGTTGATTGGCTGAGAAACTTAAGAATAGTCCTTCAGTCTGAAAAAATGGACTATGTACTTGACAAAGCCCCTCCTCCTCCACCAGAGGATAAGACATCGGAAGGGTATGGAAAGTATACACGTCATATTGATGACAATCTCCAGGCTCGTTGCTATATGTTAGCATCCATGTCGAATGAGCTGCAGAGGCAACATGAAGCATTGGATAATGCTACTGATATCCTTCGGCACCTACAAGAGTTGTACGGTGAAAGGACTAGGCAAATTAGATATCAAATATCTAAAGAGTTTTTCAGGTGTCGTATGACTGAGGGCTCTTCAGTCCAAGACCATGGGCTGAAGATGATAGCTCTCATTGAAAGGCTTTCGTCTCTTAAAGTCGTTATGGATAATGAACTTTATGTGGACCTTTTGCGACAGTCTCTGCCTCCCTCATTTGACACATTTGTTGTCAACTTTAACATGCACAATATGGAGACTACTCTCCCTGAATTGGTGAACATGTTAAAGACGGCTAAATCTACTATTAAGAAAGATAAGCCAGTGTTTCTTGCTGGATCCACTTCTGGATCAAAGACATTCATGTCTAAGAAAAGGAAGGGGAAGGGAAAGGTTCCCTATAAGCCCAAAAAGAAAGCAAATCAAACAAAGGACAAGGGAAAGACAAAGGTTAATTCTCAGACTGATCAAGAGTGTTTCCATTGTGGCAAATCGGGACATTGGAAGAGGAATTGCAAGGAATATCTTGCAAGCCTGAAGCGTTCAGGTATTTATTTTGTTGAAGTTAACTTATCAGTTAATGATTCTACTTGGGTATTAGATACTGGTTGTGGCTCACATATTTGCAATGATTTGCAGATAATGGCAAGAAGTAGAAAGTTGAACAATAAAGAAACAATCCTAAGGATGGGCAATGGAGCAAGAGTTGCTGCATTAGCTATAGGGACTGTTTATCTAGCTTTAAATAATGGTGTTAATCTTTGTTTGAACAATTGTCTTTATGTTTCGGATATTATAAGAAACATTATCTCTATTCCAGTTTTGGATAGAGAGGGTTTTAAGTTTATTATCGAGAGTGGAAGTTGTTCCATTTTCAAAGATAATGCTTTTATATATTCTATTATTTGACAAATGGTTTATACACCATTACACCTCAAAGTCTCATCCTAAATATTCAACAAAATAAAAGAAAATTAGATAATCATAGTTCGTTTGCACTTTGGCATGCTAGATTGGGTCACATATCTGAAAAGAGGATTCACAAACTGGGACAAAAACTCGACCTTAAGGGAGAGGATAAGTTGCCTACATGTGAGTCATGTCTTAAAGGAAAAATGACAAAATCACCATTTGTTGGACAAGTGGAGCGAGCTAAAGGTCTGTTGGATTTGATTCATACAGATGTTTGTGGACCACTAAATGTTAGTGCCAGAGGGAACTATCACTACTTCATAACCTTTACCGATGATTTTTTTAGGTATGGTTATGTATACCTTTTGAGGTATAAATCTGAAGCTTTAGAAAAGTTCAAAGAGTTTAGATGTGAGGTGGAAAAACAAAGTGGTCGTAGTATTAAGGCTCTTCGATCAGATCGAGGAGGTGAATATTTGACCACTGAGTTTCTCGATTATCTGAAGGAGAATGGGATTCTCTAGCAGTGGACTCCTCCTGGTACTCCACAACTTAATGGAGTTTCAGAAAGGAGGAATCGAACATTATTAGACATGGTTCGATCAATGATGAGTTCCACTACTTTACCTCTTTCATTCTGGGGCTATGCCTTAGAAACGGCGGCACATATACTGAATAGGGTGCCAAGTAAAGCCGTGCCTAACACACCTTATGAGATGTGGTGTGGTAAAACATCTTCGTACAAGTATTTGAAGGTATGGGGGTGTGCTGCTTACGTGAAGCGACAAGTGGGAGATAAGTTGGATATGAGATCTATCTTATGTAAATTTGTGGGGTACCCAAAAGAGTCTATAGGATACTATTTCTATGACCCCTCTGAACAAAAAGTGTTTGTTTCGAGGAATGCCGTTTTCTTAGAAGAAGAATTTCTCTTTAATAATAATGGTGAGGTTGTAGAACTTAATGAAGAACAAGAACCACAAACTATCCCACAAGTTGTCATGGATAACACGCCAATTGAGACTGGACCTTCTGAAACATAACCTCTTTGAAAATCTACGAGGGTTTCTAGGGCGCCTGAAAGGTTGTACCTATTGTTAGAAAACAAAGAAGAGGGAATCCTTTTGGATAATGATCCAATAAGCTATGAAGAGGCAATGTCGGACATTGACTCAAGTAAATGGCAAGAAGCTATGCAGTCCGAGATGGACTCCATGTACTCAAACAAGGTATGGACCTTGGTAGACCCACCAAAGGGTATTGTACCCATTGGCTGTAATTGGGTTTACAAGCGGAAGCTTGGAGTAGATGGAGAGGTGAATACCTTTCAAGCGCGTCTGGCTGCAAAAGGTTATACTCAAAAACAAGGAATTGATTATGAGGAAACTTTTTCACCAGTTGCAATGCTTAAATCTATTCGGATTCTGCTAGCCATAGCTGCGTATTATGATTACGAGATATGGCAAATGGATGTGAAGACTGCTTTTCTTAATGAGAACATTAAGGAAGATATTTATATGAAACAACCACAGAGTTTCATATCCAGTGGGAGCGAACAAATGGTTTGCAAACTCCAGAGGTCTATTTATGGACTTAAACAAGCTTCAAGGAGTTGGAACATTCAGTTTGATGAAACAATCAAAACGTTTGATTTTCACAAAAACCCAGATGAACCATGTGTGTAACACCCCGCTTATCAGAGTAAATTTTTCGCAACTTTTACTTCGAAAATACTGAACTCTTTCGAAATCTTTTGCGACTAACTCGGAATGCTACTCAAACTCATCATCTTGAAAATCCGTTTATCTTTAAACTTTTGTCTAATACTTCTTTAGACATAAATAAAACAGATTTCCTTTAAACTTGCATTTAAAATACCATAATCATATTTCTCATAATGGTAAAAACTTGAAATCTGAATTTCATAAAAAGGCAAGTTCAATACTTAATGTGCATAGCGGAAATACTTGAAAACGTGGTTAATTATACAGACTGTTATAAATGTCCGTATCAAAGCTTGTCTTCATCTGAGTCCACGATCCACACCAACACTGCTCCACTCACACCTCCTCTTCGACCTGTTACCTGAAACTAAAACTCATGGGGGTGAGTAACGAATATGGATAATCATAAACCGATATCTGATCGGTAACTTAAACTTTTCTCTTCTCTTGCCGATAATTAATCGGATACGTGTGTACACTCTGATGGATATTTCTAAGGCAACTCAAGCGGCCTCCATCAGAACTTAGGATATAATCTCTGAGAACAAATTAATGCCTCCTCATCCCAAGTGTAATAAACTTAAACTTTAGGATATACTCTGAGACAACTGATGGTCTCCTCATCCCATATGACATCAATATCGTACTCAATGTAATACCCATTCAGGGTCCCCACCTTTTTGTCTTTGAAATCATTTGAAAAACGATAAGTGCTGTACTGGTACTGTATCTGTAAGTTACATCAAATATAAACAAATATACTAAGTACTATGCTCGTATACTCAATAAGATTTTTAACTTATCCAAATCTTATAGAAATTCATTTAAACTTGCTTTTTCTCAAGTTTATACTTAACTTCTCTTTTTACTTTTACTTAAGGTCAATTACTTAACCTTATATAAATCATGTCTTCATAAACATCAATATGGTATTATACTTAGCATGTCATAACTCAAATGTGAAAATAACTATATTTCACATTATACTTGATTGAGTATTTAAACTTAAAACATGCTTACTTTTACCAACATCATCAACATGATTTATAACTTATCTTAATTTAACTTGATCAAATACTTAATTCATCATACATCATATTTCCCAATTTTTAGAAATTGGCTTATACTAAATTTTCACTTAATTAACTTGAAAGTGAAAATAATCTCAAGCCATAATCATCTTTTACTCATAACATTTAATCATGATATTAATATGTCATATTTAATACAATCTTTATAAAATTATATACTCAACATATTATACTAAAACATCATCAAATTACTCATTACTTATATGAGAATTACTCATGATAATCTCATTTTTACAACTTAAACATTTCATGAATATTCTTGCATATATACTTATCTTTACATATATGCTTTCTTATACTCATAACTTATTCATTTCTCATCTTTAAATTATGAAACTTAACAGTCATAATCTCAACTTATAATTAGACATGTCATCAAAATTTCATAATTTTATCATGCATATTCATCAAGTTATGAGAATTTAAATTCAATATTGAACATAAACTTCATCTTACATGTTCATCTTCAAAAATTCATAACTCAAGCTATACTTTGCCAAATCACTTAATTCTTGTTCTCATGTACTCCTCTTTCACATAAGAATCATTCATTTAAATCATACTTCTCCAGCTTATTCATATCTTTATCAACATCTCATCAAATCAAGCACATATATCATATAATTGATCTTGAACAACTTTAACACTTTATATTCATAGAATCAATTATAAACTTAACTTCTACATCATGATATACATACTTATAAACATGTAAACTCATTATCAAAACATGAACTTAAGCATGTAACTTTAAGATAAGTAAATTACCTCCTTCTTGCTAGAGTAAAAACTTGATTCTTTACTTCAAATTCTTCACTTCTCCAAAGTTTCTACTACTTATTTTCACTTTCACTCTTATATAACTTTTGGTACTTTTATTTGGTGTACAAACTCTGAGTTTTAGGCCTCTATTTATAGGCACAAATTGGCAATACATCATAATGGAGTGAATAAATGATCATATTAATTAATTTAAACTTATACACTTATTTAATCATAAACTATTTTATGATTAACTTGTCTACATATCAAAAACTTAAATAATTATCAAAAATAGCCTTTGGTAGAGATCACAATCGGACTCTCAATGATCATACAAAACTGTCGGCAACACGACTCGTGTGGCATGTCACACGACTCGTGTGGCTAGTCACACGACTCGTGTGGCTATGTCACACGACTCGTGTGAAAAAGCCGAAGCTAACTTTCATCACCTTAACCTCCCACACGACTCGTGTGACCTCTCACACGACTCGTGTGGCTTCACACGACTCGTTTGGCACTTCACACGACTCGTGTGGCTAGTTCCTTGATCAACTCTTAATTTCAAACCAATAACTGCATATCTTGGTCTCGAAATTACCTAAATCTTGGAACTAAAACTGTTACTTTCTTAATAACTGAGAGGGATATTACAATGTGTTTATAAGAAGGTTAGTGGAAATGCAATAACATTTGTTGTGCTCTATGTTGATGACATTCTACTCATTGGAAATGATGTAGGAATGTTGCAATCAACAAAGACTTGGTTGTCTAAACAGTTTTCCATGAAAGATTTGGGAGAAGCATCTTTTATCCTAGGGATAAAGATCTATAGAGATAGATCTAGAAAGATGATTGGACTATCCCAGTCAATGTACATAAATAAGGTGCTAAAGCGGTTTAGCATGGAGGAATCCAAACGTGGATATCTTCCAATGAGTCATGGTGTTTCACTTTCTAAGGCTATGTCTCCAAAGACGCCTGAAGAAAGAGAAAGGATGACTCGTATACCTTATACATCAGCTATTGGTAGCATAATATATACGATGTTATGTACTAGACCTGATGTGGCTCATGCACTTAGTGTCACGAGCAGATATCAGTCTAATCCAAGGGAGGAACACTGAAAGGCCGTTAAGATGATCCTTAAGTACTTGAGAAGGACTAAGGATATATTTTTGGCATACGGCAATGGAGAACTAAAACTAGAAGGCTTTACTGATTCTAGTTTTCAGTCTGATAAAGACGATTCAAAATCAATGTCTGGATACATATTTACCTTGAATGGAGTAGCAGTTAGTTGGAAAAGTTCCAAACAAGAAACAACTGCTGACTCTACTACAGAGGCTGAATACATTGCAGCATCAGATGCTGCGAAAGAGGCTGTTTGGATAAGGAACTTCATCCAAGGGTTGGGTGTAGTCCTAACTGTTGTTGATCCAATAATGATTTATTGTGACAACAATGGCGCTATAGCACAAGCGAAAGAGCCAAGATCTCATCAAAGATCCAAACATATTATGAGGAGATACCACTTGATTAGAGAAATCATTGGTAGAGGTGACGTCGCTATGGATCGAGTCGCTTCAGCAGAAAATGTAGCAGATCCCCTGACTAAGCCCTTATCACAAAAAATGTTTGACAGGCATCTTAAGAAGATGGGCCTAAATTACATGGGTGATTGAAACTAGGGCAAGTGGGAGATTGTTAGAGTAGAATACCCGGCGTTCCAATCAGATTGGATTTATTTCTACTTGTAAAAACAATTTAGTGGAATTATAATATTTTAAGGCATTGTTTTATCTTATGTTTTTGCATTTATCCTATAATTGCACATATGATAAAGTCCTTAGATCATTATTAGCTATGAGACATAGTTGCGCATTTGATGGCAATCATGGAACATGTCTTTAAAACTGTGATCTTAAATAAGTTCCAAGTCGATGGGTGTTTCGAGACAGGACATCGAATAACCCGGTAAGACTTGTTCATATGATGTATGCTCGTTGGACGAGAATGTTGCATTTCATCAACATTAGCGTATGGTCGCAAATACATATATGTGGGTGCTTGTTAGAGAACAAGTTCACTGAACATGACCGTATGAAAATTCTGAATGGAAGTTTATTATGTCGAATAAGAATTTTCATGTTACAATAGTACATGATTGATCCTTAGACTTGAGGCACGATAGTAACTTTGTGCATATTATATTTTACTTTGATATCCTTTTGATTGCTAGCACAGTCGTATAAAGGGATATTTTGGGTATTATATTAATATGAATGGAAGTTTGTCAGTGGCTAACAAAGGATTCGACATTTATGAGATAAGTGAATTTCCTATGTGTTTCATAGTTTGTTATTCAAAGTCCTTGGCCAAGGCGGGATGAATAGAGATTCATATATGAATTACTAAACTTGAAATGGAATCATAGTTATTAAATCAATTTGGGTTTCGACTAAATCATACCCAAAATTTAATCGGGAAATTGGATGTCGAAAGGATTTTACATGTATGGACTTGTAATCGAAAAGGTTTACTCGCTATTCACTTAATACTAGATTCATGCTACTTCCTAGATGTTCCCATGATATGTGGGTTCTTGAATTAAGGAGTTAATTCAAAGAATAAGATTTAATTTGATTAATTTAAATTACAAAGAGTTGTAAACCCACTACTAGCATTAATAGTGAACCTAAAAGGTCACACGCAATTTTGAATGTAGATCATTTGAAATTAGTATTTCTAAAGAGTTAGAATTAATTGACAAGTATTAATTAAATAATTTGATTATTTAATTAATTCTAATTTTAATTAGATATCAATTAAAGGAATATACTAAATTAATCAATTTGATTGATTAATTATATTGTGGATATTAATTAAGTAATTAATGGAATTACTAAATTAATAGTTGGATTTTAAAATTAGATTTTAAAATTCAAATCCATATTATAATAAGAGGAGATTTTATAAATATGAGAAATAATATATTTTGATAAATTTATTTATTTATATATTTATTTTTCAGAAATTATAAATCATAATATTTAATCTTTAATTTGATTAAAGATTAAAATAATAATAAAATATTATTAGATGGGATCTAATGACATTTTTATTATTAAAATCATTTAGATCAAGATGCCATCTAATTTGATTAAAATAACGATTTTAAAATACAAGATGGCATCTTGTGATCTAAATGTTTTAGTATAAATAGGTGTACATAGGTGATGTACATGAACACACTTGTATTAACAAGAAAATTGAAAAAAAAAAAGATCACAAGAGTTGTAAATCAAGAAGTGTTCTTGAAATTTGAGAATTATTTCCATATCAAGAATAATTCTTGAAAATTTTAATAAAGATTAAAATTATAATCTCCTCTAAAATAAATATTTCGATACTAATTAAAAAATCGAGAAGTTTCTACTAGCGAAGAAACTAGTTCTCGAGATTGAATTACAAAAGGGTGGATACTTTTAGATGGGAGACATTTAGATCCCTCGGGTGATTAACAGGAGACGGTGAAAGTCATATATAACCGGGAATTGATTTCCTAAATCATCGTCATATAAAGAAGGAGTTCAAGATAAAAGGTAATTTTCAAAATTACTTATTACAAATCAAAATTTGTATTATTACGTGTTTTTAAATGATGACGATTTGTTTATTCGCTATATGTATCTACGGGTTGAGTATTTATAGGATAAATAATTTTTTCGAAACAATTTTTTCCGCTGCAAATAATCCGTACAGTATAGCGAACCCAACATCTAGTACATGACCCCCACCTGGTATATTGAAAATATCTGTTGCAAGTGCTGAGATGCTGGGGTAGCTGTCGGAGGCTCGACTCTCCTTAAGCTACCAAAATTTATAAGCAAATATATCTAAGAAATTTGCTCGACTTATAAAAACTGATACTGAAACTTAGACAGTTAAGCAGGAAAATCAGATATAGCATGAAAATCACATAAGGAACATAGATGCATATGAACACTTAAAACTGGAATGGATTTTCTTGGCTCGACTGGACTATCTTAGGGTTTCCCGGAGAAATTCTCAGTTCGGCTCCGAACCCCATTTTTTTTTTTACTAAATTTTCTATACTGTCTCACACCGGCCATTCTCGCCGTATTCCAGCGACAATTTTCGACCAACTCACATGCTAAATGAATGTTTATGAATGAATTGTCACTTAAGTCCATGCATGTTCATTTAAATCATTTACTAGAATAAAATGATCGACTAAACTCTCTCGATTTTTATAAAATCGAATATAAACTCTGAAAATTCTCAAACTTCACAGTAAAATAGTTCACTTAACTATGTATATGCTGTAAAAATTTCAACTCATTTGAGCATAAATAGCTTGGCTAACTCGCATTTCAATCTTAGCACATAAAATGCACTTTATATACATGCATTAAAATAATTTTATAAAATCGTACTCTTGTCCTCTGAAGCTCAAATTTGGTGACATTACTCAAAACTCATACAAGAAAGTTCCTTTAAAATTTCACATTAATTCCTCAAGTATTGGGGGAGTTCTAAAGCATTAAAATTCAACTCGACATGCATTCGGTCTAACAAATATAACTCACTCATTTCTTATGATACAATCATGAAATTTGGTGTGCATGCTATTAACTTATATATATACATGTCCTAAAAATTTCATAATTTTATCCTAAGAATAACTCGAGTTATTCAGGTTTGAAGTCGCAACTGAATTCGCGCCTAGAAAGTTCAATTTGCACATCTAATTTTAAAAACCAATAAGTCGAGTTATACTAGGCCAATTGACTTCATTATTGATCCTATGAACTTCTATTGTCCATAAGAAATAGCCATAAAATTAGCACATTCCCATATTTTTTAGAGCATAGGCAAAAACGTACGAAAACATAGCATATAGAACATGCAAGAAAAACTAGGAGTACTTAACATTAAGCATGCTTGAAACTACTTCAAAACTGAACCTATAGGGAATCAAAACACATCATTCTCATCCTCATATCATAAACAACAAGTCCTAAAAAGGTTTTAGCAACTAACCCCTTCAAAGTTATCAAAAAACCGAAGAGGAAAAGGGATGGAGATGCTCTTGGCGGCAAGAACTTGCTCTTAGCTCTTCACCACTTGGTCTCGGTTTTTCCTTGATTCTTCTATGAAATTATTGAACTAAATGCTTCTTATGGTGAGTGAGGGATGAGAGAAGAATCTAGACTTGATGGTGCACTAGAAAACTTCAGCTAGGAACTCGAATTCACTCAAAGACCACACTAGGTAGCTCTCGGCATTTGCTACTATTTTGCTCTTGGTTTCTCTCTATTGTGTGGAGTGTTGGTGTGAACTTTGCTCGAAATTTCCTAAGTGTTTGAGGGGTCAAATGAGGTCTTAATGAGTGGAATAGGGGATTATATGCTGCTTGGGGCAGATAGAACAAGGTAGGAAGTGGTGGACAAAATCTTGTGACTTTTCTCTTTTCTATGCGCATGAAACTTTGAGTGAGTGGCCTAGAATGGTCATGCACGAGTTTGTTGGACTTTTTGAGTGGAAAATCAGAGTATAATGGGCTGAGAAAGTGGTCTTGGTCGAGCTCAAGGTAGTGGAGGGGGAACAAAGACTTACACAAGTGAAATAAAATAAGGTAGCTTCCATGCTTGATTAATCTTAGAAATAAAATAGTACCAATCTTATTTAACCCTTAATAAGGAATGGCTCAGCCTAATTCCCCTTAAACTCCAGCATTAGCACACGCATGGACTTAGAAAAATAACAAGAATTGACCCAAGCACTCAACAAAGAATAGAACATGGCTCGATTATGAGGATTGGCGCAAGATATGTGCACACGGCCAGACTCGTGGCCTTGCTAGGGCTCGAGAATTTCTTGGTGAACTTATATACTTAGAAACACTTCTATGTATCATACTATTAAGGCTCGGCTAGGGTTAGGGCTCGAGAATACTCAGTGCGAGAGTTATGCATGGCTCGGTGCATTGGCACTAGTGAACGCGCGGCTAGGGCTCGACATACGATCTCGGATATTCAGCTCAAACGATCAATATAATCAATAATAACCGAATAAACTAGCATGCTTAAATAGTAATCGAGCACTTAAACACATTAATTCACATAATCATGTAATAATCTTAAATCAAACAACTCGGAAATCTGGAAAATTACTGGTTTCACTTTACAGTCGAGCAAGTGAAACCGTTCTGATATATTAGCTGATCAGGGCGTTACACGTCGTTTCTTGTTGAAGGTCATCGACGAGGATTTATCTCGGCTTGTTCGTCGGTGGTGCTGCTCGCGAATGGACGAGGTAGGCCGCTATTGTTTGTTGATGAAGGGTTTGCGGATTGTCTTCCTACAGCAACGGGTCGCTCACGGCGAAGGAAAATGTAACGCCCCACTTTGTTTTAAAGAATTTATCGAACTTATTTATAAAAATCAGAGTTAATTTTTCGCAAATCTCAAATTAAATTTTAAAAACTCAATGGGCTACTTATCTACCAAGTACTAGGAACTGAAAATACAAACACATCAGATAAAATCGGTACAAACATGACTACTAGTTATAAAACTTCACTTGCATTTAATAAGTTCCAAAACCATGAAAACAAATCATAATCCAAGGTTCAAAACGACGTAGTCAAAAATATCCCAAATCAAGCAGGAAAGAAAATCCCAAGTCAACAAAAGTTCATAAAAGCGGAAGCAATAATAATCATAAGTAAAACAAACCAGACCACCACTCGTCTTGCCTCGTCACCTGCCAACTGCTTAACCTGCATCCGTGAAGAGCAGGTGGGAGTGAGTACAGTTGAAAAATATTGTGCTCACACTATGCATATGAACAACTCAGAATATGTTAAGATGGTATGGTCGCAGCATGAACATAAACAATAATAAATCATGTCTCATCTCTAGTCACATCAATGGCTCTTGCCATAGCTATGGCTCACTCATGTGCACATCTACGCTCATCAAAGCTCAACCATACCATATCAACGAAACATGGGAGTGCGTGCCACATCAATGACACGGCCTCCTCATAGGTCTTAATGAGATTTACCTTGTAAGGGTAACTGTATTTCATCATACGGGGACAACCGTACCGATGGCCATCAAGCTCGCATCGATAGGCTACATGCTCACATGCATACATAGATCATACCGGTTTAACACATATAAAACACACATATGCATAGGTATTTTAGAATAACTAACTCACCTGGATGTTCTGAACTGAAACTGAGAGTCGTCGCTTATATGGAAACTCGAGGGCTCGGTTCCTCGGAATCTACATAAAAATAAGCGATACTCGGATAAACAACTAACTCTTATCTCGGTAAACTTATTTATTAATTTGAAGGATTTCCTAGTTTAAGGTTCACGACTTATAAAATCTTTTCTTACTCTTTCGAAACCCGGCAAAGTTTCGAATAATCCCGTCTTATCTTTTAACTTTGAGATTAAAAATTCCGACTCTTATATTCATTAAAAAAATGAATTTAAAGACTAATATACGTCCTAAGTCGAGAATTCAACGTCAATTCAATAACTCGAAAAATCTCTATTTCTTATATTAAGTCGAATGAACCTCAAACATATTTATATCCTTCAACTAACTGGAAATAAATCAATAAGGATAGTCAAGCTTTATACCTCCTCTCGAGAAGACGAAAAATTTAAAGAATCGATAAAACACAGCCTCAGGTGCTCGAACTCGGCCTCGATAAACCGCTCAGCTTGCTACTATTAACCCGTGAACTTCGGGTTCCGCTAAATAAATACTCGGAACTCCGAAATACTCAATAAATGGCTCGAATGGCGTCGTGCCAATAAGGTCTACACATCCCAACTCGTTTCTAGGCAAATCGAAATCTCACGCGACCTAGCGGGGCCGACGTAGACGGCTTTTCATTTAATTCACTAATATGCACACTCGAACTCGAGCTTCTTAAAATAAGTGCTCGGGACCTCGAAATGCGAAATAAACACACCGGATTCTCCTCTTCTCGGGCTTTTTAGAAAGCACTCTCGCTAATACTCGGCCCGCTTAACGAGGGCCGACGGGGCAGCCGAAGTTGCCGCATGAAAAGAAGTTCGCCAGTGAGGACGGGATGGAGAAAAATCCTGCTTCTTCCTAATTTCTTCTTGCATGCCTGCGAATGACGACTATGGCGATGTCGGATAGAAGCTACTGCTGTCCCATGGTCATCGGCTATAACACTGGATGGCCAAACTCGCTGGAAAACAGCCGCGAGAATGAAGGTTAACGGAATGACGGAGATGACGACGTGACCGGATGCTCGCCGGAATAATTCACGCCAACTACTCACTGCTGTTGCTACCACCGGCAAAACGGTGGCTTTGTGATCAAAGGAAGCTCGCCGGCCTTAAACTCGCGATGAACTGCTCCCGCCGGAAAAAAAAAGAAATGGCGGACGCCGGTGAGAATGAAAGCAGGCGTAGGTGATGCGACAAAGATGGGCTAGGATGAACGAGAAGGCGATCAATGTTTGAGAAATTTTTGGGTTTTTAATCACATAAGAATCGCAAGAACGAATGGATGAGAGAGGTATAGATTTAGGATGAAGAAACTCTGTTCTTTTCTCGCTATGAAAGAACAAAGAAGAAATATATATATATCCAGTGGCTAAATTGCTAAATACCGCATCCATTTTACTAATATCGCATCTAAAATGACAGTTTTGCCCTTTATTCTTATTTTTTAAAAAAAATTAATGTCCCACCTTCTAACCTATTTATCGGCCGAACCGAGCACCGAAAAATTCCGAAAACACCTCTAAATAATTCCGGCGAAAAAATGCTATCCAACAAGACCGGTCATGCGGCGGCCGGCCGGACTGGAGCCAGCATTTTAAATTTTTTTTTTTTTTTTGAACCGGCCGGTCGCTGATTGCGGCTGCCAATTTTTTTTTTTTTTTTTAAATTAAATATTTAAAAAAATATATAATTTTTTACTACTATTAATTATTAGAGAAACCGATTGATAGTTATTAAGGCAAGTTGCTACAACATATATAGCTATTCGTTGCCTTACATTGAACTTTCTCATTCAATGCGGGATAATTGCAAATCAAAGTTTTCACTCTCCCAACCTTTTATAGCCACTCTTGGCCTTTATTATTGTGTTTGTAATCGATGTGGGATTGTCTCAAACCTTTATAGCTACTTTTTGCATTCTTTTTTGCTTTCAAAATCAATGTGGGACTAAATGATCCGTGCTTTAACACACTTTCACTATGTATGTCAAGATGAATATCACATTATCATTAATTAAACTTATTATTATCTTAAACTGATAAATGATTAAATTTAACAAAATGAACATGAAAATTGTAATATATTCTAATATATACCATAATAATTTCTAACTTCTAACATAATAGTAATAAATTCTAATTTATGACATAATCAATTCTAATCTATAATACAATAATTTCTAACCTCTAACAAAATAATAATAAATTCTAATTGCATTTATAACTATTTGTACATATAAGTTAATTTGTATTTTTTTTAAATTTTCGTGGTTTTTAATTTTTTGTTAATTAAAAAATGTTGAAATATAGAAAATATATTTAAATAATTTCATATATATTATTATATATTTTATAATAAATGAAAAGAATTAATAATTAAGTTTGTTTAATAATTAAAATATATTAATAATTTAAATTAATATATATTAAATTATATATATTAATATTTTCATATATATTATTATACATTCATATATATGAATATGTATAATTTAATAATATTAATATATATTTTATATAAATATATATTAATAAAGTTAATATATTAAATAATATATATTATATTAAATCACTATTATAAATTATGATAGTATAAAATATAATTAATTATAATGAAAAAAAATATATTAGTATAAATTATATTAGTATATAAAAAATTATATTATTAATTAGTTTAATTATAATAGAAAAAAATGAACTAACAACAAATACAGTTAAAAAATGATATTAGTATAATTACTTTATTAGTATAATTACTTAATTAGTATAAATTATATTATTATAAATTAGAAATGACACTAGTTTGAAAAAATTATATTACTTTAAATTATTATGTTATATATTGGAATTGATTATCTTATAAATTAGAATTTATTACTATTATGTTAGAAGTTAGAAATTATTGTATTATATATTAGAATTGATTGTCTTATGAATTAGAATTTATTACTAATTTGTTAGTGGGTAGAAATTATTGTATTATAGATTATAATTGATTATGTTATAAATTAGATGGGCAAAAGATAACAATTATATTGGGCTCGAATTGGTCATCTCGAAACACGAAAAAGAAGAAAAACATAAGGTGATGAGGTGTCATCGAGGGGAACGTTACAGATGCACTGTTATAGGAGATTTAGTTAATGTTGTTAGAAATTATTGTATTATAGATTAGAATTGATTATCTTATAAATTAAGATTTATTACTATTATATTAGAAGTTAAAAACTATTATGGTATAGAATTAGAATTGATGGTTTCGACTTGATCATCTCGAAACACAAAAAAGAAGATAAGTGGACTTAGCGCTTCATCTAAAGAGATGATCCGTGATATGACTGCTGCTCTGGCAAAATCAACAGTAATTTTGGCTGCGATTCAGGAGAAAAACCCGGTAGACAACGCTACAGACAGTTGTACGCTCCTTTATATTTCAAAGGGATCAACGCTGTACTCGATCGAATAAGATGGGACGGGGGCGCTTGATATATTATGATATTCGGTCGTGTTTATACATTAATTTTAACTTATATTTGTGATTGACTTTAGACCAAGTACATATACATTGATTGTTATTGAATTGTTAATTTTAACTTATATTTGTGATTGACTTTAGACCAAGTACATATGCGTTGATTGTTATTGAATTGTTTATTTATAATGTGGCATAGCATTTGGAAATGGATAAAAATAAAACGAAGCAAAACATTTTCACTAATACTTCAATTAAACATGAGCTTGAATGCTTTTCCTACTATAATATTCACACGAATCATATAATTCTGAGAAAAGTATTAAACAATCTTGTCATAAAATTCGGTCTAATCATACGAAATTAATCGGTCACAATAAATTGCTCGAACAGAATCCGACTATTTCCGTTCAATTTGTTATTTATGAATTTCAAATTTAATTAAGAATATTATTTTTTATTTTAAAGTTTATAACCGAGTTAAAAATGAGCGGATTTAAGAAAAAAAGGGGACTACAATTTTTAATAACATCAGTCATTAGTATTTGTTAGAAATAATTAGTTTATGTTATATAACCTAATAATTTCTAAGTTTTAACATAATAATAATAATAAAATTCTAAGTTATATAACATAATGAATTATAATTTATAATATAATTATTTCTAAATTCTAACTATAAGATGATAAATTATAATTTATAACATAATATCTAAATTCTAATATAACTTATATAATAAATAAATATTTGATTATAAAAAAAATATAATTTATATATGTTTTAATAATTTAAAAATTATATAATTTATTATTATATATTAAATATGTTACTTACTTAAGTATATATGTTAGTTATAATTATAACTAATATAATATATTAGTTATATTTTATTATGTTATATATTGGAATTGATTATCTTATAAATTAGAATTTATTACTATCATGTTAGAAGTTAGAAATTATTGTATTATATATTAGAATTGATTGTCTTATGAATTAGAATTTATTACTATTTTGTTAGTGGGTAGAAATTATTGTATTATAGATTAGAAATGATTATGTTATAAATTAGATGGCCAAGTACATATACGTTGATTGTTATTGAATTGTTAATTTTAACTTATGTTTGTGATTGACTTTAGACCAAGTACATA